>OY282559.1:136680740-137203240 GCA_958295665.1 Tipula vernalis
CTCAAACTTATCTGCACCAATCGAAAGAGGTGAAGCCTAAATGGAATCAATAAGCACAAGAAGCATTCGATATGCTAAAGCATGCTCTGGAAGATCTCACCAAAAATGCCCACAATCCATCATCTGTATCACACCAAGGCATTGCTAGGATCTTAGATATCTTAAAACATCCATTCTGCTGGACCTCAATGACATCACAAGTTAAGAATTACATTAAAGGATGTGAGGTATGCAAGAAGAATAAACCTGTGAATTTTGCAACTCGTCCAGATGTATATAGATTTTTTGGGGTCCCTAACCTCCTACTACGAATGGTTTCATGCATATTTTAATAATATTAGACCACTACAAAGGCATTGCAATTCTAGAAATAAAAATTCTAGAAGTAATAATATAATAATGATAATTTATGCGCTCAGCAACGTCATTTTTATTAAGGCCTTTAAAATTACGCATTTTCTGAATCTCATAAATTTCAACTATTGAAAGGATTTCTTAGAGGTGAAGCTGCCGACTTAATCCGTCATATTCCGATCACCGATCTTAATTATGAGGAGGCCTGGGGTAAATTGCAAGCAAGATACCACAAGAGGAAAATCGCTATGAATTCATTGATGGACAGGTTAATGAAGCAAAAACCAATGCAACAATTCAACGTTCTTGAGCTACGTAAAATAGCAGATGTATCTGATGGAGTGATTCGTTAAATGAAAGGTCTGGGCTCCCAAAACGAGAAACGTGACCCCTGGTTAATCTATTTAATTTAGAATAAGCTCGATATACAAACCAAGGAGGCGTGGGCAAATTTCTCCATAGACAAGGAATTCGCCTCTTTCGAGGAATTTTTGAGATTCATTGATAAAAGATGTGACACGTTTGAGTTTTGTTTACCATCAAAGACTTCAGTTACCAAACATCCATCGACATCGAAGATTCCAACGCCATTTAACTTGCACACAGCCACCGAAACTTTCAAATGCCCTGTTGAAAGAAAAATAATCATCCTCTTTTCAAATGCTTCAAGTATAGGAGATTAAATATTTCAAACCGTATTAAGATTGCCAAGGATTATAATTTTTGCTTGAATTGTTTGACTCAAATCACATAACGTCTGAATGTTCATCTAGCTTCTCATGTCAAACTGGCGGTCAACGACACAATTCACTACTCCATGAAGATTCATTAGATAGTGCAACCACGGCAAATAGTAACACTTTTCTTTCAACAGGTGATACACAGATAGCAGAAGACAGTTCGGAAACTGTAAAAGGCAATTCAGAAGAAATCAAATGACAATCAATCACCCAACCAGTTTCTATAATCCTCACCTTCAGTTTCAATTCACTTGGCCCATCAAATCCACCCAATACAATCTGATCTTCCATCAATCAACGCATCTTTATCATCCGATTCTACTTTCAATGTAGCGAACTCGTGTCCCAATGAGTATGTGGCTTCCAGATTTTCAAATACTTCTCTGACCTTACTGTCGACAGCCTTAATCATTGTTCAGAACTCTAAAGGATCTTACCAGAAGTTCCGCGCGTTATTAGACTCAGCTGCCGAAACCAGTTTGATAAACGAAAAATGTGTTCAATCCTTAAACCTGACGCGTTATTATGCTTGCGTAAATATCAAGGGTTTGGGTTCCATAAGCGCCGGCAGGACTAAAGGATCTGTTAATTTGGATATTTTAACTTCCGATAAAAGCTCTAAATCCGTGAGAGCTCTTATAATGAAAAACTTAACTTCTGATATTCCTCCGATTACAGTGCAGTTATTAAAACACAAAATCGTTCCGTCTTTACACCTGGCTGATACAAATTTTAATCGTGCGAGTCCGGTGTATATATTACTTGGAGCGGACATTTTTTTGAAATTATTGACGATCTTTTTGCACAAAACACTTCAATATGATTCCGATTCACCTTGCGGCTCTGTCATGACTTGCCATTTCCTGCCAGGATCTGCACGATACAATCCAGAAATTCTGGGGAGTTGAGAATATCGAGCCCCCCAATATCCAACAGGAACACTGGTGCGAGACTTATTTTATAGAGAATATGATTAACAACCATAAATCAGGTAAATATGTCGTGCGGTTACCATTCAAACCAAATTCCCTCGATCTCGGAGACTCGCTACCCATAGCAACTAGAAGACTTTACTCTATGGAGCGTCGATTCTAAAAATTCCCAGAATTAAGAAAGGAGTACTCAAAGTTTATGATGGAATATGCCAGGTTAGGTCATAAGTCTCTTATTACTCCCAAAGAAATTAAGGGCAGTACTACGAAAACATTTTATCTCCCACATCATGCGGTGCTGTCGAGTTCGACAGCAAAATTACGCGTAGTGTTTGACGGTTCTTCAAAATCTTCGTCAGG
This sequence comes from Tipula vernalis, assembly GCA_958295665.1. Taxonomy (NCBI): domain Eukaryota; kingdom Metazoa; phylum Arthropoda; class Insecta; order Diptera; family Tipulidae; genus Tipula; species Tipula vernalis. Next base: position 136,683,127 of record OY282559.1, read on the forward strand.
CATTTCGCTGAATAATAAATTGGATTCTGGGCCATCAGTAATGCCAAGACTATTTTCTATTCTGGTTCGATTTCGGAAACACAGGCTTCCGACAAGTCGAGATAACATATGGAATAGTCTGTGCAACATTTCTGGCTTCTCGAACTCTTCATCAAATTGCGGATGATCTACCGACAGATTTTGTCGACATCAAATCTATCATTAAATCGGATTTCTACATCGACGACTTGCTCTCGGGTTGCGCGGAGGTATGTGAGGCTAAACATTTGCAACAAAGAATAGCTGAAGGTTTGAGCAGCGGCGGTTTTAGACTAAGGAAATGGGTGTCCAACAGCCAGGAATTATTAAGATCTATACCAAAGGAGGAGCAGGAGACTCTTGTTGAATTTGGCAATGGAGAGACTTTCGTGAAAAGTCTAGGTCTAGTTTAGACAACATATTTGGATTGTTTCACTTTCAAAATCGAGAAATTTGACGACTGCGGCCCTACTACGAAACGAAGGCTTTTGTCTATCACTGCCCGTATTTTCGATCCGTTAGGATTCCTCGATCCTTTGCCCAAAAAAATAGAACTAGAATGGGAACTTTATTCGAAAAAATTCATATCGCTTTTTAAACATTTCCTCCGGCCAAACGGCGCAGTGGTTAAAGCTGCAGCGTTTGAATCGGAAGGTACCGGGTTCGAATCCTGACAGAGGCGGAATGCAAAAGGGATTTTTCATCATCTAATTATGATCGTTGATGAAGATGAATACATCTATAACCAGGTAGCGGCGTTTATCAGGGATATAGACCTATATCTCACATAAGAAAATCTCTAGGGATGCACAATAGGCTATACTTAAAAAAAAAAAAAAACATTCCTCCATCACGTGAAGGAATGTTTTGGGTTTCTCTGACGCATCGGAAGACGCTTATGCAGCCGTTGTCTATTTGAGTACTGTCGACTTAAATGGTTCCTATTCGGTGCGAATAGTAGCAGCCAAAACAAAGGTGGCCCCACTAAAACAAGCCTGTCTACCGAGACTTGAGTTATGCCGCGCTGTTTTATTGGTAAAATTATTAACTGCATTACATTATTCTTCAGGCATCCCCGAATATACAAACGTTTGGTTGGTCAGACTCTACGATCGTTTTAGCATTCCCAGACGTTGGAAAACATTCATCGGTAATCGTACCTCATTCATTCTGAAACGTCTTCCACGACTAATATGGAATCACGTTTCCTCAAGGGATAACCCAGCAGATTTGGCATTACGAGGAATATTTCCAGATCAATTGGTCGACAACCTGCTTTGGTGGGAAGGATCAGATTTTCTATGACAATTCTCCGAGCACTGGCCGATATTAGTTGACGACCAGCTTTCTAACGTAAATTTTGAAGATTTAAGAAGCAAAAAGGTCATTTGTCTATACACTTTCAAGAAGACTTCGTGCGAATCACCAAAGGTTCTGGCTTACAAGGTACAAGCAAACTTCGGTCATTGTTTCCATTCATCGATGACCAGGGGACATTGAAGGCAGGTGGGCGAAATGGTTTGACAACTTGCGTCTCATATGACACCAAGCATCCTGTAGTTCTTGATGCCCGCCATTCGTTTACTCAACCTCTTGTAAAGGCCTTTCACGTGCGATATCTCCACCCCACGCAACAAAAATTACTCGCCATCAACCGACAAAATTACTACATAGTTGGTGCTAAAAACCTTGCCAAAAAAGTAGCTCGTTCCTGCGTCACTTGCAGCCGCCATCCTTTAAGTACGTCCAAACAATAGATGGGAAACCTACCGTCGTTTCTTATAACATCCTCATAGCTATTCTCTACAGTAGGTGTCGACTTCGCAGGACCGGTGAAAATAAAATCTAAAACTGGTTGACGTGGTAAAATTTATAATGGCTACATTGTGGTATTCGTCTGCCTTGTCGGAAAAGCAGTGGACGTTGAACTAGTCTCAGACCTGACTACTGAGGCGTTTCTGGCCTGTTTGAGGCGCTTTATTTGTAGACGTGGTCTTCCTGCTCAAATATTTTCAGACAACGGATCGAACTTCGTCGGCGCTAAAAGAAGAATCAGAAAACTCTACGAGGTCTGCGCGCAAGTTTCCGAAAAGGAATTTCAGGACTTTCTTTCCATCCAGCACATTGACTGGCATTTTATTCCACCATCATCACCCCACTTTGGTGGCATCTGGGAAGCCGGCGTTAAGTCAATCAAGAGACACCTTACACGTACAATACGAGAGTCTCCGCTGACTTTTGAGCAATATTCCACCGTATTGTGCCAAATAGAATGCCTTTTAAATTCCCGACCAATTATCCCTACGGACACATCGTTTTCCGAGAATTGTGAGATATTAACTCCAGGACATTTTCTCATGGGATGCTCTTCAATTATGTTAACTGACGTGCCCACGGATGAGCCAAAGTATTACACTAATCGCTGGCAGCTGTGGAGGTTCGATTGTCTCACAATGTTGCAGCAGTGCCCTAAGTGGAGAACGAAATACAATAACTTAAAAATAGATGATATAGTTCTAGTGAAGGATGACAACGTGCCACCCGGATTCTGGCCTCTCGGACGCATAATTGAAGTCCATCCAGGAGCTGATGGACTTGTTCGAACGGTCACTGTAAAAACTCAGCGCGGCATCTACACCAATTGTTGTTTTCGGATAAAACAATCGTCAGTTACATAAAATTGAAGGAGCTTTAAGGAATGCTGTGCGCGCATCAATAGAGGTTTGACCGCACTTTCGATCAATGTATAAACGGTTCAAACAGTTGCATTAAATGAATGACAATAATATGGAAATAACAGCTCCCGCTTTAGCCCAAGTCAAGTTGTTCACGAGCGTAATTTCCCTGGAAGTTCTGCATAATAGGATTGCTGCTATAAACGTGTCCTTACAGTATTTTATGAAGTGGAGCTGATACTGGAAAAATTCTGCCCTTGAACCACGCTAAAGGCATAAGAGAGATGAAACAACATTGTCGTAGTTTATTATCTATTTATCTTTAACCTTCTCATGGGTGTGGGGCTGCCCCACAATTGTAACATTGAAGATGTTCCAGGCGAGTTGATCTGCAACAACATGGATATTCAGTGTTCATGGCTTGAAATAAACATATGCAAGCGAACGTGATGAAATCGGTTCGATTCCCAATTTTTTTTAATCTAATCAGATTTGTGACAATCTACCGTACAACCATGGTCATTATTGGTTTATTGGTATAAATAGTTTCTCTATTAAATGTCCCACCCAAACTAATACCTTAATTGATCATTCGATGGTTCTGCTTGAGTAGATGAAATACTCAATATAAAATATTTAAACAGTGCGAAAATCTAAAGTAACTTCCAACCCATAATTGTGTATGCTTTCTCTTTAATAAATTTGTATGTCAAAATAGTACGTCTCTAAGTTTCTTTCAACCAAAAATAATCACTTTGGTTTACATCTTTCCTAACAAGCTGCCAATTAAACTGTTTTAAAGAAATAGCCAGATATCTATAACATTGACAAATGGCGGTAACTATCCAAAATAAAATGAACAAATTATTTATTCAATTTTCCATTATTTACACCGTAAACTTTTCATCTATTTACAAATACCATCAATTTTCAATTTTGATCATAATCATTCACAATTTATTTCAATTTATTATACAGATGGTTGTTACCCCCGGTTATCCTTCCGTCTCTCCCATCAACCAACTCTGAGTACCGTAATACTAAAACAAAAATCATAAAAAACTGCAAATGTCCCTCACAACATAACAAAAAACAACCGTACATACATTTTTTAAACCTCTCCTATAATAAAATGCTACACCGAAGGACCAACAAGCAAAAATAAAACCGAAAGGAAAAACAAATTTTCACATTTCTAACTCTATCTATCTATTCCCATAAAAAAAAAAAAAAAAATACTTGACACTGAGATGAAAAAATCCATTAAATGGATGATGTCCGTATAACTACACAACACATTTTTTTTTTTTGGCTGAATGATGTTGTTGTTGTCAAGATAAAATATAATAAAAAGAAAAATTTGTGTATATGTAAACGGGAGTTGGGGTGGTGAAAATGCTACCCATGAGACCAGTTTCATGCAAAAAAAAAAAAAAAAAAATTCTGACATACATTTAACAGTATATTTCTGTAATTTTAAATATTAATACTGGAGATGGAAAAAGGACGTCATCAGAATACGGCAAGAAATGAACTTTCGATGCTATATAACTAAATGAAATATTTTGCACACATCGAAAGTTTTTCTGTATATAGAAGGTGAAACACAAGGAAACTGTGTGTGTGTGTGTGTGTGTGTTTCACTATGCACATGCACAAAAGGGTACAAATGATGCACGCGATTTGAACTTAAACATTTTAAAATGCGATGCAAGTAACTGATAGCATTTCAAATATTAACGAATCAAACAATCACAAAGAGGGCATTTCGATTTCAAATTTAACACCCAAATCGATTTGTTACAGAATATAAAAAACATAAAATTTAAAATTTATAGGAAATTTAATATTTATTCGGTTCATGATTGTTGTAACATTTTGATCAGGATTTTTTTATGTGACAATTAATTCTGTTGTGTATGTTTTATGAAGGCTGATAAATTAATAAATTTAAAATTGAATATGTCTTAATTACAATTTATTTTTGGGGTCAAGATACTATACATATATTTTGAGTTCATATAGGTAAGACAGTAACAATTGACACTATGAAATTTATGATTTAAGAAATGTATCTTTCAAAGTTGAATTAGGGTAGATTTTTCTCACGATTATAAATCTTAAGGTATTTTGGAAATTGCACCCCTTTACTTTTTTTAGTACTACTAGTTCATATCATAAATGCACACAGACCTTACGAGAAATCACAGTTAATTCAAGATCGTTGACTAACCTGAAGCTAAATGATATAACGAGCTTAACAAATGAGAACATCCCATTTGAACGAATTTCGTGAAGTTGGTTCAAAGTTATTTCCCAACGAACTATCTTGTCAACGTAGGAAAGACCATCTGCTGTGCTGTTTCTGCAAGTTTGTTTCTAATAATACTAATTTTTCTCTAATTCATGAGTATAAAGCTCAGATATCCTTGTGGCTGTGCTCATCTCTCATCAGACCCATTTCTACTGTTTTCAAAAAGTACTCTTATTACCAAACAAAAATCTTGCAGCAAAATCTAGTAGCACAAAAATAATAACAAATAGCAATAGGTCGTGTACATCACACCAGAAATCCTATTTTAGAAAACCCAAGATTTCTATATATAATTCGCACCATTGAGATTGTGCATACTTTAGGAAATAGGATGGGATTTCTCTCGTGACACCAGAAATCCCAAATATTCCGTTTATTTAAAAAAACATATTTTTCGATGTACCTATGATGATTGTGCAAAATTGTGTATTAATAAACTTACGTTGAAAATAGTTTATATTGGCCAAAATCGGCCAAAGAACATCCACAATTGTTCAAAATCATGGTTTCTCGAAGAGGTTATATGGGAGATTTCCAGAAATCCCACCTTTGATTAACATTCTAATTTAAATAAGGTGTTGTTAGTATTCTGGTTAAGATTCACCTTTGTGCAAATCACACTTTAGCCAGAATCGGCCATAGAACATCAATAATTGATCAAAATCTTTGGTTTTCGAATAGGTAGTATGGGCAATTTAAAGAAATCCCACTTTCCCAAGTGTGATATGCACAAATGTGAATCTTGGTCAGAATAATAGCTAAACTTAGTTTTAATTCGAATATTAATAAAAGAAAAATCACGATTTTGATCAAATGTGCAATTCTATGGCCGATTCTGGCTAAAGTGTAATATGAACAAATGTGAAATTCGGCCAGAATACTAATCGCATTTTGTTTTAATTCGAATGTTAATAAAATGTGGGATTCCTGGAAATCGCCCATATAACATCTTCGAAAAATCACGATTTTGATAAATTGTGGAATTCTATGGCCGATTCTGGCTAAAGTGTAATATGCACAAACGTGAAACTTGGCCAGAATACTAAACGCATTTTGTTTTAATTCGAATGTTAATAAAATGTGAGATTTCTGGAGATCGCCCATATAACCTCTTCGAAAAATCACGATTTTGATCAGTTGTGGAATTCTATGGACGATTCTGGCTAAATTGTAATATGCACAAATGTGAAACTTGGCCAGAATACTAACCGCATTTTGTAATAATTCAAATATGATTAAAAGGTGGGATTTCTAGAAATCGCCCATATAACCTATTCGAAAAACCGCGATTTTGATCAATTGTGGAATTCTATGGCCGATTCTGGCTAAAGTGTTATATGCACGAATGTGAAACTTGACCAGAATACTAACCGCATTTTGTTTTAATTCGAATATTAATAAAATGTGGGATTTCTAGAAATCGCCCATATGACCTATTCGAAAAATCACGATTTTGATTAATTGTGGAATTCTATCGACGATTCTGGCTAAATTGTAATATGCACAAATGTGAATCTTGGCCAGAATTCTAACCGCATTTTGTTTTAATTCGAATGATAATAAAATGTTGCTTTCTGGAAATCGCCCATATAACCTATTCGAAAAATCACGATTTTGATCAATTGTGGATGTTCTATGGCCGATTCTGGCTAAAGTGTTATATGCACGAATTTAAAACTTGGCCAGAATACTAACCGCATTTGGTTTTAATTCAAATGTTAATAAAATGTAAGATTTCTGGAAATCGCCCATATAACGTCATCGAAAAATCACGATTTTGATCAATTGTGGAGATGTTCTATGGCCGATTCTGGCTAAAGTGTGATATGCACAAATGTGAAACTTGGCCAGAATACTAACCGCATTTTATAATAATTCAAATATGATTAAAAGGTGGGATTTCTGGATATCGCCCATATAACCTATTCGAAAAACCGCGATTTTGATCATTTGTGGAATTCTATGGCCGATTCTGGCTAAAGTGTAATATGCACAAACGTGAAACTTGGCCAGAATACTAACCGCATTTTGTTTTAATTGGAATATTAATAAAATGTGGGATTTCTAGAAATCGCCCATATACCGTCTTCGAAAAATCACGATTTTGATCAGTTGTGGAATTCTATGGCCGATTCTGGCTAAAGTGTAATATGCACAAACGTGAAACTTGGTCAGAATACTAACCGCATTTTGTTTTAATTCAAGTATGATTAATAGGTGGGATTTCTGGATATCGCCCATATAACCTTTTCGAAAAACCTCGATTTTGATCAGTTGTGGAATTCTATGGCCGATTCTGGCTAAAGTGTAATATGCACAAACGTGAAACTTGGCCAGAATACTAACCGCATTTTGTTTTAATTTAAATAATAATAAAATGTGGGATCACGATTTTGATTAATTGTGGAGATGTTCTATGGCCGTTTCTGGCTAAAGTGTGATATGCACAAATGTGAAACTTGGCCAGAATACTAACCGCATTTTGTAATAATTCAAATATGATCAAAAGGTGGGATTTCTGGATATCGCCCATATAACCGTCTTCGAAAAATCACGATTTTGATCAGTTGTGGAATTCTATGGCCGATTCTGGCTAAAGTGTAATATGCACAAACGTGAAACTTGGCCAGAATACTAACTGCATTTTGTTTTAATTGGAATAATAATAAAATGTGGGATTTCTAGAAATCGCCCATATACCGTCTTCGAAAAATCACGATTTTGATCAATTGTGGAATTCTATGGCCAATTCTGGCTAAAGTGTAATATGCACAAACGTGAAACTTGGCCAGAATACTAACCGCATTTTGTTTTAATTCGAATATTAATAAAATGTGGGATTTCTGGAAATCGTCCATATAACCTATTCGAAAAATCACGATTTTGATTAATTGTGGAATTCTATCGACGATTCTGGCTAAATTGTAATATGCACAAATGTGAAACTTGGCCAGAATACTAACCGCATTTTGTAATAATTCAAATATGATTAAAAGGTGGGATTTCTGGATATCGCCCATATACCGTCTTCGAAAAACCGCGATTTTGATCAGTTATGGAATTCTATGGCCGATTCTGGCTAAAGTGTTATATGCACGAATGTGAAACTTGGCCAGAATTCTAACCGCATTTTGTTTTAATTCGAATATTAATAAAATGTGGGATTTCTAGAAATCGCCCATATGACCTATTCGAAAAATCACGATTTTGATTAATTGTGGAATTCTATCGACGATTCTGGCTAAATTGTAATATGCACAAATGTGAATCTTGGCCAGAATTCTAACCGCATTTTGTTTTAATTCGAATGTTAATAAAATGTTGCTTTCTGGAAATCGCCCATATAACCTATTCGAAAAATCACGATTTTGATCAATTGTGGATGTTCTATGGCTGTTTCTGGCTAAAGTGTTACATGCACGAATTTAAAACTTGGCCAGAATACTAACCGCATTTTGTTTTAATTCAAATGTTAATAAAATGTAAGATTTCTGGAAATCGCCCATATAACGTCTTCGAAAAATCACGATTTTGATCAATTGTGGAGATGTTCTATGGCCGTTTCTGGCTAAAGTGTGATATGCACAAACGTGAAACTTGGCCAGAATACTAACCGCATTTTGTTTTAATTCAAATGTTAATAAAATGTGGGATTTCTGGATATCGTCCATATAACCTATTCGAAAAACCGCGATTTTGATCAATTGTGGATGTTCTATGGCCGATTCTGGCTAAAGTGTGATATGCACAAATGTGAATCTTGGCCAGAATACTAACCGCATTTTGTTTTAATTTGAATATTAATAAAATATGGGATTTCTGCAAATCGCGCCCATATAACGTGTTCGAAAAATCACGGTTTTGATGAATTGTGGAATTCTATTGCCGATTCTGGCTAAAGTGTGATATGTACAAACGTTAAACTTGGCCAAAATACTAACCGCATTTTGTTTTAATTCAAATGTTAATAAAATGTTGGATTTCTAGAAATCGCCCATATACCGTCTTCGAAAAACCGCGATTTTGATCAATTATGGATATTATATGGCCGATTCTGGCCAATATAAACTATTGTCAAGATAAGTTTAGTATCGCACAATTTTGCACAATCATCATACACGGAAAAATATATTTTTTTAGGTAAACGGAATGTATGGGAGATGAGAAATCCCATCCTGTTTGCTAAAGTACCCTATGCACTAATTTTCTAATTACAGGCACAATATTGCACAATCCCAATGGTGCGAATCATATATAGAAAGCTTGGGTTTTCTAAACCTTTAGGTCCGCTCACAGAACGTAATGAATAAATATTTCAGAGGAAATTAATAGACGCTCTGCGGTGGCTTAAAACTTAATAAAACTTTGGCTAAAAATGGTGTTTGCCGCTGTATCACGTAGCCTGCTTGTGGTTTGGATTGAATTAATGCTTGGGCCTTGAAGGCTAGATGGTTTATCAGGATTGTTCGATGTTGCCAAAGGTTGTCCCCAGGGTGGATAATACCAGTTTTATTGTGCCTCTTAATAGTTCACGAGTTACTTGCCTTTGCAGAATTCTACCTTTACCGCTCAACACTGTATTGATGACCAATGGTTTTAACTATTTCAGAGGAAATTTCGGGCACGTGGCTGTTTCTTTGATAGTAAACCTTCCTGGAAATATCACCTTGAAAGAAAGCTTGGAAAACCCTCTGCAGTATGTTGGCAATATAGAAAGGCAATTGAGGAAATTATGGCGATTGAACCCGAAGAATTTGATGTTTGTTTACAAATCCCTAACTATTATACAACTTTGTGATATACCGTTTCTGGATTGTCAAAACCTGGGCCATAGGTTGTAATTTTGCGCCTCGAGCAGGTAAAGTGATAATGTGCTTTTAAAAAAAAAATATTATTTGAATATCTAATAACCTCAAAAATCATCTGAAAAATTCTCTTATGTATCATTACGCTCATCAGCCTTCAGGAATCTAAAATAATTCTAAAAATCTCCAAAAATTTTGAACGATATGTCGAACAATCTTCAGTAATTTGAAAAAATAATCTTAAAAATCCCGAAATATGAAGAATAATTTGCAATATAGATAATCTTGAAAATCTGACAAATTTATGAATAAGAGAAAAATCCCGAAAATCCCCGAATAATCTGTCAAAAAATATCAATTAATCTTGAATTTCGAAAATCATAAAATTTTTAATATTATCTAAAAGAAAGTTTGTAAAATTCTGTAACTAAAAAAAAATTAAGAAATTCCAATAATGACGAACCAATGAATTAACTCGAACATCTCTAAATACTCTAGAATAACCTCGACAAGTTTTTTAATCTTGTTTCTTAAAAATAACCTGTAAGGATTGAACGCAATCTTGTAAATCCTGAAAAAATCTAGAAAATATGGACCAATCTGTAAAATCTTAAATAATCTCGAAAAACTCGTAAAATTTAGAAAATTTTCAAACAATATTAAAATTAAATGCATCCGCGGCGTCCATCAAAATATTAAAGATTAAAATATCACGAAATGATCAGGACTTCGATCCGGAAAATTAAATGCAAACGTCAACTTATATCAAATAAAACTCTATATAACCTCCAACTCTTAATCCAAATCAAAACCTAACTAAACCCCTTAATTCCTTACTCATCCCAGGAAGAAACTCCAACTCAATCTCCAACTCAACCTCCAACTAAATCGGAACGCAATACCCAATGCAATCACCAAATTACCCTCAAATCCAACATTCAAATCAATCACTAATTCAACCCCAACTCATCCTAAACTCGACTTCCAACTCAACCCGTCATCCAACCCCAAACTGCATCCCATAATCAATACTCAACTTAATCCTTAAATAAGCACGGTTGTAAACCGGAATGCGTACATGAACTGAACTCAACCTTAACTTCTACTCAACTCCCGAATAAATCCTTACTTCAACCCCTAGCTCAACCATAACTCAATAAATTATTCGACCAGAACTCAACCCGAAATTAAACGTTCAACTCAATCTTCAAATCAACTCGGTCCGCAAAACTACATGCGTTCACTAATTCAACTCAGTACAGCTCAAGCTAACTTCCAACTCAAAATTTCAACTCAACACGACACTGAATAAATCCCATACTTAACCGCTGACTCAATCTCGATTTAACTCCAACTCAACCCCAATTCGACCAAAATTGAACCCTAGACTTCCTCGACTTCCAACCCTCCCGATCCAGCTCCAAATTAAACGTTCAACTCAATCTTAAAATCAACGAGGCCCGCAAAATTACATGCGTACACTAACTCAACTCAGAACAGCTCAAACTAATTTCCAACTCAAATTTCAACTAAACACAACCCTGAATAAATCGCCAAATTAACCGCTGACTCAATCTAAGCTTAACTCCAACTCAACTCCAGTTCGACAAAAATTGAACCTAAGACTCCCTCGACTTACAACCCTCCCGATACTCTATTAACGCTTGAAAGAAAACAGGAATTTGAAACATGATATGCACGTCATTTAGGCGCTTTTCCTTAATGAAATATTTCGTAATAAACGAATCCCAAAATTAGTCAATATTGATCGAAAGTCAGTCATCATTTGTTAATAACCATGTGGTTTAAGATTATTTTGTACTGCATGTTCCCGATCTTCTTGTAGTACAGGTTCCAAAAGCTATTCTATTCTCCGCCTTGATAATAGAGAAGACGGATTGGCGGAAAAAATACAAACGGATGTACATTTCGAAAAATGCGGGTTGGGACATAGACACTATTTGGCGTTTTTGTATACTGTTAAGGTTAGCTGGAAGTTTCCAACCGAAAGTACCGGTTGATACCGTTCTACTTTTTTATGTTATAAAATCTTCCTGTTATATTTGAAGATGGATTGCATTGATGTGATTTGTTTAATCATTATGATATCGATGGAAAAGAAGTTCAGTTCAGGTTTCCGGTTTCGGTAAAAAATTGATAAAGCAGATGAGATCATTGATGATTTTATCAGTATACTTTCGTGGCAAAACTTCTCGTTCCACTTTATCATGGAAAATTGTAGATAATCCGCTGAACCCAAAAAATATTTTAAATTGGTGTATAATCAGCCACTAAAGTCTTATGTCTGCCAGCTATCGCTAAACATATAGGTTTAAGTTCCCTGTTGGAAATCTGGGAAAATTCGATTTTCCAAAAATCTTTGGAAACTTTTTGTAAAATCTTTTATGCTGATTTTATATAAGGTTTCCAATGATTTTTGGAAAATCGAAATTGCAAGATTTCCCACGAGAAACTTGAACTGAAAATTAGTCTGCGATTGACAAACCCCATAAAACAATCCATCTCTAGATATACATTATAGAGGATGATTTTATTCCAGTTTTAAGTTTTGTTTTTGGATTCTTCTGATTTGCCGATATTTTTCATTAATAGGGGGAATAAAGTTTTCCAAGTAAGACTATATTGAAAAAAGGTTATAAGGCAATCCATCCAGAGGTTAATTTTGGCCGGTAGTCAATAACTTTGCTTAAGAAGTATTCTCGAAAAATCTCGAAATCTCGAATAATCTCAATAATCATGCAAAATCTTCAAAATCAAGAAAATTCTCGAAATTAGTTAAAAAAGCAAAATTCGAGAGTTCAGGACTACTCTTTTAATTGAAAAACCATGGAAAAGTGACACTAAATGTTGAAAGCCGCTACAAAATGATTCTCTATTTCCGATCCTCTTAAAGTACAGGTTCCAAAAGGTGTTCTATTATCCACCTTGACAACAGGAATAAATAGGTGACAAAAAAATACAGACGGGCGGACATTTAGAGAAAACTGGGTCTGTGCAAAGACCATTTTTTGTCATTTTCGTTAAAGTTAGCTGAATGTTTCCACCCGAAAGTAAAAAGTCGATAATGCAGATTATGTTATCTCAGCCAAAAATTAAAAATATAGTCGTTATCAGCCGATAGTGTTCAGCTAAAAGTTACAAGGATAGGATTCAAGACTTTTGTCAATAGTTATACGTGACAAAATATCGTTCTGCTTTTCTTGGAAAATTATGGAAACACCGTGGATTCCAAAAAATATTCCTTTATGCTAAGGAATTTTACCTGAGAAAGTGATGCAAAATACTCTCAATTTGATAACACAATCCGTATCATCAATTTTTTACTTTCGGCTGGAGACTTTATCGAATTTTCCCCGATTTCACACGGGAAACCTGAACTGAACTTCTTTCTAGCGGTATCATAACGAGTCAACAAACCAAATCAATGCAATCAATCTCCAAACATAAAACTTTATAGAGACTGATTTTATAAAACGTTTTTAATGACTTTTGGAGAACCGAATTGTTTCAGAATTTTCATGAGAAACTTGAAGTGACAAATCACATCAACATAATTAATCTCCAAACATAATACTCTGCAGGCTCAATGATTTTTTGAAAATCGGATTTTCCCAGATTTGACAAAACTAAGGACAATTCAACTTTAAATATTTTTTGTATTCTTCTGATTTTCCGATATATTGACAAAAATTCTCGAACTTTTCTATAAACTAAGTTAACAAAACAAAATTCGGGAAGAAATTTCTTTGAAATCGGAGCAATCCCATAGAAATTGGGGCATCTACAACCCTAATTACCGACCTTTGTTGCCTCATCAATATCAATAAAATATTTTGCACGTAGAATAGTTATGTAATTTTAAATTGGAGTAATTTACGCTAAAGTTTGCGACCAAGTTAAGATTCACAAAACGGTAAATTAATGTCAGACCACTCCGCTAATTCAAAAACTATTTGATACATGGAAAGATGACACTATACGTTGATAGCAAAATGATCTTATTTTAATTTTGGTAACTGAGTCTAAGATCATATAGTACATTGAAGTCGCAATATCTGAACTCCTATTTCGCAATCCAATTATGATAAGGATTATAGATTTAAATGACATATCACTTCTTAACTCGTAATTTACTTATTTTAAGCCGAACGGATATAGACAAACTTGGCCAGTCTCATTCGGCATGAAAAACGTTCGATAACGAAGAAAATTCATATTCGGAAGTCTATGAAAACATGTGGAGCATGTCTTGGTAAAAAAAAAAATTTATTCTGAACTTTATTAACCAACCATTGCAAGAAGTGCGATAAGGTTCCATATTTTTAACAAGAATTGTTTGTTTTGCATTATACAATCGATATTGATAGCTAGGCATAGGATAGCTGATAAGAAATTAATTAAACATAGACAGTAGTGGCATTACTGCCTCGTACAATACAAATTAGCTATCTGGAATTGCGTGTCACGTTTAAACAGGAAATTAACTGTATTAATATTGTCTACCACTCTCTTGTGTGTAGGTACGAGCGAATTGAAAATTTAAAAGTTAAAAGTTGATTTTATTAGAGGTGCGAAAGTTTCAGACAAAAATCAACAATAAACTCAAAAATATATGGTGAAAAATACGTCAAATCTCAAAATTTTGAAAGTCATGTTTTAATTTTATTATTTTTTTTGTTTTAAATGCGTAGCACTGTTTTAAAAAAAAAAAAAAAATTTATGGACCATGATGTTTTGTATTTGTTGCTTTTAAGATTTTAAATGTTTGAGAACATGAAAATCATAAAATAAGAACATGACTTTTTAGAATTTTCAACATAAAAATCATAAAATTAAAACATGATTTTTTATAATTCTCTCGTGTATTATTCTAGGTTAGAGAAAAACAAAATTGCAGAAAATATCCGCACGTGGACATTTTTGTACAAAAACCAAAACGTAACGAACTAATAATATCGTTTTAGAATTAAGTTAAGCACAAGAAAATTGACAAAATTAAAAATCGAATGAAAACAGGCATTTACACTTCGACCGTACATAATATAATAATTAGAAAATAGCGAGAGTTAGGAATTCATTACCCTGATTCTATAAAAAATAAGTAAATGGGTAAACTTGTGAAAAGCAAAGCTTACTTTTATGAGTTTGGAATTTTTCGATATTATTTTAGTAATAAGTCAAACCAAGGAATTGTAAACTCATAAAAGTAAGCTTTGCTTTTCACAAGTTTACCCATTTATACATTGTCTTATTTTTTACAGAATCAGGGTACTGGTCAGAATAAATTGGAAAAGTTTCAGAAAATTAATGGAAATTACGATATACGAGGGCGAATCAAAATGTCTTGCAATATCATATGAAAAAAAAGAGTGAATGAGACAACTACATATTTTTTCAAAAAAAATTTTGTCGCGGTGAAACTTATAGAAACAAAATTCGATGTAAATTTTACAGTTCGTTTGTTTTCTTCAATTTAGTAACCCGTGTTTTGAAAAAATTCTAAAATGAATGAAATTGAATATCGTGCCGTTATTAAATTTTTCTGTAAAAATAGACGCAATGCAATTTATATATTCAATTACATATCAAAAGTTTACGGCGAATTTGCACCATCATATTCCACAGTAACATGGTGGGTAAAATTGTTCAAAAGTGGTCGGGAGTCATTAGAATACGACAACCGCCCGGGTCGTCCCGCAGATGCTATTAGCCATGAAAACATACTTTTGGCCGAATTAATTGTATTAGAGGACCGCCGTATTTCTGTTTCGCGGTTAGCGTGAAGACTTGCCCTTTCATATGGTACCACTTATACCATATTACATGACCACCTTCACATGTCAAAAGTAAGTGCGCGATGGGTTTCCCTTTTGTTGACTGCACAACAAAAGAAAATTCGTGTTCAAACTTCCAAGGCGATTTTAGAAATGTATGAAGAAGATCCAGAAAACTTCTTGGATAACATAATAACAGGCGAAGAAACATGGATTCATCATTGGGATCCAGAATCCAAACAAGAATCGAAGCAATGGATTAAACGTGGTGAACCACCACCAAAGAAATTCCATACTCATCCGTCAGCTGGTAAGGTTTTGGTAACAATTTTTTGGGATGCTGATGGGATATTGATGATTGATTATGTGCAATCGAAAACCACAATCACAGGCATCTATTACGCAGAGGTTTTGCGAAAATTGAAAAAAGCGATCCGGGAAAAACGGCCAAAGAAAGTTAGAAAAAAAAACCTTACTTCTTCACGAAAATGCACCAGTGCACAAGGCTAAAGTTGCTCAAGCTGCATTAAAGGACTGCGGCTTCGTAGAAATTCCGCATCCATCATACAGTCCAGACCTGGCATCCAGTGACTACTTTCCCAATTTGAAAAAAAAAATTAAGGGGCCGGAAATTTTCCAGTGATTCTGAAGAACAGTCTGTTGTAAATGAATATTTTATGGAGCAAAAGAAAACTTTTTTTTTTTAGAGGGCTTAGACAAGTTAATTGATCGATGTAACAAATGTATAAACCTTAAAGGAGATTACGTCGAAAAATAAAAATATTGCTGTCTCACTCACTCTTTTTTTTCATATGATATTGCAAGACATTTTGATTCGCCCTCGTATGCCAGAAAATATGCGACACACCTCATCTCAATTTTCCAAAACAATTAAAAAATGCTGTAATTTGAAGCTTAAAGCAATTCTACGTTTAAGGGCATTTGGTTGTTCTCAAATATTAAGCCAACTCCGTAAATTATCCAGCGGTCTACTTAAATATTAAATCTTCCAACTGCTCTGGTGTTGACTGAATCTTTTAATGTACCCATTGGCTTGTTAGTAAGTTTATTCTCCATTTCTTCATAACATTTTAAATAAAAATAAAATTCAATTTATATATCATATTCTTTTAAATTACAACATCACATCTAATTTACCCCGTCTGGATAATATATATCTCATAAAACATAACCTATAACAAATATCAAAAAACAAAATCTCTTTTCATAAATTCATTGTTTGCAATTCATGTCAATAAATGATTTATGGTCCATAAACGCAACATCCCAGAAAAATCATCGTCGTCTATACAATCCATACTGTATGTATATATCGAAATCTAATTCACTAAAAATTATTCTAAATATATCATTTTATATATCCATTAAATATCCCAGCTAACAAAAAAAAAAATGTAATAAGAAAATTACCGAAGGGTTGCATATATACTATTCTACAAGAGCATACATTATTAGGGTTTGGGTAGGGTAGAAAATTTTGCTACCAAATACCAAATATAAAAACGGCAAACAATAAAAAGGGGAGGAGTATTTATTTAGAGCAATGAAAAACAGCAAAAAAAAACATTTTTTTGCACAAAATATTTTCACTTGACTAAATTGCACCCCGAAAAAGGGGTACAACGGTTAGTTTCGTAAAATAAATTTGTTGGTCTCACATACACAGATCTATAATAAATTGCTTTCGAAATGACATTGACATACTGTATAATAATGTTGTGCACACATTCAACAAAGGGTTAATAATGCAATTTATTTATTTTATTGCAATTATAACGAATTTTTTGTCGAAATCACACAAAATATTCGTATTTTTGATTGTGTCAATTGATTAATCATCTAATCTTTTTGAAATCCGCCTTATTCAAGTTTTGCAAAAAAAAAAAAAAATGTTCCAATACTCCCAGGTCACTTACTTTGAAATCAATTCGATTCTATGTATGTCTATGCGTTGCCAAATATTATACGATGACATCTGATTGCTTATCTCGAATTACTTCTATTTGAAAAGAACATTATAGTAGGTACTGTGTATATAAATCTTGTCGAAAGACAAATGAATGCGGCGGGAGGGTTGAATAATTTTAAAGAAAATCTAAATATTTTGGTTTATGTTCTATAGCTGATAAGATTGATTGATTCAAATAAAATTTTTGACAGATTTTTTTTGTTTTTATTTTTTTTCTGGCAAGTGTAATTTAAAGTCGAGATATATTTTTTATGTATTCAAGGCACAAAACTATGTAATGTGTGCAGTGTGAGGTTTATAATATAATCCAATTCCATTTACGAAGTAATCTGATATCCTATTGACCAAAATAAGTAAAATCCATTCCAAAAAAAAAGTCTAGGGCTACACAAACCATCAATAATATCAAGACTTTTTTTTTGGATCTGTTAAATTAAAATTGATGATTCAATCGATGTGTATAAGCAACGAAATCTCAATTGGATTGATGTAATATGATACTTTTGAAAAACGAATTTTATAGTTGACCATCAAAAGTGGATAATAGTTTTCAAAATTTTCAATTTTCTCAAAAAAAAAGGGGATTATCCATAAAATCTTATGATTCACTAGAGAATTTAGGTCGTATGAATTTTAATAATCTGCTAATGGATTAACAAATTAGCTAGGAAATATTGAATTTTGATGGAATCGGATATTGAGGGAAACGGAGTTTTGTTTATAAGAATGTAAGTAGATCAAATATAATGTAAAGACGATAATAATACTTATTGCAAGGTTCAATAAGATTGTCGATGTATGTTGATGGTTTAGGAACAGCAGAAAAAATATAGATACATCGATTCACCTCAACAGTGTCAATGAATTTAAACCACATCAGAATAAGTGTCCGATTCAATTTGCACCATTCGTTAATATGATAAAACCTTAACCAAAAAAAATATATCAAGTTGATAGCTAGTTCTATAGAAAACTGGAGGCCCCACCTTCAGACCCGTTGCTCCCTAACCCTGGGGTTCTTTCAAGCCACTACGATATCTAAAAGTTAGTTGTCGCATTTATCTGCCCCCATCAGCGTCTTTTATAGGCGCGAAAAATTCATGGGAACTTATTAAATAAAATATTATTATTTTTTGTGTTTTAAGGATTTGTTTTTAATTTATTAATTTTTATCGATTTATTTACATTACTATACACGTCAACAGACCATCGGTATTTATAGAAGATCCTCATCAATACCATTACAATATTTAGTATATAATTGTCTTGTGATTTGTACATAGAAAATAGATATTACATAAATATTTTATTTGTTTTCCGAATACAAAATTTATGTAATAAACATGAAATTCAATATTAGGCTACAGTGCAGCATTAATAATCCATAACACCACCCCCCCACCCCCCTAAGTTTGAAATAATACTAAAGATTACTTATTACAAAATTATTATTTTTTATATAAGTCAATAAATTAATAAATTTTTAATAGAATTCAAACAATTATTATTGTAGTTTAAAAATGTTAGTATTAAATATAATATAAATTTAATAAAATAAAAAAAACACACAACCCGTAAAAACACAGTTTTTGACTAAATATCCTTTATATATAAGACTCGGTCAATTGCAATTCAGTTTCGACCTTCTTCACCATGACTAAAATTTAAAATTCAATGCGTAAGGGCAGAGCTTTCTAGAGTATGGAGCCATAATCTCAATGACGTATTTTTTAGAAGCTTTTTTAGTGGTATAACTTTTCACTGATTTCCATAGGAATCCATAGTAAAAATGGTGTTTTTTAGCTTCAAGTTTTTCAATGAAAAAAGCAAAAATATTAAAAAATATTTATATAAAAGTTTTCTACATATCTTTAACAACAATATACAAGAAGGCCATATTGGTATTAAGTAAATATTAATTGCAGAAATATTAAAATTAAATTATTTCTAAAATATATTTTTTCAAACTTTCATTTGAAAAATACATCAAAGTTGGCTCTGACAAATTAAAATAATACTTGCTAAATTTATCTTTAGTTTTACTAGTGTACGTAAGATGTCTAAAATGATTACAGAAAAATACGAATAAAAACTATTTAATCGCAAAATTATCACACATTCCTATATTTTGTGAATTGGTTTTGCTTTTCCTACAATTTTTGACCTTGAATTTTCCCCAGGTGGTAATTTTTGGTACGATTTTTCCAAATTTTTACGGCCATCACTGCCATCTATGTAATGTATATTGACTTGATGACCAAACGAATCGTAGTAAGCTTTTATTTCAATTTGACCAGAATGCTGTTGTTATGAACTTTTTTTAATATTTTGGTTTAAATAAATCAATTATTACAAGAAAATAAAAACGATTTACTTAAACGACATTCATATATGTTGAAATTCAAACATTTATGAAAATATTTCAGAAATCATAATTAAGAATATGTAACGTTTTCATTTAAAAATTTGTCTTAGGGAAAAAAGTGATTTCCCATACGTTTTGTGTGTTTTACTATGAAGAGTTCCGTTTTTTCCTCGTTTCTAATTCCCTTATAAAAGCTCAGATTTTTCGATTATGGCTTTATCAAATACAGGGTGCTCTGGTAAGGGTCATTCAAAAAACAAATTTGAATTTTAAACTTACTTGAAGAAACATTTGGAACACTACTAGATTGAATTTTTTAAATTGAAAATTAAAGAAAAAACTTAGTTATAGTATGTTGATCGAACTGAAATTTTGCCAAAAAGTATTGTTAGGTGACAAAAGTCGATGTGCAAAATTTCAGCGCGAGAGGATCACGGGAAGTGGGTCAATTTTGAACTTGAAGATCGTAAGGACACTCAAGCAAGCAATCAAGCAGGTGAAATTAATATAAAGGATATAAAAATATAATAAACTTTGACTAATTCAAATTTCTTTAATTAATCTCAACTTTAACCATTTTGTCGACCTAATTCTGAATCAATTTTATGCGATTGTTGTGCACGGTTTTTAATTTATTTTTAATTAGTAATGTTGTGTTTGTAGGCGACTTAACTTCTTTAATTGTCAAATGGTCCAAGCCAAAGAGGTAAAAATTTGGTATTTCGATTCTCATTTTTTAATAGAACAAGATCACCAATTTGGAAATTTGGACTTCGTGTATTGTTATCATAGTAATCTTTTGACTTAAGTTTTTTGTTAATAAGATTTTTTCTCGCTATATCAAAAGATGATTGCATTCTGTTCTTCAATTCAAACATATAGTCATCATAATTATACACCACTTCTGGTTCACGCTGTAATAAACTGGGTATCAAGGCTTTATATAAGAATAATAATTCAAATGGCATGAATTTGATTGCGCTATGCGGAGTAGAATTGAAAGTGAATATGGATCGTTCCAAAGCCCCATTAGTTTGTGGATGATATGCGGTAGTGTTTAATTTTTTAATTTTTAAAATTTTGCATACGTTCGTAAATAGCTCACTCATAAAATTGGCTCCTTGATCAGAAAGTATTTGTTGAGGGGTTCCAAACACACAAATTACTCATTCGACGAATACTCTATAGCTATTGTTTCGGTCTCTTGATTTTCTAATGGAAAGGCCAGAGAAAATTTTGTCAGATCGTCTTGTACCGTAAGGATATATTTGTTTTTACGGTATGACACTGACAGAGGACCAATTATATCCAAGAAAACTTTTCGAATCCTTGAGACGAAGTGAAAGTAATTGGCACTGGCATTTTATTGAGTTTACTGCATTTATTTTTTTGACGTAACTCACATGACGTAATGACTTTCTTTTTACGCGAATAGAAATTTTTTAAAAAATAATAGTTTCTCATGCGTTGGGCTGTTCGAAACACTTCTTGATGATCGCCTAGAAGTTTCGAGTGAAATTCTTCTATCGCCTGGTCAATTTCGGAATCATCAGTAAGTTGACTAACTTTAGTTAGATTTTCATGCATTGGGACTTATATCAGATTCTTTAATATCAGTGTCAGGTTTTTGTTTACTCTGTGCAATTTGATCTGGTTTCTGACAAAACTTGTGGAGATTGATTTGATTTTATCGGTGCTCGGCTCACAGCATCGGCGTTTTGGTTGAGAATTCCAAGTTTATGAAGAACCTGATAATCGAAGTCTTCTAACCGTATTCGCCATCTTATTAACCTAGAAGAGAGGTTTTTCAAGTTACTTAGCCATATTAATGACTTATGATCGGTAATTATTTTAAAATGATGACCATAAACATATGGGCGAAAATGTTCATATGCCCATACCATCGCCAATAACTCCTTTTCTATCGTTGGATAATTTAGTTTCGCCTTATTGAGGGCTCGACTGGCATACGCTATTGGTAAGTCAGTCTCATTTTTCTTTTGGGGGAGAATGGCACCTATCGCTAACGATAGAACGAAAAATCACGTTACTTCAAGACTGGAGGATTTATTAAACAGTTTTTTAGTTTTCTAAATGATTCATCACAGAAGGCATTCCAAATAAAGGGTTGTCCCTTTTTTTTAAAAAACTGTTAGGGGTTTGGAAATTTCGGAAAATCTATTTATAAAGCGACGATAGTATCCTGCGAGACCTAAAAATGATTTCATCTCCTTTTGGTTAGTTGGCTGAGGATAATCTCTGACAGCTGTAACTTTGTTCAAATCTTGTATTTGATTCCTTTTTCTGTTACCGTATGTCCCAAATATATAATCTCTTTTGATAAAAACTGGCACTTTCCAAATTAACTTTTAGATTATTGTTTTTGAAACAATTGAAAACTAATTCTAGTTTATTTTCGTGACCCTTAAGGTTGTAGCCCGTGACTATTACATCGTCGAGATAGACTTGATTCCATTTAATCCACTTAGGACGTTATTCATCAATCTTTGGAAAGTCGCCGGTGCGCTCTTTTCTTTAGGATTCTATCTTTGGGATCTACAAGTATTTGATGATACCCATTAGCAAGGTCAATCGTGGTAAAATATTTAGATTTGCCAAGATGGTCTAGAATCTCTGAGATATTAGGAAGTGGAAAGACATCGTTAATTGTGGCATCATTCAATTTGCGAAATTCTACCACGATTCTCCACTTTTTTTGTTCAGTGTTCGATTTTTTAGGGACTACTATTAATGAAAAGTTCCAAGGACTATTGCTTGATTCGATTATATCGTTTTCTAACATTTCTGATATTTGTTTATCGATTTCGTCTTTTGCAGATTCAGGCAATCTGCATTGTTTAATGTATATGGGTTCTGAATTGCGATCGGTTCTGATTTTATGATAAGTTATATCCACCTGGGAGATAAAATCAGGCAATCTGCATTGTTTAATGTATATGGGTTCTGAATTGCGATCGGTTCTGATTTTATGATAAGTTATATCCACCTGGGGGGAAAATTTCATTGAATTTTCTACATAAATTTAGGATTGAATTTCTCTCTTCCTGATTAAGATGATCAATTCGTAACGATGATTTGATAGCTCTAACCGGTTTTCAATTTTATTCGACCATGACTTAAGATGAATCACTTGATATTCGTCCAACTTATCTAAGGGCAATGCTAAATTTTCAATTTCAGCCTCGAAATCATTAGTACGCCAGGCACGATTTCAAAAGATTGACATAAATAATCGATATCGTTTGGAGTATCTAAATAAATAGTGAAAGTCTTTTCCGAACGAGGTGGACATTAAAACATAGGAAACGAAGCGGAAACTATCTGAAATGAGTGCTTTAGTGTCAATGAATCCGGTAAACTAATGTGAACTTCACAACTTGCGATTGTTTCGATTAATTCGGAAGTTATACCTTTTACCTTACATTTTTGTTCAGGATAACAAAGTGTATAGTTATTTAAAAATTTCGCTTAATTATGCTTATTTCGGCTCCGGTATCGACCAAAAAAAAAAAAATATAGGCTTTAGAATATCTAATTGTAATTGAATATATTTCTTATTATGATTGTGATTCGAAAGATAAATTGAGTGATGTTTGAAATTAATAACATGATTTGGATTAGCTATGAATTGATTCTAAAGAGGAATAATGAATTAAAGGTTTAGAATAAGAATTAGGAAAACGATCCAAATTAGAATCAAATAGTTAACTTGAACTCATATTTTTATTTTCATGATGGTCTAGATTTATTTTTTTTTCTGCCGATAAGTAGTGCTTTCCGTCTATTTCCAATCGTCAATTGTACGTTTAAAATAATTTGGATTTGGTTGACCTGGATGTCGGCTATAACACTTCTCAGCGGAGTGTCCAATTCGTTTACAAATTTGACATTTTAGTTTCGTATTGGAATCAATTGTTAATAGATGACTAGTATTTATAATGAGTTCCACCTCGCAAGCCTTGTTTATAGCATCTTGTAGTGTTAAAAATCGGCTAGCTTTTATTATGAGTTTAATAGGATCAATGAGACCTTCTTGGAATGCTTTCAAGGCGGTTTTTGAATTTAAATGTATAATAGTTTTCACGAATTTGTTCCTTCACTTTCTATGCAAACTTCATTTAATTCCGACAGTAATTTCTCAACTTTACTAGAGTACGATGTTACACTCTCGTTTCTTAGTTGCCTTACGTTAATTAGTTCGAATTGGAGTTGTTCTTTAGATTTAGAATATTGCAATTTATTTTTCGGTGTTCTACTCTTACATAGAAGAAATTAAAGATACACTAAAAAATCATTTTTCTCCCAAACCATCTGAAATTGCGGCGATCTAAATTACGTCGATTGGCTAAGGATTATAACTTTGGTACCTCATTGGATAAGATGTTGTGTAATCGACTAGTTTACGGCCTTCGAGATGAAGGAGTGCAACGAAACCTCCTAGCCGAGGTAGGGCTGAAACTGACCCAGGTTTTCAATCGAGCTCAATAAGCTGAAGCAGCAACAAAGAACGAAACTACAAAAGCGAAAGAATCGACCACAATCTACAATTCGACCTTGTAATGGATGTGGTGCATCACATGCTCGTTCGTCAAGCCCGCATTTAAATGCCGTATGCAATTCTTGTGGTAAAACCGGTCACATCCAAAGTATATGTCGATCTTCTGCTAAAACAACACTGAACAACGAAAGGAATAAGCACAATTGTAACCAATCGAAATCGAGAGTTAACCAACTATTGCCTTTGGTTGATTGGAAAAAGAGGACAACCATTACCATCAACGATAAGCCTTGTGGTTTCGAAATTGATTCAGGGTCAAACTGTATGATCATATCGTCCTTTAAATTGATTTGGCCGTCCTCCTTTTCAATGCGATGTAGTCGTATCGTACAATGGCCAAACCATCCAGAATCAGCCGATTGTCATTGTGGGAGGAACGCGATCTAACGTTTTGGGTTGTAAATGGTTTTCACCATGAGGGATCAGTTTACTAGGGGTCAACCGTGTCGATGCCAACCAACCAGTAGAATACGTTGTGAAAAAGTTCCAGCATCTATTGAGTAATAAGCTGGGCTGTTATACTGGTCCACCATAGTGTCTTTACAAATCAATACCACCATTCATCCAATTCAATTACCTCCGCGACAAATTCCAATCGCCATCAGGAGCCAAGTCGAACCTGAATTTAATCGATTAATCGGGCAAGGCATTTTGGAATCGGTAGAATACTCAGACCGGACCACACCCATCGTTCCAGTACCGAAGAGCGATGGCACTGTTTCCAGATATCAGCAATTAGCACACTATTGTCGCAAATCGACGGAGGAATAATTTTTGCTATATTGGATTTAGCACAGGCGTATCAACAATTATCTGTTGTTCAGCAATCGTCTATGCTCCAGACGATAGTGACCCACATAGGAGCTTTTCGAGTTACCAAATTACTATTCGGAATCTCATCTGCTCCTGGGATATTCCAAAATTTCATCAAGGGATTACTCAGAGATATTAAAGGCGTTCTTCCGTACTTTAGCTGGCTGAGCGATTAACCGAAATTTTATCCAGAATTGACAAGAATGGCCTTCGTCTTAAGCTAACAAAATTTAAATTTGGACTACCAACCATCAATTTTCTCGGTTACAAAATGGGCGGACTTGGAATTCGTCCAACCACAGAAAAAATACTTACATAGTACACGCCATCACAAATGCATCACCACCGATTGAGAAGCAACAATTACAAGCGTTCTTGGGCCTCCTGAATTTCTACCACACTTTTCTACCGCAAAAGGCAACCGTCGCCAAACCATTATTGCATCGTCTTCTAGATCAGAACAAAAAGTGGGAATGGACCAAAATTCATCAAGAGGCATTCGAAGATCTAAAAATCATGGTAGCGTCCGACCAAGTCTTTGATACACTATAACAAGAAACTGCCTCACTTGTTAGTTTATGATGCCTCGCCGTATGGCTCTGGGTATCGTACTCTGTCACCGTATGACCGACGGAGCTGAGAAACCGATATCGTTTTATTCGAAAACACTGTCAAAATATCAGCGAAACTATGCACAGATCGATCGAGAATCTGTCGCCATTGTATAGAAGAAATTAAAAAATTCCACGAATTTTTATTTGGTTGATATTTCACAATTGTCACCGATCACCGACCGCTCTTTGGAATATTTAATCCAGACAAACAAACTCCGAAAATCATCTCAACTACAATGCTACGCCGTGTAATATTTCTGACTGCTTATGATTACAATATTATTCATTGATTAGACGTGAAAACGGGAAATGCTGATTTTCTAAGCCGTCTGCCCTTACCAGCACCTGAATTAACATCCGACGAAAGTGAAGATGTCCTCATGATCGAAACTATAGCGAAACTGGTACTCGACGTCGAATCTATCGCGAAAATGACGTCTAATAACTCTATTTACCAGAAAATTCTCAGCTGGGCGTTAAGAGGTGGCCGGAGAAGCTTCCTGCAGGCAGATAAAATCTCAAGCCATTGTTTAATCGCCAAAATGAAATCTCGTGCATCCGAGGATTTTTATTGTGGGGAAATCGTACAATTATTCCACCTGCGACAATTCTCAACGCACTATATTCCGGACATCCTGGAATTGTTCGCATGAAAGTTTTGGCCCGAAGCTATGTTTGGTGGCCAAGCATTGACGCCGATTGCGAACAAAAGGTTAGGGCATGTCAACCTTGCCAGGAGAACCAACCGGAGAGTGAAAAGGCAGCTGTTCATTATTGGAAAACCATACAACGACCGTGGTCCCGTCTTCACATCGATCATGCCGGGCCGTTTCGAGGAAAAATTGTTTTCATCATCGTTGGACTCTTTCTCGAAATGGTTTGAAGTGTTTTGTGTCAAATTTACGTCATCGTTTGCCAGACGACATCGTATCGGATAATGAAACGGCATTCTCTTCCGAAGAGTTCCGTGATTTTTGTGAGTCGAATCTGATCCGCCATATTCGGGTAGCCCGAACGGACAAGTGGAAAGAATGGTGTAAACCGCTAAAAGCTTCCTGAAAAAATTACCAAACGATACCGATGTCCAATGCCAACTACAGGACGATCTCCTATTTTGATAAAATTCATCCTTATTCTATAGGAGCACCACCGAGATTATTCCAAGAGAGTGACCGGGTCTGGTGCAGGAATTATGCAAGAGGGCCGAATTGGATCGCCGCCACCATTTAACCAGCTACCGGACCTTTGTCGTACAGAGTTCAGCTCGAGTCTGGTCGAATTGTGAAGCGCCACATCTGCTGAGAGCTCATGCCGCCGATCAACTTGATGTCAATTCCCCGTTGCCTGTTGCAACTGAAACAGAGACATTACCAACAATATCGCCGACAACAATCACTGCCAGAAATCGAAACAGCCGTTTCGTCTGACGACGACTGCGAACAATTTACAGATCATCAATTTACAGCCATCATCGACTACTCTACGCAAGCACCAATAAGGAGATCAGATCGCCATCAAAAAGCGCCGCAGTTTTTCACACCTGAGCGTTAAGGGTTGTCGTGTATACCAATTCAAGGAAAAAAACCTTTTTGGTAAAAGAAAATTTAGGATTTATTTGCATCCCAAGACCTACAGATTGTTAGCTGTAGTGCCGGAACTAAAATTGTTGCATTACTGGAGCATTTTATAATGATATACAGTACGATTATATTCCATTGAGAATATTGCTTCTCACCTCATCGTTGTGAATATTGATAGGTATTATTCCTGAATGATACTTCCTTCAAGTTGCTACGAAACCTGTAAGGAACAAACTTGTGTATTTACCACCAGAACTATGCTGGTAAATTGTATAACTACACAGTAGTGAAATTTTATAAGCGTGGTAAATAATATTTCAATCCTAATAGACTCTTTTCATCAAGTCACATTCGACTGAAAAAAACTGAATTTCACCTCACTGTTTACAATATTATGGCTTCCAAGTCTCGTAAGGCATCTGCAAATGGACAAACAAGAATATCTGCAAATAACGATATAACGACAAATTCGATAACTAACCTACTAGTAATCAGTTACAATTTGCAAGTCTTCTACAATGGTATACGATAAGGAAATATTCGATTGTTAGTAAATCCCGCGGCTAGATTCTGATCAAGTTACAAATGACATTTTTTGTGACATCGCACTAAAATTTCTGAAGTGGGTAAATGGGTTCTAAATGAAATTTTCTAGGAACCCTTTTAATAAAAAATGTCACAAAAAATTGTCATTTCGTCAGAACAAAATTTCTCTGGTGGCCTCAAGATCTTTCCAACCACACCTCTTTCAAATTCCCTCTACGAGTTTCAACCTATATTCTTCCAATTTAACCGGGCGCTGTCAATGAGCATCTCGTTTTTTAAATAAATAAATTTTCCTCCTTTCTTCAGGACTAATTTATAGAACTGGAGATTGAGACAAACTTGATGGAGAGGTGCAAAGTCCCAAGTCCAACAAAGACTACAAAGCAACAGTCAGAACAAACAGTGCTCCAAATATATTAATACAAGAAGCAGGATATTTGTTGCTGATAGTACAATAAAGATTGACCTTATTTCTATGTTAGATTTAATTTAGAATCAGGGGCTCCATTTCTGGTCGTATTGCGGCCCAACCCGAGAAGCTGTTACGCAGGCGCATTACTGCAAAAAAAATCCATGATCTTGATAAAATGGTTACCCAACCTGAGTCCCTTATTCGGGCACATCTTGAATGAAGGTAAACGTGCACTTTATGAAGCCAAGCTAAATAACTGCTCCCACTATAAATGCTTCTAATTTCAATATGCCCACCAAACTCTTTTGTATTGTTGTACTGCATACAAATATAAACGGCTAAATTCTCACGAGTCAATCAGAACTTCGGTCCTGAAAATTAAGTCAACTTCCAAATCAATGCCTAACTGAACCTATTAACACAATCTTCAACTCAACCTCCAACTCAATTTACAACTCATCCTTCAACTCAATCGCACCACCATTAACAACGACATCACTAGTTAAACTGCCAACCCAATCCTCAACTCAATCACCCATTCAACCCCAAATCAACCCGTACCGTTAAACCAAACTGAACGCCTAGCTTAATCCACAAATCAACCTCTAAATAATTGCCCGACCAAATCCCTCACTTAATTCCAATGCAAACTAACTGAATCCCAATTCAACTTCAACTCAACTTAGCTCGAACCAAGTCTAACCTGTCAACTCAACTCCATTAAAAAACTACATGCACACATGAACTCGTCTCAAGCTAACTCCATATGAACTCTTCACTAAACCCTAACCCAACCCCACTCACCTCGCAAATGGATCTCAGTTCAACCCACAACTCAACCGCAAACTCCGGTAATACAAGGTAATATAAGTAAATGGATTTGGGTCAATTCGTTTGGCAGATACCCTATTCTTTTGGCTTTTAGCTTCCAAAGCTTTTTCACCTCTCAAGCTCGACCTTTTTTAATTTTTGCTTTTTCGGACTGAGGGACTTTCAAAATATCGGGAAAAGTGGTTTTCGAACAACGCCTTTTAAAATGTGAAAGCAGCATCCAAGTATTCGATCGAACAACTTCTATGTCAAAACCAATACAGTTCCCTTATTCTATTAAGAAAAAAAAAAAAATTAATGTTCCACACACACTAAACATCTTATCAAACAGGGCCCAATATCTCCAAATAAATTTAACAAGCTATTATATTATAAGAAGAACTCCAAACTTACCTAGATCCTCATTTACTAGTTCATAACAAGTAGATCCTAACTTTTTAAGAACTGAACATTTACGATATATAGATGCCAGGTTTACTGAAAATTTAGTCACAATATTGCTTTGCACATACTTCAGAACTCTGGCAAAATATTTTCCTAACCTTCCAATCCGGGTTTATTTAAATGGTTCCATTCTTGGGATACAAATACCAAATGACATAACATTGAATTGATACAAAATATGACCAAAGACAGTAAACGCCGTCTTATCTCGGGACTCCTCTTCCAACGGGATTTGTTAAAATGCATCCTTCAAGTCAAGACTGCTTGATGAGTCCGTCGATTATAGGGAACGGATATGCAACATTTTTCGTGACTTCCTTCATTCGACTTGCATCCAAATAAAAGCGGACCCTGCTTTAAAATTAATTTCATGGGTGAGCTTCATAAACTCAACTTGAAATTGACAATAATTTCAGTGTTCCGAATAACATTGTACCAAAGAATTACAATTTCGTAGTCCCGAATTGGCAAAAGGAAAATTTAGAGTAAAACCCATAGTAAAATTTTGATTTGAACAAGCAGTTCATCACGTTCTGATCTTCATCTTTTTTTTTTAAATTTCTTTCACAAGATACTGTGGTCTGCAAAATTTGTTAGGGACAAAATTGTTTCGTTTCCGATGTCCGATGCCAGAATTTCAGAAACTTGGGGACTATGAGCCAAATCTTCCACTCTTCCTATCTTTTCAGTGGTACACAACAGGAAATTTTTGCTTCGTTTAGCGAATCCAAATATTTTAATTTGTAACGTTTTGACACCATGGATAACCATTCTAACCTCTAAAGCATCCCCATGCGCTGAAGCTCTACTTTAAAATGGACGTGACCAGTAAGAGTAGCGATTAAGACTCCAAACTGGTTCCTGCCGAGAGATAAAGCAAACCAATTTGTTCACTTAGATTGCAGTTTTTGATCGCCTTCTTAACATAGTTACATGGTAAGGAAGTAACTGGTTCGGATCTGACAAATTCAAACCCAGCCCCATACTCACATGATCGTCACTCTATCGCTTGAACATAAAAGATGAATAAATTATTAACAGTCCTTAACAAATTTTGACTCAGTCAAGAGATTATCCAATGAATTCAGTACAAATAACTTGTATGTACAGAAAACAAAATTTTTATTTGTAACAGCCTCAATTACATAGCGCATAAGAGCAATTGCTTTCACTTGAAAACTGTGCATTACTTACCCAGACAGCCTGATAAATTCAGATTAAACGTAGGGTAGTACATTTCATAACCTGAACTATTATCAGAGCGGGAGCCATCAAAAAAGAAGGTTATCGAATCATGCAAGTTCTTAAGAAAATTCGGTAATATTCACTAATCTCTCGAAGGTCGCAGTACCGAATATAATTTAGTGAAATTGAAATTAGATATCAGCCAATCATTAGCCATATCAATTTTGGTGCAAGCCTTTAATATAACAACTATGGCCACCAGACCAAGAAAGCATAAGAAAACATCTCTAATGCAACACTCTCTAACGCTTTAAGAAATATTGAGGACAGCCCGAGATACCCTAATGCTGATTTGTTCTCTTGGACCAAACTTGAGGAACAATGCTAAATAAAAGCAACCCATGCTTTATAAAGATGGGGTAGATGGGAAAATGAGCAGAAAGAGGCAACTCGTTCGCTTCTTTTTTCGAAGAAGCAAACTTGCCATTTGATAGACGAAAAGCATCAAGTCTGCAGGTATCATTCTTAGCCAATGCTTTATTAAGTCTAGCGAACTCAGAGAGACTATAAATTTCCTCACAGAAGTTTGTTCATACGGTTCTGTGAGCGGATCGTAAGATTTTTAGACTCCTTTTGAGCTAATTCCCAATCTTTTGTTTGGTAATAAATGGACACAAATTTTCAAAAACCGTCGAGAATGCTTTTGTCAGTTTGGAACCTTGTAACTCAATATCCTTAACCGAGCGAATATCCGTACCAGGATGAATTAGGGAAATAAGTTTGAGAGAGTCTTTTAACCCTTTTGTTTACAACCGAATTCTTATCTTCGTCTTTACAACCAACATATTCGGGTAAGCATGTACGATTTCTATTCATTTTGCGTGAAATTTTGATTTAAATTTGAATTTTACGTTAATATAAATAAATGTTGATCATTTCTATTTTATTTATTAACACAACCCTGAATATTTTATTTATTAATACAACCCTGAATAGATAATCGGAATATTTTGCATTTATCTTTTGTTTTCCGTTTTCAAATGCATTGTTTAGTCTATTGTGAGATTCTGTCAGTCACGTTACAACAAGAAACGTTAAATTTTATTAAATTTCGGTGATTTCCCTTTAAAAAAAATACTAGAATAATAAAAGTGATACACTTGCGATATATTTCTTAAAATCAAAATGGCAGATAAGTGGTTATCTTCACAAGCGTGGCAGACATTATCTTACGAAGAACGGGGTAATTATCTAAGAAGTAAAATGGACAAAGTTTCTGAAACGGAAAGTAATATAAGTATTTTTAATGGTAATGTTGAAAACTAACTTGGTGTTAATTTTACGTAGTATTATTGTTTTATTAGGATGAAAATGTACCCAACATACCAACACAAGGTAATCAAAAGGACGATGCAATAATGTCAGTACTTCGTGTACTGATGACCGTATATCTGATGATGAACAGCCACATCTATCAGAGTTCTTTGGAATATAAGGCAAGGGATGGAACAGTTTGGAGTGAAATTACACCAACACATCGTAGAAATCTGTCGCATAACATTTACAACAAATAAAACAAACAGTCTAAGCATCATCCAAACATTTAAACTATTTATAAGTGAAGAAATTTGTGACATCATCATTCGCGAAACCAATCGTAGAGGAGCTCAATGTCTCTGAATTTGATGGATATCTCGGCATTATAATATTTGCCGGTGTCAGCCGATCCAAGAATGAGTATATACTAGATTTGTGGAGATCTATTTCTCATCCCCTTTACGGCGCTACGATAGGTGTTCAGCGCTTTTATACTATAAGCCGGTATATCAGATTTGATAATGGGAATACCCCTGTGCAACGGATACTTGCTGACAAAGCCGCTGCTATTTCAGATATATGGCTTATGTTGAATCGAAATCTTCGAGAGTGTTATTAGCTGGAACAAACGTTACAACTGTTTTCATATCTAGGTGGTACACGTTTCACACAGTACATTCCATCAAAACCGGCCAGATATGGAATTAAAGTATGGTGGGTGTGCGACTCCACTATACCACGTATCCATTGAAAGAACAAATCTACACTGGAATGGCTGGAAACTCACAAAGAGAAAGTAATGAAAGAGAACGTGTTGTTAAAGATTCATGCGGTCGAAATATTACGTGTGACAATTTTTTTACCAGCTACAATTTAGCTTCTAGTTTGATGCGTGACGTAGAATTTCTAGTCATAAAAGGCAAACTTTGACCTGTCGGATCGTCTATTATTGGGATTCTCGAAATTTATGTGTTCATATATCCCAAAAAAAACAAAGCTGTGGTGGTTTTATCCTCTATCTATAATGATAAGGAAACACAAGGATCGGCCAATAAACCAACAATGATCCTAGATTATAACAGAACTTAGCGCGGCGTGGATAATATGGACAAAATATTGGGCGAATATTCATGCAAAAGGAGGGCGAATCGCTGGCCACTGGTATTTTTTTATTACATTTTCGTTTATATAGAAAATAATCGGTTTTTGAAAATAACTCCAGTCACCGTCGTAAATGTTTGCAACAATTATGCGAACAGTTGGTTATACCTGAAATTAGTAAGCGTTCCAAGAATCCGCAAATAACGCGACATTTTGCTACCAAAAACGGTATCGAAAGCATTTTGGGCCATGCTGTGGAAATTGAAGCAAGAGATGTACAAAGCATATCTACATATATAGCAGAAAAACGTAACTAAAGCGGTAGGATTATACACAAAGGAAACTCCCACCTCTGTTCTAAGAGTAGATCGCCCCGGAAAAATTGTGCAAATTGCAAAAAACCAGTCTGCGCGCAGTATACATTGACTGTAGCAACTTGTTTGCGATCTACCACAAACACCATGTTAAGTTTAATAAAATCAATAAGATTGTTTCGGCTTTTTATAGACAAAATATATTAAAAATAATGGCATTCACAACAATTTCGACTTGTTAATCAGAAAAAATGAAGAGGCCAATCATTTATAAATATATCTACCAGAAAAAGTAGAAATATCGAAATCCCACCCGTACTTTAACCTGTGGTCAATACAAAGTGTATCGACTCCAAAAATGAAAACTTTCCTTGAGCTTTCTCTATGGTAGTTTGGTTTCGTACTGATAAGTTCGTACAAACAAAAAAGTTCGGTCTACTCATCAGGTAGCTACGACCAAACTACAAAAATAAAATTCTAACTTCATACATTAAGTATGAGGCAAGAACGCATTGATTTAGCGAATTATAAAATTCACCAAATCAAAAAACTCAAGGAAATCTCATTTCTGTGTGTTTTATGCCCACATAAATAATAGAAAGAGAAAGTTTGTCTGTATTAATTAAATCAATAAGATTGTTTAATTTTAATATATTTTGTCTATAAAAAGCCGAAACAATCTTATTGATTTAATTAATACAGACAAACTTGCTCTTTCTGTTAAGTTTAATAAATAAATAATGAACTAAATAGATTTAGTTACATACCCGGGTACGTTGGTTGTCAATTTGAGGGGTTATTCGAAACAAACTATACTAAAAACTATTTATAATCGAGTTTTGGAAAAACTTTTCTAGAAATTCCATTAAGAACATATGTATTGTATTCATGTTGATAAGATACCTAAATCAATAAAATTTTGATCATTAAAATTGAAAAACATACCCGGGTATGGAGTTGTAAACATAAAGGTTAATGTTGATGTTTAAAGAGATGCACAGACTTATATCGATAACTTCCCGCCGCGTAGAATTGACAAAAATTAGCTCACACCCTTTATCGAGTATTTATAGAACAGATACGCTTATATAATTTACTAAAGCGGAACCTCTGTTATTAATATTAGTGATACACCAAAGAGTTCAGACGAGACGAATGTTTTTAGTTTGTCAACTTTAAGGGTTCAGTAAGTTCAGTGGAAGCCGAACTGCATTCGTGAATAAAAGATGCACTGATAAAAGCAGAAACATAAATGTAATCTCTACTTAGTTTTATAGGCAGAATTCTTAAAAAAAAATTTACCATTAGGACAAACAGTAACTTCGAAATGGTTCCTGAATAAAATATAAATCTGTATGCGCTCCAGCAAGCCACTTCCTTATTTCAAATGAAGCTGACTTGCGGTGGTGCAAATTAATCTGTTTTATTTCAAGCATGGAAGTCATACCAGAGTCCAGAGATAACATTAACAAACATCTTCTCAAGAACATATTGTAATCAAAGGCTGGAACCAATAATATACTCGTGGGTTTTAAAGTCAACCCAGAGAACAATCGATTGCCGATTGTCCTCTCGTTTATATTCGATAACTTTCCAACCCTTCATCGAGATATTTGGATTCATCACGCTAATGTTGGTACCCACAATACTGGGATCCTCTGGTAGGCCAGGGATCCAGGTTTGTAATAAAACCGGCTTCGGAGGATCGCCAATCGAAAGTCGATAATCACCCAATATATCCTTAATGCTTAAAACTTTATCGCAAAACCGCTTTTAAGCTTCCTCATTCCTGCTTTTGCAGATGAATACACCATCTGATAAATAGCACCTAAGCATGAACTGTATAAATCCAGAAGACTTCACCGAACTAAGAATTCGCCGGTTCAACTCCATCCGGAAAATTCCCAGCTTTTCCTCGTCCAGGATGATCAGCGACGGCCTGCGTACGAACGAACTATTTTTCCAGCCACCTCCCGAGTTGTCCCAGTGACAGTGAAAATTAGGAAGCAGAATTGGATGTAGACAAATCTATAAAGAAAGTAAACGATAATAAAATAAAATAAAACCGTTAAACTTAACTGTGGCCACCCTTGTTAGTAGTGGTCTAGTGGTCTTCCAAAAATTATTCACTGGTGTAGCGGTAAGAACAGTACGGGTTTCATTAAGAAATAACATAAATAAAATTCTGCAAAATTTATTAACAACTTAGATTCAAAAATATCTACAATTGAATTAAAAATTATCAATCTACCAAAATTTTCGATTAATTAATTTTCAATTTATCACTCATTACCAAAAAAAAAATCATTTTTCAAATTCGATACGTTCCCAATGCCTTTCCAATTTTCTAATTTAGATTCATTACGTTATTTCATATATAAAAGGGGGACATCAACTCAAAAGAACTTTAAATAATTCAAAATAAAAAAAGAATTTGAACGAAAACCCTTTTGTGACATGAAAACAAAAATTCATCAGCAATAAACTGTCAACTTCATTTGACATTTTTGTTTTTTATTATTTAAATGTTTTCTAAAGTGCACAATAGAAAAAAAAGAGTTCAAAATGCAATTTTCTGTACCTATGTAAAGTTTCTAAAGGGTCGCAATGAGATTTTTATTTTCTCGTGCATTCAATTAAATTACAACACAAAATGCAAACAGATCGACGGGATATCATCAACAGAAAAGTAAACAGTTTTGTGTTTTTTTTTTGTTTTGTGGACAAAGCTACATGAAATTTTGTATTGATTGTATTGAAAACATCAAATAGGTTGGAACCAAAATTTTACTGATTCAAAAATATTTTGGGGTTTACCCAAAAACACTTTCCGCTTTTGTTCAATGGTGCAAGTTTATCTTGACCAAAAGAAAAGAAAAAAACAAATATTGATTTCTTTTGCAAACAGTACCAACTAAAATACTGCATCAAACAAAAACGTTCCATTTTTAGTCCGAAAAGTACACAAACAAACCAACAACAGTAAAAAAAATGTTTTGTCCCTCCTTCACAAACAACAACAACAACCCTATTATCCTAACCAAAATCAACAACATTATGATCACCATCCCTCATCCCTTTTAAATATCCTCACCGTATTTCTCTATACATCTATTATTCATATATCCTTATACATATATACACAGAGGCTAGAGAGATACATTTTAATCCCAACCTACTGTCGATTTTTTTTTCTTTGTTGTTCCATCTCTATATAAAGTCCATCCATCCATCCGTTCAACCGTTCATCCATCGATTACCTACTTGCGTTGTGTATGTCTATAAATATATATATAAGTATATCTATATGGTATGTACAACTTGACTCACCCTCATCGTCGAATTATATCTCGAAAACGATTTTTTTTTTTTTTTGGTTCTTCATATTTTCCATTTTCCGATTCGGACATCGATTTTTCGATTCGAATAAACGAAACAAAATATTTTTTCTATAAACTTTGTGTATATGTAGGTATGCCTGTATATAACAGAGGGATCGAAATCGCCATTAACTCATCCCCTCATCGGATGTTAACGCATATTGTGTGCTGTCTCTGTGTACAGACGAAGGAAAAACCGAATGGAAAAGTCCATTTTAGCTAACTCTAAAAATAACTACTGTATGTCCTTCATGTTTTGTATAAATGTATGTTCATCCATGTTATATGGGAGGGTGGTTTTTTTTTTACTCCCGTCATCCTTAATTTAATGTACAAAAAAAAAAAATTTAAGGGAAATAGTTGTGTTGTTATTGGATTCTATAGGCAACCTTCTGTCGATTTAGTTTATAATTTACGTATTGTGTCGATAGTTTTTTGAAATGGGTAAATGTGTGCGGACTCGGGATTGTATTGGATTGTTTTTTTTTTGTTCTTAATAAAATGGACGTCTATCAAATATCAGAACCTTACAAAAATACGTAGCATTTTGGTTGATTGACCTTTTCTGAACTTTTTAGTTCGCGTACATATTTTATAATCTGCGTCCAATTATTTCTGCATTGATTTCAAATTTACATTTTTTTGATACCAATCATATATAAAAAAAAAGGCAACAACCAATAAATAACAACAATTTGATCAGGAAAAACATAAAATAAAATAAAAACATAAAAAACAACACCAACAAAAACGATGAAATTTTTCGCATGCTTTCCACGAAAGAAAATTGCACAAGAATATTTACATATAGCAGCTAATAATACAACATAATATATGATTTGGGTATACATATATGTATGTACATACAATTTGGGATATTTATAACAGCCGGGAGGACATTAATAGTCCTGGTTTGAAAGAACCAAATTTGACAATAATTTCAAATTCATATCATTCAATTAAATTTTGTTGTCCCTCATGTTTTGCGGCATGTCAAATAACGATGTCATTCGACGGAGACGGAAAGCACAATGACATGACAACAACAACAACGTCAACGAACCGGAGAGAAAAATAACATATTTTTTGCCTATTTATTTATTACGGATATTTGGTCCATTTGTTTTCCATCATAACCGAAAAGAAAATGAAAATTGGTATATACATATTCGTATACCTACAACAACAATAATAAAAATAAAAACAAGATGTTTTTCCACCAACAACAAAATAGTGTGGTTCATTCGTCTCATGTTAAACATACGAGAGGAATCCAAAATTTTATGCAAAGTAGTTTCGTTTTTTGCTTTTTCGTCCTTTTCCTCGATGGTGTGGTTTCATGCTCGAATATCGAATATGAAATTCCATCATCTTAAGGAAATATAACAAATTGATGGGGAAACATTTGGAAGTAAAAAAGTAAAAACTATTTTTTTTTTTTTTATTCGGGTGTTATGTATATTGATATCATTCATGTCCTTGTTGTCGTTGTTGTTGTCGGTTATATTAGTCTTATTAAAATTATTTGATTTTTATGCCGTTTTCATATATTTTCTTCTCTAACCCAAGTGCTGTTCATTGCTTTTGTGCGTATAGTTAGAAAAAAAAAAATGCAAATATAAACATTAATTTGAATTTGGTTTCAATATGGCTGATTTTAAATTGCCATCTTTCAAAAGTGTGACCTGGGGTGCTATTCTTGAACCATCACGAAAATGTTCGGTACCGAAAATTTTCGTAATGGTATTTTCGTAATAGTAATGATAAAATCATAACCATTACGAACATAACGAAGAGAGGAATAAAGAATAAAAAAATTTGGAGAGAGATGATGTAAAATATGAGTGGCTAAAATGGTTCTCAATAATCTCTGTTGATGGTTAAAAATAATATGTATTAACATTTTGCTAAATATTTATTATTTTGTACTTTCTTTCTTGTTTATGATGCTCTTAAAAAATGTATTTATTTAT
The DNA here is from genome assembly GCA_958295665.1 of Tipula vernalis. Lineage (NCBI taxonomy): Eukaryota > Metazoa > Arthropoda > Insecta > Diptera > Tipulidae > Tipula > Tipula vernalis. The sequence continues at coordinate 136,722,178 of OY282559.1, forward strand.
TACCAGCACTAACAAATGGCATAGGTTACAATACCAATAATTGTGTAAATAAAAAAGTGTTACATATTATTATTTCGAATACGACTCTTAAAAAGATCCCTTGAAATGTTAAAATCTAAAAATTCTGAATATTGGTTAAAATATTTTGACGTATGCGCGACCGGTTCATCAATTCCATAATTCGTACGATGAAAAGCAATACTCAGTCTTAACTGTCGAGGACGAAGAATTCTCTTAGGAACGTAAAATGAATATAAGTCAAACAATACCGGGCAATTAAACTTAGCACAAATTACAATTACAATCTCAAAAACCTTACCTATATGATCCTATCCAGTTTTGGGAGAGTTTGGTTTTTGTAGTTTCATTTTTTAACCAAACCAAATCTCCAACCCGAAAGAGAGTGCTACTTGACCCGCGATCATAATAAGTTTTAGAATTCAATTTTGAACATATGAACTCTGTAATTTATGTTTAAAATCTACAAGGTAATCGTCATAGTTGCAAACAATAGTAGGATCATTATGAAATGAAACAGGTAAATTTGGGAGCATTATTATTGGTTAAGACATTACAGATTGAACTATTATGGGACAAATTAACTGGAGCTTTAGTTTGTGAACGTATAACTGCATTAATGTGTTTAGAATAAAATGAAATTGAATTTGATTTATTTGATTTCTGATTATCTTAAGAAATAAAAGTAGTAGATTTATCGATATTACAAGAATCAGAAATATTTGAAGAAATATTTTGTAAAAGTTTCGAATTGTCGATTGAAATACGACTAAGTGTGTCTGCAACCTTATTTAGTGCTCCCGGTTTTATATGCGATTTCGAAGTCATACTCTTCAAGCTCTAACCGCCAACGCATTAAACGCAAAGATGTATGATCAATTTCCTACCATATACATAAGCTCGAAAAATAATTAATGGACCAAACAACTGCCAAAAATTCCGTTTCAATTACAGAATAATTTCTTTCTGCTTTAGCAAGAGTGCGGCTAGCAAAAAGCAATAGGGAGTTCACCGGCTTCAAAAATCTGAGAAAAAGGAAAAGAGAATATGTTAAAGCTCAAATAGATAAGCAGTTTAAGTTTGCACAAGAAGTCGATGCTTCTGTTGAATACGACGAAACAAAATTGCGCTTAGATAGTGTCAATGAGCTATATAAGGTATTTATTGAGATCGAAAATAAAATGTTAGAAAAGGTTGCTGCAATTGAAAGCGACCTAGATGCAGTAGACGAGCAATATTATTTTATAGTGCCAAAATTACAAGGTCTACTCCGATCTAAGGCTAACAATTTTCGTGCTGTTAATTTCGATCAAACGCTTAACAACACGCAAGCATGCGGTTCGGAAGTTAAGCTACCACGCACTACTATTCCGCCATTTGATGGAGATTACCGTAAATGACAATCATTCCATGACCTATATGTAACGACTATACATGAGAACACCTCATTATCCGCGGGGCAGAAGTTCCAGTATCTGAAGGGACTTCTTAAATGAGAAGCGAGTGCGTTGGTTAGACATTTCCTAATAAATGATTCGAATTACTTGGAGGCATTTCAAAGGTTATGTAAGCGGTATGATAAGAAACGTTACATAGTGAACTCATTCATACAAACTTATTTAGATCAGCCTAATTTCAATAAAGCAACTTCTACCAATCTAGCTCGTTTACACGATACCTGTGATGAGGTCATACGAGGATTAAAGGCATTAGGGACCCGCGCAGAAGGCAGAGATCCTTGGCTAATTTTTATAGCATTGCAAAGGGTGGGCGAAGAAACAAGTCAAAGTTGGTTGTTACAAACCGCCGATGAGGACTTTCCATCTTTTCAGCAGTTTTTGGATTTTTTGGGCAAGCGGATGGATTCTCTACAAGGAATGAAAGTAGAAGTAGTCTATTTTTGTCTTTTGAAGAGGACAGATTAATAATAATTGCAAAAATTAAATATTTTAAATTATTTTTAACTGGTTTCAAGTAAATCAAATCGCATTAAAGTGATATATTGTGAAAATGTTGTAATTATCTCGGTAATTATAAACAATAAAATGAATTGTAAAATTCTATGATTAATAAAGTTAATTCGTTGTCAATAAAATTTGTGCTAAACTATTTACCCATCATAACTGTGGTTACTGCTATTTAAACTCTTAAAATTTGTGCTAAACAATTTACCCATCATAACTGTGGTTACTGCTATTTAAACTCTTGTTAATCAAATTTTCGTGGTGTATTAACTGTTATTAAATTAAAAATTATAATACATAAATAAATACGTGCAATAATTTAAATAATGAGTTTATGTAAAATTTGTGCAACAAAAATTAATCGCGATGATTCTAAAGTCAAGTGTGTAGTTTGTTCCACTTTATACCACTCTGCTTGTGTTAAATTAAATGAAGCAGATCTCGATAAGAGATTACTCTCATGGAAATGTGCTGTGTGTACAGATAACCAAAAATTATCGAAACCATTGCCTTCGTCATCTAATATTGGAAAAACAGCAACATCTAAAGATACCGCTTCTATCCAACAACCAACTGTGTTCGGTACAAATGATGTGGATTTCAGTGACAGTGTTGCTTCATTCAAGTTTATATACGAACAATTGAAAATGAACGAAGTGACCTTCTCCAAACAGTTTGACTGCATCGAAATTCTCCTTAGCAAACTGGATGAACTTCAATTAGAAAATTCAGCCTTGAAAAAGAAAGTAACTGATTTAGAATGGCGCATTGACAGCATTGAACAGCTGAACAGAAATAAATCGTTGGAAATATTTGGCTTGCCTGAATCACTCACAGCTGATGAAAATAGCATAATTGAAAATACGGCTAAATTAATCACTCAAGGTCTAAATATTAACATCGGCGTGGATGATGTACAGTCGGTCAATAAAATAAACACACCGCGCGTGAAGAAGTTAGTTATTAAATTTAAAGATCAACGCATTCGAGATTCTATTTTGGCCACTAAAAAGAAGCAGAGATTATCAACCCAATGCCTTGGAGTATCACCGGTAAATATTTTTATTAATGAAAATTTGACAAAGTTCCGGAGTCATCTATATGCTGAAGCGAGGAAAATCAAAAAATCTAATACGATAAAATATGTATGGATTCGTAATGGTAATATCTATGTACGGAAAACTGAGGGTTGTCCAGCAAAGTTAATTAAATCAACATCTGACCTTGATGAAATTTAAAGTATTAATTTTATTAATTTTAATTTGTTTTGATGTCATTTGTAGTTCATGAAGGTGGTGGTGATTTAATTGATGATGTCAATAAACCTGCAGAAATTTTAAAATTTTATGTGTTGCATTTTAATATAAGAAGCATGCGGGCAAATTTTACTTCGCTTCTGGTTAACCTATCTAGTTATTCCATTGTGCCGGATATTATTTTTTTAACGGAAATATGGATTACTAATAATGAAGTTCATTTTTATAAAATCCCTGGTTATAATTTTTTTTAGTTGTTGTAATGATATAAATCGTGCGGGTGGAGTAGCGGCGTTTGTAAAAAATTCTATTACGGTAAATTTTTTTAATTATAATATAATAACTGCTGACTGTATGGAGCTCAATTTCTCTGTTGGGGATTTTTTAATTAGTAGCTTATGTATTTATCGCTACAATTGGAACTCTGTTGATAACTATTTAAACGAAATTATTCCGATCCTAAATAAGTTTCGCAAATAAAAAAATTTTCTACTGATTGGTGATATCAATATAGATATTTTATCAACCAGCAATATAATAGACAATTATATGATGACTCTATCGTCTTTTGGGCTATGCTCTCTGATTAGTTCACCTACTCGAGTAGTAAATAATAGCTCCTCGTGTATTGATCATGCGTTTTACCGGTTCAGTTCTAAACATTTATTAATTTTTGGTGAAACAGTAAATCTTCAAGTTACCGATCATTCACCGATTTTATTGACACTCTCAATCAAAGCTTCAATAGATCAGAAAAATAAAGATCCCAGTCCTAATGTATCGTGTATTAATTATGACATTTTTAATGATCTTTTGCAGTGTCAAGTGTGGGATGATGTGTTCTTGTTAAACTGTGTCAATATGTCAATGAATAAATTCTTGGAGATATTTAAGTTTTGTTTTGAGAGTAGTAAATTTCAAAAGAAAAATAATTTCAAGAGCCGCAAGATAGCTCCTTGGATGTCACTCAAACTACATTCACTGGTGAACATGAAAAATAAATTGGGCAAAAAACTTAGAAAACACCCTATGAATTCTAAGCTGTTGAACCGTTTTAGGCGAATAAATGAAACGTGTAGAGTAATGATTAATTCGGAGCGTATAAACTATTATAGGAATCTTTTTGATAATTGCTCTAATAATAGCAAAACACAATGGAAAATAGTTAATTCATTAGTAGGTGATGATTCTCGTAGATCTGACATAATATCTTCTATACTTGATGAAGATGGTAACGAAATCACGAATTGTTTGGATATTTGCAATATCTTTAACCGTCATTTTATCAGTTCATTTAGTAGCTTGCACTGTAATTCTGCTTTACATTGCTATGTTAAGTGGCAAAATGAAACTTTTGTATTCCAGGAAATTACTCCTGAAGAAGTACTTTATACAATTGCATCACTAAATAATAAAAAGTTCAGTGGTTCCGATAGAATCAATTCTAAAGTTTTAAAACGAACTGCTCTAAATACATGCTGTATACTAGCTTATATTTTTAATCGTAGCGTAACAACTGGTGTATTTCCTAATGTCCTAAAATGTGCAAATGTTATCCCATTGTTTAAAAAAAATAATAAATTGTGTATGACAAATTATCGCCCAATTTCACAATTACCAACAATTTCAAAAGTTTTTGAAAAACTGATGAAAATCCGTATGACATCGTACTTGGAAAATTTTAATTTTTTTAGTGATTGCCAATATGGTTTTATAAAAGGTCTAAGTACTGAAGCTGCGCTTTTAAAATTTTTTTCCTTGGTATATGATTCTTTAAATAGTGGCAAATTCGTGAGTGTGCTTTTTCTGGACATATCTAAGGCCTTCGACTCTGTTAACCATTTACAATTATTAAACCAATTGTGGCATATTGGATTTAGAGGATTTACCTATAACTGGCTACAATCTTACCTTCAAAACAGATTTCAGAAAGTGATAATAGGTGACTGCACCAGTGATCTCAATGAAATTCTTTCAGGTGTCCCTCAGGGCTCTGTTCTTGGTCCATTACTTTTTTTAATTTACGTCAATTCATTTTTCGATTTAAATCTTTATGGGAAAGTAGTAGCATTCGCTGATGACATTGCGTTAACTTATTCTGCCGTTAGTTTCGATGAACTGGAATGCCAAATGAATTACGATTTAGCGGTATCGCACGTTTGGTTTTCTGATCATCAAATGCGTTTAAGTGATAAATCTAGAGGCATGATATTCAATATAGGGTCACGAGTGGTTAGAGATTTGAATGTGTTTTATCACGATGATAAGTGCACTAGTTCTAATGATTCTAATAATTGCTTTAAAATTCAATTTGTTCATGAATTTAAATATTTGGGAATAACTATTAATAGCAGCTTAAATTTTAAATCTCACATAAATAATGTTAAGGGTTATTTAAATTTTGCTCTTAGAAAGCTTTCTTTACTTCGAACAATTTGTCCATTGGAAGTGCTGCTCAAAGTATATTATGGAATTTTCAATTCTAAAATTGAGTATGGTCTTGTTGTATATGGCGGAACCTACGTCACTAATATTAAGTCCTTAATAATTGCACAGAAATTTGCTTTAAGAATTATTTATAACCAAAAGCGTACTGTCCATTGTTTTCCGATATTCAAGAAGAGTCAAGTGCCCTCTTGACGAGTTACCTCTTCGGTACTTATATGTATATAAAGTTTTAAAACTTTTCTTTTTGCGTAGTGGGCATAAAATAGTGGGAACTCACTTGTATAACTTACGCAATAAAAATGCCTGTATTATTCCGTTCACTCGCAAAGAGTACTTTAGGAATTTTTTTATTTCAAATGCTCCATTCCTTTTTAACAAATTACCGTTAGCCATTCGGAGTGAACAATCAATCAAACGCTTTGGGATATTGGTGAAGGAATGGCTTTTTATGCAGGAGGATGTTGAAAGTTTGTTTCAAGTTTGCCATTAGTAGTAACGATGGATGTTAAAGAAGTAGCTTCGTAATTTGGAGAAGTCTAGACCAGGGAGAGGTATTTCTACATACAGTCAATCAGTGTTTTGTAAATTAACTTTCGTGTTTTAGTAAATGTCTTTTATCTTATTGTTTGTTCCTCTTCATTAATTAATTATTTGATAATTCTATTTGATGGTGATTCAATATAGACATATTTGTCTCAGAATCACCTACCTATATTCAACATAATTAAATTATTATTGCTTAATGTCATTGTATTAAAGTAATAGATACTATAAATAAGGTCTAAACAACTATCAGTTTTCTATTAGGGAATTATTGTTAAAATATATTATTATATGTTAATGTTACAAAATTATAGTTAATATGAAAATTGTATTTTACTTGTATTATTATTGTTGAATAAAGTGAATTAAAAAAAAAAAGAAGTTAAACGTTCACCTCAAGGGAAATTATTTTCACCGCAAACGAAAGTTATGCATGCTGCAGCAGAAAACTGCTCATTTTGTAAGAAAGATTATCATAATTTAATGGAATGCAAGGGTTTCTTAGAGGCAAATATACTAACACGTAGAGATTTCATAAAAAATAGTCATAGATGCTTTAACTGTCTTAGCCCAACCCATCCAGTTTACCAATGCAAGTCAAAGAGACGGTGTAACAAATGCCAAAAGAAACATCATGCTTTTCTACACCAGGACGAAGCCAAATCTCCACCATCAACGACAGGGCAAGCCCCAACAGAAACTACGACGATGATCACTAAATCCATTACCTCAGTCATCCTGCCAACTGCACAAGTCCTTATAAAGGATAAGTTTGGAGAATGGAAAAAATGCAGAGTATTACTCGATTCTGGGTCACAAACATCATTTGCATCTGAAGAATGTGTTCACCGATTGGGTTTACATAGAATCAATGCTCGCATTTCCATTAGGGGTTTAAATGATATGAATTCAGGAGTATCCAGAGGTTTAACTACAATAAAGGTAAAATCAATGATTGATGAGTCCTATGAAATCGAAACGGAAGTCCTGATAGTGCCAAAAATCACCTCATATCAAATTAATTCTAATTTTAATCTAACAGATTTACAAGAATTTAGAAATTTGCAGTTGGCGGATCCAGGGTTTTGCTAATCGGGAAGAATCGACATTTTATTAGGCAGTGATCATCTCTTTGAGGTTATTTGTGATGGAAGAAAAAGAATGTTAAATAGCCGTTTAATAGCGCAAAATACAAAGTTTGGTTGGATAATTGCTGGGACACCAATTCAAAGGGAACGTGGTTACGAAGCCCCAGTTAATCTGCAACTAAACATCGATGCAACATTAAAGAGATTTTGGGAAACAGAAGAGATGAGAGAGGCCTCACCAGTATCTGAAGAGGAGCAAATCTGCCTAAACCACTATCAGGAAACGGTCGGAAGAGCAGAGGACGGTAGATACATAGTGCGTTTACCGTTCAGGAGGACTAACTCCAAGATTGGCAACTCAAAGGCTATGGCGATAAAACGATTTTATAATTTGGAAAATCGTTTTAATAGAGATGCGTTATTCCACGAATCCTATAAGGAATTCATGAAGGAATACAAGGAATTAAGACATATGGAACTCGGCAGCTTCGCGAATATTGATGGATATTATTTACCTCACCATGGAGTAGTGAAGATGAGTAGCAGTACTACGAAGTTGCGGGTCGTCTTCGACGCCTCTGCTAAGACTACTAATGGTATATCATTGAATGACGAGTTGGCTGTGGGTCCAACCCTCCAACCGACCTTGTTTGAACTTCTATTGAGATTTCGCAGACACAAAATTATATTTATTGCGGATATTGAGAAAATGTTCCGTCAAATTTGGGTACATCCGGAAGATACGAAACATCAACGAATCATTTGGCGGAACTCAAACAAGGAACAGCTACAGTCGTTCAATCTTTTAACGGTAACTAACGGAACGGCAAGTGCACCATTTTTAGCGGTCCGAACACTAGTACAACTTGCTTCAGATTACGAGAAGGAGTATCCGAGGGCGTCAGAAATCATCAGGAGAGATTTTTACATGGACGACTTAATTTCAGGTGCCAGCTTCGAAGAAGAATCTCAACCTGTGTCTGTATTTGGTTTAAGATATGGTCCATATAAAGACACATTCTGTTTTAAGGTGAAACTTAACGATTGTAAAATGACAAAAAGAAGCATGTTGTCGGAGTCAGCTAAGGTCTTTGATCCAATGGGGTGGTTATCCCCTGTTACAATAAAAATAAAAATTATTTTTCAACAGTTATGGTTGGCCAAGTTAGACTGGGATGATCAATTACCGCATGGAATTCAACAAGAGTGGACATCAATACGCCAGGAAATGTGTAATTTAGAACACATTGCCATCAAAAGATGGTTGTTTAACGAGGACAAGGTGGTTGAACTACACGGGTTTACAGATGCTTCGGAAGATGCTTATGCCGCAGTAATTTATAGCAGAGTGCTAATACTCAATGGTTTCAAAACAAATATAGTCAGCGCCAAAACAAAGGTTGCGCCTATAAACACAATTAGTATTCCGAGACTGGAGTTATGCGCAGCAGTACTTCTCGTTAAATTATTGAAATTGGTAATGAAATCACTGGGTGAGGATCATGTCAAAAGATATTATTTATGGACCGACTCAAGAATTGTTTTGGATTGGATTTCATCTTGTCCAAGAAGGTGGAAAACATTTGTGGCCAATCGCGTCATCATATATTTTGCAACATACGGATAGAAGTAGTTGGATGCACGTACCATCTTCGGAGAACCCAGCTGATTGTGCATCACGCGGATTGTGTCCAAATGAATTAGTACATGTTAGGTATAGGGTTTGATTTAGAAAACTTTAAAATTCAGACACATAGGTATGAATCTAATACTGAAGTATTGTTGAGTCATATTGGTGAGATTGTCTGAATTCATTCATTATTTTTTTTTTCTATCCCCATTCTTGTCCTCAGGTAGTCGAAGATTTGCTAAGGTATGACATTCTGCTATTCACATCATCCTCCTTTAAAATAACATTAATTTTGTATCCAAATTTGTTTCATTTGGTAGAATATTATTATCAATAGATTTATTTTTTTTTTCTCGGTGTTTGCGATTTAGATCGAAGTTTCTTAAATAAATTAAATAATTTTAAGACGTTTAGATTTTATTATTATTTTTAGGTATTATTATTATTTTTTTTTTTCTTTCGCTAATTTGAACTATACTTACTTACAATTTATTTTTTTGAATAAACACTACCCTAATTTATACACTGACAAACATAGACATTGACATATTTACCATGATTGACCCAAATTTTTTGGAATCCGATGAATTCCTGGTAGAGTGTGAAGTTCGTAATATTAAAGGGCCACTTCAAAAAGCACTTAAAGAACTTCAAGGAGCTCTTATTGATGAGTCAACCCGTTTAGATGAAATTCAACTTGCTGCTCATTCGAAGGTACAGAAAAATCCGCGTCAGGAATTAACCAAATGCTCCGATAAACTAACAAACATTCAGGCATCTTTTGAGAGCATAATTTCACTGGAAGATTCTAAACGAGCGAGTGAGTTATCTATTATGTATTCAAGGATCTTGCACATTGAGGGAAGATTACAACGTATAAGTACATCAAAGAGTGTTGGACAGCGAGCATTAAAACTTTTGGAGCTTTCAGGTAAACTTCTTGCAATAGTTGACGAATTTAAAAATCCAGAGGTTGATTTGGAGAAATCCATTAAATTAATTCAAGAAATTAATTTGAAAGAAGCCACCGAGAACTTCGGGGAAGAGGAGACAATTATTAAAACTGACGAGCAAAATCTCACTTCACAAACAAAAATACCCATTAGCAGTACGAATGTTCAACCAGCTAGTTCTCCTACGAATATATTACCACCTTGGTCTGAAATGGAAAACGACTTGTCGATGGTGTTAGAAGAATTATCCAAGAGAGTTAAGCAAATGCCACATGTACCCGAATTATCGAGAGAAACTCAGCAAAAATTTGAAGATATTAATAATAGCCTAATGACGAAGAATCAAAATCTAAATCCAGGCGAGACAGCAAAAAAATTTTTTTCAAATAACTGTTCATCAAATGCGGAAAAGGTAGTACCCATAGCAGTGCACAAATGGAACATACAGTTTGATGGATCACCGACTGGAGTCAATATTGAACGATTTATCTTCAGAGTTGAACATCTGGCAGATTCCCATAATATTAACGTTGGTCGTATTGTGCATGACTTAGGGTTTTTACTGAAAGGAGTCGCGCGTGAATTTTATTGGCATTATTTAGAACGTGAAAAAGATGTGACCTGGATACAACTGCGAGAAGCTCTCATAGACCGCTTTAAAGATAAGCGTACTGACACCGACATCCGTAGAGAGTTAGATGGACGAAAACAAAGAGCACCAAAAGAAACCTTCTTGGAATTTTATAATGAAATTATGGCGTTGGCAATGGCCTTACACACACCCATTCCCGATTCAGATTTCAAAAATATACTTCTCCAAAATATGCGCCCTGGTTTACAACTCATACTTGCTGGGAAGTCATTTTCGACGATTCCAAAATTAGTCAGTCGCTGTATCGCAACTGAGGATTCATGGCGACGTTTGAATTATATTCCTGAACAAGGCGTACAACAAAGACGGAATATAAATGAACTGGGTTGTGAGAATATTCACGAAAGCTCGAATGAGAGATATCCAACTGTTTCGTCTATACAGTCATCTCCTAACACTTTTAAAACTAATAGCCTGCCACGAACTCCTTCGCAACCGTCAAATCAATTAAGACGTAACAGATTTTCAAGTGATTCTGTATGTTGGAATTGTGAAATTATAGGACACGCATTTAAGGATTGCCCGTTGCCAATAGAGCGCGTGTTTTGTTTTGGATGCGGCTATCCAAATGTTTTAAAACCTCATTGCGCCAAATGTACTCCGGGAAATTCCAATCCGGGAATGAGATCCGGAGTCCCTCATTTCCGCAAAATATTGAATCGAGTCTCCGAAGTACAAACAACAGAGAGTGCTTGCAATACTCAACCGGAATTGAATGCTCTTCCTCAAGAGAAGTAGGTCAGTCTTTCGCTTATAATTCAGTTTCCAATTCTCAATTATCTAATTCAATCAATAACAAATCTCTTCCTACAAATAGGTTGTACTCTGCACCAAATACACCAGAACAAAAGGTTCAGTCAAATCCTATTTCAATATCGAAAAAAATTGCTCGTTCTATTAAATATTTTAAAAACCGGCGTCAATTGCGCGCTAAAATATCGGCATCAATTATTAACACACAGTCAGATGGCAGACCATATGCAGAGGTAGAAATTTGCGGCGTCCCATTTTGCGGATTGCTCGATAGTGGAGCAACTGTGAGCATCCTTGGTGCAGATGCTGACAAATTTATTAATACAACAAAAGCTCGAGTTCATTCTCTTTCCTCACATGTCGTTACTGCTAGCGGTTCTAAGCAAAGGATAATTGGTTATGTTTATGTCCCTATTAAATATCTCAATACGGAACGAAAGATGAAAATCTTTATAGTTCCTAGTTTACAATTGCCCTTATATTTGGGTATAGATTTTTGGAATGTGTTTGGACTGAAACCTGTAATGGTTAGCCCACCTGCTATTGGTTCCATTAGTTCCCATGACTGCAAATCAAATGTTATTCCTTTAACAAATTTACAAAATCAGCAACTTACTGCCATTATTCAGCAATTCCCGAGTTTTAATGGTTTAGGTTTAGGACGTACACAACTGCTATCGCACTCCATAGATGTCGGAAATACTCCTCCTATAAAACAACGCCACTATTCCGTTTCTCCCGCCGTTCAAGCCGAAATTTATGAAGAATTAGACAGGATGCTTCGGCTGGGAGTCATCGAAGAAAGTGACTCAGCTTGGTGTTCCCCTATGGCTTTGGTGCGCAAGTCCAACGGGAAAGCTAGACTTTGCCTAGATGCCAGGAAACTTAATGCTGTCACGCGTAAAGATGCTTATCCACTACCACTGATAGATGGATTGATCAGTCGGCTTGATAAAACGCGCTTTATATCTAGCTTAGATCTCAAGGATGCCTTCTGGCAGATACCGTTGGATCCTGCGTCGCGTGATAAAACTGCTTTTGCAGTTCCAGGACGACCTTTGTATCAGTTTGTAGTCATGCCATTTGGGTTGTGCAATGCACCCCAAACCATGTGCAGACTGATGCATAAGGTCATCCCATATCACTTGCATGATCGCGTTTTTGTCTATCTAGACGATCTTTTGGTTACTTCATCTTCTTTCGAAGAACATTTGTCTCTGTTAAGTGAGGTTGCATATCGTCTAAAAATATCTGGTCTCACGGTGAATATCGAGAAAAGCAAGTTTTGTTTAAAGGAGCTTGCCTATTTAGGTTATGTTGTTAGTGATGGTTGTTTGAGGGTTAATCCTGATAAAGTTCGTGCGATTTCAGAATTTCCACGACCAAAGACAGTACGCCACATAAGGAGATTTTTAGGGGTGACCGGTTGGTATCGCCGATTTATAAGTGGTTACTCGACCTTAGCAGCTCCACTTACAGAGCTACTGAAAAAAGGGAAAAAGTTCCAATGGAATGACCAAACTCAAGCATCATTTGACTTATTAAAAACTGCCCTCATAACTGCCCCTGTTTTGGTTAATCCAAATTTTTCTAGGCATTTTTATATACAATGTGACGCTAGTACAACCGGAGTGGGAAGTGTCTTATTTCAAAAAGGTGATGATGGTTCAGAGAACCCCATCGCATATATGTCACAAAAGTTGAATGCAGCACAGCGTAATTATTCTATTACTGAACTGGAATGCTTAGCTGCTGTGCTAAGTATCAAAAAGTTTCGCGCTTATGTCGAGGGGTTTCCCTTTACCATCATCACCGACCATTCAAGTTTAAAGTGGCTCATGTCACAGAAAGACCTTTCTGGGAGACTTGCACGTTGGAGTATGAAGCTTCAAGGTTTCAATTTTAATATTGAGTACTGCAAAGGGAGTAATAATTCAGTACCTGATGCATTATCTCGTATTCATTCGGATGAAATTAATGCCATCGATTTGATGAATGAAAAAATTAGTCCCGATTCGGCAATACAGCCATTACATATTAATTTATCTTCCTCTGATTTTCAAAGTACCAGTTACCTAAAATTAATTGAGTCTATCAACAAAAATCCACAAGCTCTTAATTTGAAAGTACAAAATGGAAAAGTCTTTATTAATATTTCACCTGGAATAATGTATTCGGATACTGGACATCCTGAATGGAAGTTAGTGGTACCTGACTCGCTAACAGTACCCTTAATTAAACAAGCTCATAACGGTCCTTCATCTGCACACATGGGAATTTCTAAAACCTTAGAGCGATTAAAAAGACATTATTATTGGTCGAGTATGTACCGAGACGTCAAAAATCACATATCATCTTGTGCTACATGTAAAACCTGTAAAAGCCCCAACTCCATTTTACGTTCTCCAATGGGTCAGCAAGTCGTAGAATATCGACCATGGCAAAGGATCTATGTAGATTTTTTGGGACCTTACCCTCGGTCAAAGAAGGGAAATACGCACATATTGATTGTACTTGATCACTACTCGAGGTTTGTTCAAATCAAAGCAATCCGACAAGCATCCGCTTCTATCTTAGTAGATTACTTAGAGCGGGAAATTTTTCATGTTTTTGGCGTTCCTGAAAGTCTTGTTTCCGATAATGGTAGACAATTCGAATCGATTCTATTAAAAGACCTTCTGGAGAAATATAAAGTTAACCATATGTTTACACCGAAATACTCGCCGCAATCAAACGCTTCTGAACGCGCTAACAGATCCATCTTGGCAGCAATTCGCGCTTATATCGGAAAAACCATCAAAATTGGGATGCCCATTTGAGCGAAATTGCGTCCGCTTTACGTAATGTGATACACGATTCAACCGGCTATACCCCGCATTTTCTTGTTTTCGGACAACATTACATGTCCCATGGTTCAAACTATGAATTGATAAGAGAATTGGAAGAACTAAGTCCAAACAGTTTGCAAGTATCGTTCAAATCTGATTTATTAACTAATGCACAACGGACTGTGTTAGATCATTTAAAAACTGCTTATCAAAGAAATGTCAAGATATACAATTTGCGAAGTCGAGAACGCCGGTTCAGCATTGGTCAAAAAGTTTTCGTTCGGAATTTTGCATTAAGTGATGCTCCAAACAAGTATTCAGCAAAATTGGCTGCTAAATTTCTAAGAGCTCTTATTGTTAAACCAGTTGGAAATGTAGCTTATGAGGTAGCGGATGAAAATGGGAAACGGTTGGGTATCTATCATACAAAAGACATTCGCACATAGCTAATAAAGGTTATTTTTAATTTCCTTTCTGTATGTACTTTGCCCGGCTTGATGAGACATCTCTTGGGTGTGAGTCGTCCCCACGATTTGTAACGATCGACGTTGATCAATCGCTCCAAGTTGCCCGGTGTGTTACACGGTGCGTATCCCTTATTGATTATTATTTTTTTTTATTAATGACCAATACATACGATGAAAAAAGAAATGTATTTAATTTATTTAGGGGAATTAACGGGTTGATCCCGTTGAAATTACTGAGGTGGCGCAATCAATTGTTGAGCTTGACTATATAATGGAATAAATTTGGAGAGACGAAGAAATTATCTTTTGAGTCGGATGGTAGATAATTAGTTTTGGTGGTCATTTTATTTTTTTGTGCAGAGAGTTTTTACTTTATTTAAAATTAAAAACTAAAATAAGTAAATAAATAAATTATAAGAATAAAATATTTCAAGTGATTATAAAAAAAATTGAAAAGTGCATTTTTGGTCACTTGTGTTGAATGAATAATTTGCTTTCGTATTAAAAAATTTTTATCGGGCTAAATAATTTCTTTTATTATTTTTGAAATGTCCACCATTACTCAGTTCGTTCGTTCGATTTATTGTTATTAATTTACAGTTATGAGAAGCTAGTAGCTTTAAATTAGGGATGATGTGAGGTATGTAGATGTCATGACGAGGTAAGTAAGTAGACTACCTTCCCTTCTTTCCTTCCTTATTCCTTTAGCGGTCTAGACAGACATTTTCATGCTTTGGAAAACCCACCCCATTTCCCCTGAGTTCTAATCGGCTTAGCATGACCGTACCAAAGCCTCTGAATCTGTATTTTTTTCTGATAACACCCAATATCAAAAATATTGGCAATGTTACATACTGAAGTACGATACTTTACCCAGCTGATCGAAAATTTCAACAATGTTGGGAAGAGGAACTACACGGTCTAATGTTACATTGTTTAAGCGTCTGAAGTCAACAACAACGCGCTATTTACGTGAAACTTCAGTAGACTTCTTCGGAACAGCTAAAAGAGAAAAGTTCAATTATG
The DNA here is from genome assembly GCA_958295665.1 of Tipula vernalis. Lineage (NCBI taxonomy): Eukaryota > Metazoa > Arthropoda > Insecta > Diptera > Tipulidae > Tipula > Tipula vernalis. The sequence continues at coordinate 136,737,804 of OY282559.1, forward strand.
TTTTGTTTTAGCATCTCAACGGTTATGAGGTTCAACAATTATATTTCCCATAAACACGCCTGGTACTATCTCTTTAGAAAGACACAGGTATTCTGCATTGTTTTCAACATTGTTGTACATAATATTAGTAATTCGTTCACTTCTTCAAGGAATAATTACTTTGTTTGAGGATGTTATTAAATCTAGTAAAATTGATGATGATTCCCATGGTATTTCCAAAGAAAGGTTTTCAAAATGAATTTTGCATTGCCATGTTAAGAAATCTTTACCAAGAATTCTACTGTACGGCATTGGAAAAACGTCTGTTACGATTTGAAATTTATGCGGAATGCTAAATGTATCAGTGAAAATGACTTTCGATGGTAATAATCCTAAGGATTCATCAATTACACTTGTGACTCCTCTTGTCTGACATTTCAGAGTTGGATAATATATAGACGTCTCATGAACACACGATTGTTTAATATACTTACATCGTCTCCAGTATCGAGTAAGAAGTTATTAAGTTTGGATGTTCCGATGTCAAGACTTAAACTGATAAGTAAATATATGCGATGATTTATTTAACGTTGAGTAGTACTCGGAAGAGAGTACCCTTGTGACTTTCGAGACCCTGATAGTTTTCCTGAACTTCAAGTTTATTTTCATTAATTGGATTATGATTACTAATTGGACTATACTAGCACACTAGCACATACAACTATTCCGACAAGAAAATAATTTTTAGATGATGGCAATTGTATGTCCATTGTATGAAACAAATCTGACATTTCTTTTATTGAGGTTTAGATTGATTTGTAGTCTGTGGCTGAATTAAAGTTTTTTGAATTAATGTGAATTTCTTCCTCTAAAGCTTTGGAAATAGCTTCCTTTAAGGTATTAAAGTCACCCGCCTTTACAATCAATCCTATTGCTTCTCATAGGCCGTTTTCGAAAAAAACGAAGAGCTGGCTTCTTATTAAGTTGTTTAACTTCTCCTATGAGTTAACCCTACATTTCTTCACAAGCTGCATTAAGCTCGTATAATAAAACTTAAATTTTATTTGCGAATGATTGAACTGTTTCGTCTTTATTTTGAGTAGCTTATTATTTAAAGCACTTTTCAGCTCATTCCAATCCTTGAAAGTGCCAAACCGATAAATGGAATAGGCTTGCCCATTTAATTTTTGTGGAATAAATTTAAGAAAATTTTGTTCCAACTCTTTACTAGTTAAACTTTTATAAAACCTGTCACAAAAATGAAGGAACCTTTGCAAAGGAGCTTTGTATTCTCCACCAAATTCAGGTATTAATTCACAGCAAGATAAATATCGAATTACATTTTAAGAAAAATATTATTTCCCCGATTCAAATAACTTTTTTGATTTACTTTCAGGTAAAGAAGCAATTCGGTTTCTAGGTGGATAAGAAACTAACGGCTCATCGATCATTAGTCAAATAAAATTTAAAATTCGGAAAGCGTTCAAGTCGCAATTTATCGATGATAAATTTACATATATTAATCAAACTAAAGCTCCACGGTGGCCAAGCCAAATGAGTATTTTTGACAAATTTTGAATTTTAAATAGAGCAATAAAACTCCGATTAGATAAAAAAATCAACTGGACAACGCGGTAATTATTTGTGTATCCATAATTTATCACTGTGGCATGAGTGTGAAAGCCACAGCAATATTTATTCCATCTTGAGACATGCGGGCACTACATAACAGACCTTTGCTTAATTTAATAACATTCTCTATTAGGGAGTCCAAAATCGCATTTAACTTCCCGAAATAGTCATTTTTGGTGAAATAGTTTTTATCTGAAATTTCGTTAAATCTTATAATCGATGGAGAATACCTGCAGGGACAATAAAAAGAGTAACAGTTACACGTGAGTTAAACATGTTTCAATGTTAATCAGTGGAAAACGATCAATAATTCTTACGTTAAAGTCGAAGTGAATGACTTTAATTACAGAATTTTCATCTGACAAAACATCTTTTGTCGAATCCCAGTTCAAAGGATCATTAACGTTTTGTGGAACCTTTCAAGAGAACCATTACTCTGCGGGTGATAAGCAGTTGTGCACATTTTTTTTTGTTTTAAGAAGTTTGCAAACTTCAGAAAATATGGTACTCATGAAGTTGCACCCTGATCGCTTGAAATTTCGCTAGGAATGCTGTAAATACAAATAAAATTTTCCACGAAAGATTTTGCTATTGTTTCCGCCTCTTGATTAGGAATTGCTTTTGCAATGGAATATTTCGATAGGTCATCTTGCATAGTGAGTATGTAACGATTATTATTGTGACCATATCTAGAAATATATTTTCGAACGATCTGGTAGATGTTGATGTAATTCTCATAGGTTCTTTCGTTAATTTAAAGTGTTTATTTGTCTGGCATTGCTTCCATGAAGATTTGAAGTTCTTAATGGTCGAACACATGTTCGGGAAGACAAAGTAATTTTTAAGGCGATTATATGTTCTATATAACCCTTGATGACCTCCAAGAGGTGACGTATGGAGTTCGAGAATAAGTTGGTTAATTTCTGCTGCATCATTTAAATATTTTATAGGTTCAGCCTTTCCAAAATGGATCCTATTTTCCACAAGATTATACATATTGCTAATTTTATTTGAAGAAGCACTATCTAGATGATTTGAATTGTTCATTTGAAGATTGAAAGTCTCAGAAGGTAGATTTAATAGTTGATTTAAATCCATAGATCGACTTGCGTTACGACTTAGCGAAGTTGTAGATCTATTCTCTTCAGTATATTAATATTGGTATTTAAATTTAATCCAGTAGTATTTTTGGTCAACTGTGGACTTTATTTGGTTTAATTTACGAGATTGTTTCCGAGTAACCACGTTGCATTCAAATGGAATTTCAGAATTTTCGTAAGCTGTGATTCTACTCAAACAGTCAGCGTTTCTATTATGTGATCCTGGTTTATGTATAATGGTATAATCATATTCGTCGAGTTGGATTTTTCATCGCATTAAACGTGATGAAGGATTTTTTAAATTACATAACCAAATAAGCGGTATATGATCCGTTACAATTGAAAAATGATAACTGACCACACAATAACCAATAATCCCTTTTCAATTGTCGAATAATTATGTTCGGCTTTATTGAGTGTACGGCTTGAAATCAATTGTGGAATCATCAATTGGAATTAATCAACTGTGGCAACACACAAAATTGTGGCATTTATAGTATCGGAGGGCTAATATTTGCTGTTTTAAGTTTGTTAAAAGAGTCTTGACATAACGCGTCCCACACGAAATTTTGATTTTTCTTTAATAATGTAGTAAGTGGCTTAGCTAAACTGGGGAAATTTGAAATAAATCTACGATAATAGCCTACCAAACCTAAGAACGGCTTAATTTCTGTTATATTTTGTGGTATTGGAAAGTTTTCTACAGCTAAAGTTTTATTCTCATCTGGTTGGATATACCATTGGATGTAACCACATGTCCGTTTAGCTTTAATTCGAATTTCCGTAAACGATCAAGCCCGCTAAGCACATTGTTTATCATTCGTTGGAATGTGGACGGGGGCACCTTTAGGTCCAAAGGGCATCCTTCTGAATTGATAGTGTCCCTCTTCAGTACTAAATACAGTTTTCGGTCTATCAGACTTTTCAAGGTTTATTTGATGGTATCCGCTGTATAAGTCGAGAGATTAGAAATATTGGACACTTCCAAGTTTATCCAAAATGTCCGCTATATTTGGTAACGGAAAGACGTCGTCAATAGTTATGTTATTAAGTTTGCGGTAATTAACCACTACACGCCATCTCTTTTGATCGCTGATTGACTTTTTTTGGAGCGACAAGTAATGGAAAGTTCCAAGGACTACCATCATTCTCAATTATTTTATCTTCGACCATTTGATTTATTTGATTTTTAATTTCCATTTTCGTTGAATGAGGTTACCGATATTGGCGTACATGAATAGGTACATCGTTGGGAACAGTACGAATGTGATGGGTAGTGTCACTTATAGATGTCAACACATCATCATCAAGATGAAAAATATCATTATATTGCTGAATAATGGCATTCAGGGTATTATACTCTTCAGTGTTTAAATGTTTAAGATTGACTGAAGATGTAAGATTTTCCAATCTATTATCAATTTCATCTTACCATGTTTTAACATGGTAAATGTTGTAGTTATTTAGAGATTCAACTTTAATATTTAAATTATTCAAAATTACTTCGTTTTGAGAGATTGGTATTGAATAGTTTTTAATTTTTTGAATAGAATTTGGAATAAAAACTGAAGATGCTAAATCTTGAGAGCGACAGACAAATTCTGAGTCATCAACAGTGTTAATTTTAATCGTCATTACTTTTTCTGCACGGGGTGATATTTTGACAGAATGAGAACAATTCAATTCAAGCTCAGGACGTAAACTTAAAGAAATTAACGAATTGTTCAATGGAATATCAACAACTCGTCTAAAAAAATCAATATTGCATTTGAAAGAACTGAAAAAATTTAAGCCTATTATACCCGAACAAATGATGGGGAAGGAATCAGGTACCATTAGTAGCTTTGCTTGACATTCGCCTATAGTATCAATCAAATCAAAGGAAATACCCTTTAATTTACAATTAGTTTGCCTTGGTATTTTGGTTTTGTAATCGACTAAACCAATTTTGATAAGTGACACTTCAGCAGCAGTATCTACCAAGAATGGAACTGTTTCGAATTTGCTTATGTCAAGGTTTAAATATAAGTATTGGCTTTTAGTATCGGTTTTATAAACAGTCGGTTACAGAATAAATATTATTTTCTAATGTAGTTAGATCTTCATTCTTGATTTTATTTGACGGAAAACACTCTTTTATGATGGGACCTTCGAAAGAGTGTCTTTGATCGTTCTCAAAGGCCCGTTTGCATTTTTCGATGTAGACGGATTTGTATTATTATTTGAATTTCTCTGCTTTCTTTCATCATTTGCCCTCTTTAGGTAACATTCTTGTATCAGATGACCCCTTCGTTTACAGTATGCGCATTTCTTAATTGAAACTGGTTTTACAGAGTTCACCTGATGCTGTCGATTTTGAAAACATTGATCCAATTTATGTCCGTTTTTATGACATAGTTGACACAATTTTTTACTTGGAGTCAGCTGGTGAAATTATGCTTCGGGTGTGCACACTCTAGAGACATTTTTTATGATCATTTTTTCTTCTTGATTTGCCTGATTAATGGCTTGGGATAATTTAGTGAATCGACGCGCATTGATAATATTTTTTATAGATGGATCTAAACCCTCTTGAAATGATTGGAGTGTAATATGTGAATTAAGTTCTTGAATTGTAGGAGCGAACACTTGACCCTGAAAAGCGATGCAAAATTCGTTTAAGTCATGAACTAGTGTTTCAATACGAGTTGCGTAGGAACGAACATCTTTACCTAAATTTTGTTTGATGGTAGCCAATTCCATTTGAATGGCACAACCATTAATACTTATGGAACTCAGTTACTTTTGGTCGATATTGTTAACCGACCAATAACCGGTGCTCATTTTCTTACAAACTTCGGTCTACTTGTCGACCTGAGAGGAAGACGAATCATCGACCCGGCCACGAAAATTATTGTCAACCAATGACAGATGCCGCCAACGCTCCCACACCAAAACATTTAGTGGTTGAGAATGGCTACGGAAAATATTGTACTAGAGGAATTCCCGTCCCAATAACAATACCTCAGTCACGCATAACGTGGTTCATCCCATTATTACGAACGGTCAACTCCCTTATGCGAAACCACGTCAGCTGGATCCCACTAAACATAAGGCAGCGTACAACGAATTTCAACATATGGTCGAATTAGGCATATGTAACCCATCGTCTTCTCTGGTTTCTTCTCCACTCCACATGGTTCCAAAGAGAGACAACACCGATTGGAGTCCATGTGGAGATTACCGTCGACTAAACGCAATTACGGTACCGGATCGTTATCCGATACCGCATATTCATAATTTTTCAGTGCATCTGAACGGGTGCACAATTTTCACAAAAATCGATTTAATTAGGGCATATCACGCAATACCTGTGGCAACAGAATACGTGCCTAAAACGGCAATAACAACCCCATTTGGCTTATTCAAATGCAATCGAATGCCTTTTGGTTTTCGGAATGCTGCTGAAACCTTTCAACGCTTCATGAATGAAGTGCTAAAAGATCTTGATTTTATTTTCGTTTACATTGATGACAGTTTGGTTGCAAGTACAACAGAGGAGGAACACAAATCTTATTTACGGCAAGTATTACAACGACTTGCCATCCAAGTGTGTTTTCGGCATTCCACATTTAGAATTCCTCAGCAACCACATATCTAAGGATGGCATAAAACCTTCGCCAGATCGCCTACTAGCCGTAACTCAGTTTCCTGTTCTCCTCAATTAAATATATTCAGAAATTCGTTGGAATGGTGAATTATTATTACCACTTCATTCCACGTTTAGCCGAATTTCTGCAACCAATTCTCGCGCACTTGGCAACCTTGTCAAAAAGACCAAAAACAGCCAAAAACTACTTCTGGCCAGATGAATGTAAAGAAGCATTCATCGTAGTCAAAAGCGCGCTTGCCAATGCAATATTATTCGCACATCCCATTGAAAATACACTTAACGAACATTGCCGTAGCAGAAGTGTTGCTACAGTTCAATAAAGATAGTTGGGAACCATTAGCGTTCTTTTCAAAGAAACTCACAACAACTGAAATCAAGTATTCCACCTTCGACAGAGAACTGCTGGCTATATACTTAGCCATTAAACAATTCAAATATTTCGTAGAAGGTCGAACATTCACAGTCTACACAGACCAAAAACCCTTGATTAACGTTGTGCACTCAAAAACAGAACGCAGTCCGCGACAGATTCGCCATTTGGATTTTATATCCCAATTCACGACTGATATCAGACACATTTCAGGTAAGCAGAGTGTGGTCGCAGACACTTTGTCACTTTCATGTGACCCACAAACTGCCTCTATAAGCAAAATCCCTGATTTACAAAAGATATCAGAGGTACAACATACAGACGACGAGCTTAGAGCTCTGATCAATAAATCTCGTCCAACAAGCACCAAGTTCAAACTTGAACTTGTCAATTTCACTGGTTATAAATTATACTGCAAAATCTCTCATCACCATACCATCAGACTGTGGATGCAAAGGCGTTGTTTTCGTTTTATTTATACCGAGCATCTGGCATATTTCTTGAAACACCACCGATTCAAAATTCCGTCCTTGATCGGTATGAATCACCATCGGCACTCCAAATCTGCTAATCCAGTTGTTTACCACGGCATCAGCTATTGTTGTCGTCTCCTGATTGGGAATGGGGTATACCTCCGGCCATTTGCTGAAATAATCCATGATTATTAGCACATATTTGTTGCCGCTCTCGGTGGTGGGAAAAGTCCCCGCTACATCAATTGCAATTCTTTCGAATGGTGCACCAACGTTATATGGTTTCATGGTTCCACGACTTTTGCGTGCGGGTCCCTTCACCGCCGCACATTGGTCACATTTTTGGCACCATTCTATCACTGACTGCCATCTACATCCTGCCCAGTAGAATAGTTGACGTATCTTTGCTAGTGTTTTATTAATTCCTAGGTGGCCTCCACTTGCTCCGCCATGATGCTCATTCAGGATTTCGGCAATCCGCCATTTTGGTATCACCAGCAACAAGTGCCTCACTTTGCCATCCGTGCTTTCCCACAATCGTTTTAAACAGCCATTCTCAAGACGGAGGCTATCCCATTGATCCCAATAAGCCTTGACAATGGGAGTTTTGTCCGCGATCTCGCTCCAAGTTGGCCGGTGTTCCTTTTCCTTCCATTCCGTTATAACTGATAAATCCGTACCATCCAATTGCTCTTTCCTGATCATTTCGTCGATCCACTCCTCATCAGGCATTCAACATGGCCACAATGTTTACATTCTACTGGACACAGCTGTCTTCATAATGCGTCGGCATTTCTGTGTGCACTTCCCTTACGATGTTCGGAGCAGCCTGCTACTTGTCCCTCTGGATTCTTGAATTGTAACAGCCACCGTAAAGCGCCGTGATTTTTCCGTAAATGGAATTTTTGGCCATAAAGATACTTATGGAAATGCTTGACACATTCCACTATAGCCAACAATTCTTCCCGTGTCACGCAGTAATTACGCTCCGGTTTTGATAATGTTTTGGAGTAGTACGCAATAACTCGTTCGTGGCCATTAATTTACTGTGATAACACACCTCCTATACCGTCATTACTTGAATCGGTGCCCAAAATAAATTTCACGTTGGGTATAGGGTACGCGAGGATTGGCGCAACACATAACCGTCTCCTTAGTTCCACGAATGCTTCCTCCTGGTCATTCTTCCATTCGAATGGCTTGTTCTTCCTGGTCAACTCGAGTAAACTTTTGGCAATGTTGGCGAATCCTGGGACGAAGCGTCTATAGTAGGTGAACAATCCCAGAAAGCTTCGTAATTCGTGTAAGTTTTTAGGTCTTGGCCAGTTCTTTACCGCTGCGATCTTTTCTTCGTCGGTGTGAATTCCATTAGTTGTTACAAGGTGACCAAAATATTTGACTTCAGTTCTGAACAGTTTACACTTCTTTGGGCTTAACTATAATCCGCTGGCCTGTATCCAATCCAAAACTTTCGCCAAGTTCCTTAGATGCTCGTCAAAGTCCGTACCCATGACAAAGATGTTGTCCAGATATATTAGGCACGTCTTCCAATGTAATCTTCTTAACACGCACTCCATTAATCGTTCAAAAGTCGCAGGGGCATTACGTAATCCGAACGGCATAACATTAAATTGCCAAAGCCCGTTCCTCACACTGAACGCGGTTTTCTCGCGATCTTCCTCATGGACTTCCACCTGCCAATAGCCGCTTTGTAGATCTAACGTCGAAAATTTTCGAGCACCCAATAACGTGTCTAACGTGTCATCGATCCTTGGCAGTGGGTAGCTATATTTCTTTCGTCATAGCAATGAGTTTTCGGTAATCAATGCAGAATCTCATGCAACCGTCTTTCTTCTCGACCAATACTACCGGTGAGCTCCATGGGCTGTAAGATGGTTCGATTACTCCTGCTGTCTGCATTTCTGTTACCATCCGGTTGACTTCTTCTTGCTTTGCCAAAGGTAGCCTCCTGGAACGAATCGGCATCTCCGTTCCCGTATCTATTCGATGCTTTACCATTGAGGTCCTTCCGTTATTATCCGATGTACTGCAGAATATGGACGTGTACTGTTTGAGTAGTTGATGTGCAAAATCTTTCTGTGCCTCAGTAAGATCTTCGGTCCATTTATGAATGAGTTGTTCTACCATTTCTTTCTGCCCTTGCATGTCGGCTTTTTCAACCGGACTTTTCTGTTCACACTTTACTATAGTTGAAACCTCATTACATTTGCCAATGACTGTCCCTTTCTGGATGGTTTTCGTCTTATCCGAGAGATTAAGAGTCCTAATTGATATCTATAGTCGTTGTTTGGTTTAACTAGGGCTTTTCCGATTATAATTTCCTTGGCTCCGTTCTCCTCTTCGTTAGCTTCCACAACCCACAACCTGGGTGACCCAAAACCTCCCTCCAATCTTCCCCACACGATCGTTTCCGAGTTTGGTGGCAGCTTCTCCCGATGATCAATAATAATTCGCCTGGTAGTTGCTCCGGCACTGCTAGATTGAAGTGGCCACTCGATGTTATCGTAAATTAAAACTCCTCGTCCAACATCCACCACGAAGCCATTTGTCTCCACGAAGTCCATCCCCATAATGAATTCATCCACAATATCTGCAATCAGCACTTCGTGTTGGAAAAGAGTTCTTCCGATCTTTATTTTCACGAACTTTTTCCTTTTTATTATTGAACTACCTCCAGTGGCTGTTTGTAACTTCAATCCATTAGCTGGTTGTATACCTCCATCGATCAGATCTTTACGGACAATCGTGTGATTTGCTCCCTTATCCAGGGTGATGGTGCAGTCCGTGCCATTAATGTCGCCTTTGATTATTAAGCTGTCACCGCCTGTTGCTACTTTCGAAACGCGGATGGAGGTTATGGGGCAATCGGTTGTGGGAGTCAGCTTCTGCCGTGCGACTCCGTCGTCATTTGGCCCTCTTGCTTGGCCACTGCCTGTGCTCCACTTGGTCGTCGCTGCACAGGAGATGGTGATCTTACCCGTTTTCTTCTTATTTCCCAGCAGTCACGAGAGATGTGACCGACCTTATCATATGCCCAACATCTGATTTTGCCGCTTCCGTCTCGGTATCTTGGTGTTGACCGTTCTGTGTTTATGTTGGTGTCGATTTCCACTCGGCGTATTTTCATTGGCGGTTTGGTGATGGCTTGTGCAGTTTCATTTGTTAACGCATAACCGATGGTTTCCGCAAAGGTTGCTTTAGGTGACAACGTCACCGCCCTACATGTCTGTGGTTCTCGAATGCCGTCAATGAATGCGTCAATTTTAAGCCTTTCCATATAATCGGCCGATGTACTGGTATGCGCTAGATGTAATAATCGCTCGATTGCCGATGAAAATTCCTGAAGTGATTCTTCTCCCTTTTGGTAGCGGCTTTTTAATTCCATTCGATAGATTTCCCGCTTGTGATCACTGCCGTACTTCCTATCCAGCGCTTTCATAATTTCGAGATAAGGGCCACTATTAACGCAGCGAAAGATGTTCATCGTTCCAACGGTTTTGATTGGCTGCTGTTTCAAATTGAAATTTGAAAATGCCGAAAGATGTTGTTCCGTCGAATGTTGGTGGCCTTAACTTAATCGACTGGATGGTCTGTACCACTTGCGTCGTTGTTCCACTTGCTTTGACATCTGTTGACTCTTTCTCGAGACGTTGAACTTCTGCTTGTTATTTATGTTGCACTCGTTGAATATCCGTTTGAAATTTCTCTTCAATCTGTTGAACCTCCGTTTTGACAAGATGAACTTCCGTTTGCAGTTTCTCTATTTCGCCTTGCACATTTGTAGACAATTCTTGAATTTTCTCGTCCATATTCTTTTGATCTTCGGCGATTTCCCCCATCTGACGCTCTATAATTTGGTTTGACTGTCTAATTTCGCCCATCTGTTCTTTCATTTCGTGTTTAATTTCTTGATTAGACTGGTTTATTGTCTCCAACTACCGCTCATTTGACTGCTCAATTTTCACCATTTGTCGTTCGTTTTGTTGTTTCATTAGACTCATCTGTCCCGTCATCTGGTTCATAGCTGCTATTAACTGCGACAAATCGAAACTTCCAGATGGTAGTTGTGTTGTTTCGACTGACGGATGTTTATCTCCTGTCTTCTCTACCGTTGCCGCATCCGTTAATTTCTCTCCAAAATCATGTTGATCCGCGTCTAATCCTTTTTTCTCCATGGCATCACGTAGTCGCGCTTTGTAAAGCTGCTTTACTACCATCAGTAGCCAAACCCCGTTTCTCAAGTTCCCTCTTTAATTCTGGAAGTTTTAATTGGATGAGAATCATTTTCTTTTTCTTATTATTCACAATCCCACCGCTGTCACCAATTGTTACGTTTGTGCCTTGTCAATCAAGGTTCGTATCACTGGATTGGGAATAAAACAAAATCAATTCAATTTATCATCAACGAATTTATTTATTTCACACAAAAATTATTACAACACAACTAATTAATTATAATTCACAAAATCACTTTATATAAATTATTCTCAAATTTTACTGATCACTTTTACTTTTTATTTTACACTAAAACACTTTTTAAATCACTTTTTAATTCATTTTTAATCTTCAAACTATCGCTTACCAAATACAAATAATCCAAATCGACTTCGTTCCCCTTTTTATATACACAAACCAAACTTCTAGAAAGCTCATGACTTTTCCAGTCAGAATAGTGTGGAAATGGTTAGAACAATTTTATCATGGAAAATTCCATTTTAGTGCAGTAAAACATTGAGCTATTAATTTAACTTGTTCTATTACAATCTAGGTGTCACCGCCACGATATTTAAGGTACAAACGAGAGTAATAGGTAATGTGCAATGGAAATGGTATTCTTAAATTATTAATTTAAATGAAGTTCTGGAATATGGGCAGTTAGGATGGAACGAGAGTTCCAGAGTTCGGGCCCGAACATATTCTATTTTTTTTTTGACAATTTTTGGTTATAATGTACAAATAAGAGCCGTTTTAAAGAGACAGTCACCCAGATTTTCTAACGTCTTTATTTATCTTGAATCTAACAACCAAAACAAAATTAAAGTGACTATCAAATTTTTGTCTAATCTGAAAGGATACAGGATGAAGTTAACCAGTAACAATTTTTTTAATTTTAGTATTCTGAATCAGATTGAAATGTTAATTTTGAAAATCCATAATTTAGCCGTTTACTTCCTACATTTTCTTATAGCACGTATTCCGGTCTGCCAGTGTGAACATGAAAAATGATAATTGTCAATTTGCGCACCATCGAAGGAAATTAAAGAGAGCCATTAGTATGAAAAACCAGAGTAAATTGGGTCACTTACGGATCTACCGATATAATAACGGACAAGAAGCAATATAAAACTAAAAATTGTCAGCGATAAGCGTTTGGAATTTCTGGTTAAGAATTATTTTGACATTGAAATATACCCCTGTCGAATGATTGGCAAGGGAAATTAAATTCCTAGAAAAAACATAATCGAGATAGAGCGATCCTCATTCTCGATGGCAAAACGACGATTCGAGAATCGTAAGATTTAATTGGACAACATTCCGAACTAAAAATCGTAATCTAGTGGATATACGTAAAATGTTTCGCCATGTTGGTACAATAACTTGCGCAACAACGAAACCTTGATACTTATCTAATGCGTATTGCAACTTTCGAAATACTTTCGGAACAGAAACGACTCAAGAGAAGCCCGAAATGTATCATTGGGAACCACTAGGTCAAAGATATTTTTGACAATGTGGAGGAATCCCATTCCGGGTGGTTTCCACATTAGAAAAACAAAGAGGGCTAAAACCTCATGAGCTAATCAGAATTCGGTCCGGAAAATTATGTAAATGTGTTTTAATTATGTGCATATGTCACAACTGAACTCAATCCTAACTCAAGCTCCCCCGACCCCAACTCAACCCTTAACTTAACCCCAAACTGAATGCAGAACTTAATCTACAAATCAAAACGGTCTGAAAAACCACATGCGTACTTCAACACAACTCAAAACCACTCCAAGCTTACTTCCAACATGACTGCAACTCGACTCTCAATTCAGCCCTTAGCTTAACCCAAACTCTATGTCCAAGTTAACCCTAAAATCTGCATTGTCAGCCAGCTCTAACTCAACCCTTAAATAAATCCTCAACCCTAACCAAACGCAAATTCAACTCTAACTCAGCCACAACTCAACGTGAAAATCAACTTCCAGATCAACCATCGACTCAACGTCCAGCACATTCCTCAAACCATCATGTAGAAAAAATCGATCAATGTAGATCGAAAACCAAAACTTAATACCACGTGGTTTAGAATCAATTCGTAAAGCAGGTACCCGATCGTCTTGACGTATAGGTTCCAAAATCTGTTTAATTCTCCACCTTGGCTCCCGAAGAAATCGATTGGGTGAAAAGAAATCCAAATCGTACAAGTCGTTCTCAAGATACCATCGGTATTGTTTACTAATCTTTAAAATTGTATTGTACAAAAAAATAATGTTTGGCCATTTTTGACAGGATTTCAATAAGATTGGTCCTTGCGTACCAAAAGTTTCCAAACATTAATCTGGGATGTTGTGAAGATGCAAACGGGTCAACTGTCTATGCAAGAGTAAGAGTAAATGGCAAATATTCGTTGTCATTATTAAGTGATAAAACCAAAATAACTCGCTATAAAATAGGTAAGACTACCAAGGTTGGAATTACTTGGGGCATTACTTTTATTATGTCTTAGTTACGCAAATCGAATGGCGGAAATATTCAATAAATATAATCGCAAAGTGTGGCGTTGTTATTCAGTGTCGAATAAAGTCAAGTACTCAGGGACGGTTGGAAGAACCGGACACATAAATCAAATTAAATTTAGTTTAACAAAATGTTCTAAGTAGCTGATTTTGTTCGAATGTTGGGTTATTTATGGTCATGGTAAGGGTAATGGTGACGGTATGATGGTTTGATGGAATGTTGGTATAATGGTACGTTGATATAATGATATATTGATGTAATGGTTTGATGTGGGTATAATGGTAGGATGGAATGGTCGTATGATGGTGAGGTGGTATGATATTATGGTGGTGCGATGGTATGAAGGTATTATGATATGATGGTGTAGCACCATGGTGTAATGGTATGATGGTACGATGGATGGAGCTAAGTTGGAGTTACTGTGTGATTGTATGGTATGGTGATACGATGGTATGATGGTGCGGTGGTGTAATAGTATGGTGATTTTCAATCAAAATTAAATTTTCTATTAAATCTGTAGTAAGAGATTTAATAGAAATCGTACAGTAACTACATTTTCAACATTGTTTTAAACTGTAAACATATGGTACATTGCCTACAGGAGTAGGCAATTGGTTAATTACTTTATGTAAACTGTGCGGCATAACACTGCAAATTGTTTCTTATCTGGATTGCGGTACCAAAATTTTGTGATTTAAATGAAAACTGACAATCGAATTTAAAATGTTGAAGCAAACTTCATTCTTTAATATTAATAAAGTGTTTTGCAATTCTATTACTAGGAATTTTTCACAAAAAATGTATAGCTAAACGGCGTAATTAAAAGTGGAAGTGTACTGTGAAAGGGAGTGTTAGCCTCTATTTTCCTAAAGTGGACCGGCTTTCCAGAATAATTTTTAGTACTAAGACTAAAAGGTTTGGGCATAGTCGCAAAGGGGATTCTAAAAGTTCTGGAACTGTCCACTTTATAAAAATACAGTTACTTTATTTATATTTATAACTATGCTTTTCAAGTACACTTACACTGTTCGTTAATTTGTGTGGCTAACTTCGTATGAAAAATGTCGTAACTGTTTCTCACCACAAACTGTGTTGAGGTTCTCCTCTGTACGATTTGGAAGCAGATTTGTTCAAAAATCATGATAACCAAACTATGAGGTTTAGCTAAATGCTTAATAATATGAAATTTGACAACGAATAGGTGATCGGTGTGCCAGATAATTCGATATTATGTTAGAAACAAGCAGTTACGGTTTGAATGGACAGAAATTTTAGGGCCGAAATTGAATAATGGACGTAATTATACAGATTCTCTTTCATCGTTTAGTGTAATTTTTGTGATGTCCTTTAATAACTCGTAATATGAACTCTGAATGTTACTTACCAAGCACACCAACATTTAAAACTGCGTCCACTCACTTTCGTCAAGTTTTGTAAATTTAACAAAATTTAAGAATTTAACGACTTAAGAAGAAGTGGCTAGATTTCAGCTTACTTATGCTTGCTCGATATATTTGAAAATTCATAGAACCCTCAAAATTTGCAAGTTTGACATTTGTTTTTAATTAATATACTTGCTATAACTTTCAGAAGCACATGAATCTATGAATTTTATACAGAAGCATAAAAAGCCAACAAATACAACTCAACAACTTACGAAAATACACTTAGCCGTACTAATATTTTAATCTGATACGATTATTACAACCCACTTCAAAATTAGTGTCACCACTTTTCACCAAATTGACAGCACAAATTATCTCACAAACATATCTCAAATTATATTCACTTTATGCAACACACTAATGCACTTATCAAGTTATCACAGATCACAATCAGTAGATATACAAAAAATAAAAGCATAACAGGCCACTTAATTAAAACACCCAACCTGAAATGAGCAAATTTTCAACAACTTTTGAAAAAACCAAACACTTCAAATCGTAAAGAGAGAGAGAGAGTTTATCAGCAAATTTTAATCGATCTTCATCAAATTGCGTTGTTCGACTAATTTCGATCTTGAATTTTTATTTTTTTGGTAGATGCACATAGAAACCATCGAAAAACGGAAACGTAAAACTGTAAAAGGTTTTGACCTGAAAATTATATATAGGGAAGGGTTAAATACTGTTACCGGAAGATATGTTGTTTGTGCTCAAAATTAAAGATCATCATTGTGTTGTTGATCAAAATAGGGTTAAATATTTTTTTTTTTTTGTATGCAGTTATGTGTTATGTGATGGGAAAAAGGGTTATTCCAAGATCTTTTGTTGTTACGTAATGAGTTTTAATTTTCTGTTTTTTTTTACGATTTTCTACCTGAAATCGAAAAAGATCGTGATGATAGTGTACAATTTTTTTTGTGATTAATGATGATCGCAGTGATCTCAAAAATGTTTTAAATTGTGCTATGGAGTTGATCGAACCCCAATTTATTTTGGTATTTTGTGTGTATAGAGATCCCTTCTTCAACTGTTTGTGATATCTTTGCTCAATCCTTATTTGGAAAAAAGTCAAAATAAAACCAAACCGTTGCTTAATTATTTATGTACAATGTGAACCAATTTGTTACATTTGACTATATAGTGCTTCGATTCAAATCGATTTTTAACATTTAAAATTCAAATATTCGTCACACATGTATAAATTGAATTCGGATCGGAATCAGTTTAGTAATATTACTGCGACCTGTCCCAGTGGTACATCTACCTAAAAAAAATATGAGGCATTTCATTCAAATTTTGGTGTTATGTGTAATTTTAATTGTTTTCTACAATGTTTCGTGCAATAAAGTTGAATCCCGCAAACGTATCATTAACGGTGTTTTAGCTTCCGATTTGGCTTTTGTTGTCTCCGTCCATGTTACACTCAACCAAAAAGAGATCCGTATTTGTGTAGGCAGCATTATAAGTGAATATTTTGTATTAACCTCAGCAACTTGTCTCTATGCGCTACCCGAAGACAATTGGATGGGATTCGTTCGGGCTGGCACTTTCCGCCTAAATAATGAAGGTGTTACACATAATTTTGTAAAAATGCTTGAACATCCTGAATTCAATTTTACAACACGCGAAAATGATTTACTTCTTCTCGAGGTGGCAAATTCGTTTACGTTCAATCAGTTCGTTAGAGAGGCGCATATTGATTTTGCACTTATACGTGGCGGAGCTCGAGTTGCAGTGGCCGGATGGGGTGCAAACAACGTAAGTACATTTTGATAATAAAAACTTTCCAAGTTATAAATAATTTGTTGCGCATTTGTAGGCCGATGACTTGAACACACCCACCGACGAGCTAATGGTCTTAAGCGATGAAACATTGAATACGTTGGAGTGTCAGGAAAAAATTAGAAATCAAAGTTTTAACATTGCCCTACATTTGGATGACAGCCTATGTATTAGAGGAATGCCGGGTGGCAGCTTGTGCAATTACGATTATGGTGCATCTTTGATACACGAAGACAAAATTATTGGCATATGGTCATGGGGTCCACCAAATTGTGAAGGCGAATTTCCCTATGTGTTCACTAGAATTTCGCCACATATTAATTGGATTGCCAAGTATCGCGGTGAAAGTTTGGGTTAAATATTTACACAAAGTTAAATAATTTTGATGAATTAATAAAATCAATTTAGAAGCCAAATATTTCTTTATTTTGATATATTTATTATTTATTAATGGATATTTCTGAGAAGCCAATCGATTATAGGTGTAACCCGTTGAAATTTAATGATGTACGGTACTGTGCTACAGCTTTGATGCATTTCTGATTTAATCCCGGCCAAGTAATTCTCGGTACCAACTCGCAAAACTACGATCGTTCCAATATGACTTTTACAATCGACACGCACCAAATTATTCGACACTATGCACATATGCGAGCCGAAATGTTTAAATCTCTCATCAACGTTCGTCTGGATGTTTAACATTTTGCTGCAATTAGTATTCGACATAACAATTTCTTCGGACCATGCCAGTTGTACTTTATCCCGTTGATAAATACCAATCATTTTAACTTTTGTACCAGTACCCAAAAATTTATCGTGTATACCTAGTTTGGCTGTACCGAATGCATCTGTGAGAAAGCCCTTACAAATTAACAGTACTAATGTATGCGGACCATTTTTAATATTTTGGGGTGGTTTTTTCACCTCGGAAATTCGAACTTCTTGCCCGCCTACATCAAAATCATGCGAACCAATATAAACAAAATACTCTATTTTCGGCTCTTTATACCATCTCATGTACTCTTGGGTAGTGAGTACTTGTGACCTTCCGATTATAGCACCAATCCCGATTACTTCTCGAATAATTTCAGTTTCCACAGCGCTATGGTGCGTCGTGTGGGCACCAATGAAAACGGTGAATGCAAGATTTTCATTACTTTTGACAAGGTTAACAGAGGCGATGGCAAGATCTGTGAATTAAATAAAAATAGTAAAAAGGAACGAATTAATGTTGTTGTCCATATGGAAAATTTTTATAAACGCACCATTCTTTAGTATCACAAACAAAAATCCAATCACAAAAAATTTACTTGCAATTCTCATTGTTAATACGATTTTGAAATGATTTGCTGGAAAATATAAGTGTTTGTCAAAACAGTGCTTATTAAGTTGAACGAATTAATTAGACAACTGGAAGATTTATAATTTTATCACGTTTTAACATCACATTACATAATTGCCCTTGAACGTACACGTATGTATATATTTCAGTACTAAGACGGCATGAACTGGAAACAAATTTGTAACCAGATACGTGAAATTTTGCAATGGATTTATTTTCTTATCTGAATGTAACCGAATAGACAATTAGAAAATGTTCCAGAACCAAGTGTTAATTGAATCACGTTTTAACATAATATTGTACAATAATTGCCCTTAAATGCACATGTTCAGTACTAATGATACAGGGCCTGGAAGCAACTTTTTAAACAATAACATAAAATATTCCAATTAATTTATTTCCCAATCTGAATAAATAAAAAAAAATTGTACAGGAAGTACAAGTAGACTGGAAGTAGTACAACATAAACAATTAAACTAATCAAAAAAGCAAATACTCTACATAAATAGTGATAAGCAACACGGAATATTTAAATATGTTATTATTAATGGAAGTCCTGGAAGGGGAATTATATCAAAAATGTTAAATAAATTAAGTGTCTATACCACCTTGCTGAAAAATGTAAAATTAATGATGTATTATTAGTTTCCACTGGTCAATCACAGAATTTCCTGGAAGCAATTGGAAGCATAGAACTGTCTCTAGCTACCCTTTTAGGTTGGTGTAGTTATTAAAGTTTTTAAATTTGAAACTCCAATAGAATCCTGGAAGCACGTTCATGAATTAACTGGAAGTGGAAACGTTTAAAAAAGAATAGAAGAAAAAATTAGTGTCAATTGTATGTTACCACTGTTTCTAACACGGTTGAGCTGAAGTAACGAACTAGTTTGTTGTCACGACAAATGCGTCATCGGGCAATCCTACTGCTATGTTAAATGGTTCACTAGTCATAGGAATGTTGGTTAAATAGAACAAATTTACATCACATTGTTTAATAATTGCCCTTGAATGTACATGCTCAGTTCTAACACTAGACGAACTGGAAGCATATTCCTAAATAATAAAGTGAAACGTTGCAATGGATTTTTTTTTTCTAATCTGATTTATCAAATTAATAAACAAACTCTGTTCTGGAAGTACAAGCTGACAAGACAATTAAAAAATGTTCCAGAACCAAGTGATAATTGAATCACGTTTTAACATAACATTGTACAATAATTGCCCTTATATGCACATGTTCAGTACTAATGATACAGGGCCTGGAAGCAACTTTTTAAACAATAACATAAAATTTTCCAATTAATTTATTTCCCAATCTGAATGTTGTTCAATAAACAAAAAAACATTGTACAGGAAGTACAAGTAGACTGGAAGTAGTACAACATAAACAATGAAACTAGGCAAAAGTCAAATACTCTACATAAATAGTGATAAGCAACACGGAATATTTAAATATGTTATTATTAAGGGAAGTCCTGGAAGGGGGATTATATCAAAAATTATGTAAAATTAATGATGTATTATTAGTTTCCACTGGTCAATCACAGAATTTCCTGAAAGCAATTGGAAGCATATAACTGACTTTAGGTAGGCTTTTAGGTTGGTGTAGTTGTTAAAGTATTTAAATCTGAAACTCCAATAGAATCCTGGAAGCACGTTCATGAATTAACTGGAAGTTGAAACGTTTAACAAAGAATAGAAGAGAAAATTAGTGTCAATTGAATGTTACCACTGTTTCTAACACGGTTGAGCTGATGTAACGAACTAGTTTGTTGTCACGACAAATGCTTCATCGGGCAATCCTACTGTTATGTTAAATGGTTCACTAGTCATAGGAATGTTGGTTAAATAGAACAAATTAACATCACATTGTTCAATAATTGCCCTTGAATGTACATGCTCGGTTCTAACACTTGACGAACTGGAAGCATATTCTTAAATAATAAAGTGAAACGTTGCAATGGATTTTTTTTTTCTAATCTGATTTATCAAATTAATAAACAAACTCTGTTCTGGAAGTACAAGCTGACAAGACAATTAAAAAATGTTCCAGAACCAAGTGTTAATTGGATCACGTTTTAACATAACATTGTACAATAATTGCCCTTAAATGCACATGTTCAGTACTAATGATACAGGGCCTGGAAGCAACTTTTTAAACAATAACTTAAAATTTTCCAATTAATTTATTTCCCAATCTGAATGTTGTTCAATAAACAAAAAAACATTGTACGGGAAGTACAAGTAGACTGGAAGTAGTACAACATAAACAATGAAACTAGGCAAAAAAGCAAATACTATACATAAATAGTGATAAGCAACACGGAATATTTAAATATGTTATTATTAATGGAAGCCCTGGAAGGGGAATTATATCAAAAATGTGAAATAAATTAAGTTTCTATACCACCTTGCTGAAAAATGTAAAATTAATGATGTATTATTAGTTTCCACTGGTCAATCACAGAATTTCCTGGAAGCAATTGGAAGCATAGAACTGTCTCTAGCTTGCCTTTTAGGTTGGTGTAGTTATTTATGTTTTTAAATTTGAAACTTCAATAGAATCCTGGTAGCACGTTCATGACTTAACTGGAAGTTGAAACGTTTAACAAAGAATAGAAGAAAAAATTAGTGTTAATTGAATGTTACCACTGTTTCTAATACGGTTGAGCTGAAGTAACGAACTAGTTTGTTGTCACGACAAATGCGTCATCGGGCAATCCTACTGCTATGTTAAATGGTTCACTAGTCATAGGAATGTTGGTTAAATAGAACAAATTAATTATTTAAAAGGAAGAATAACAAATTATTCATGTTGTAACATCACATTGTTCAATAATTGCCCTTGAATGTACATGCTCAGTTCTAACACTAGACTAACTGGAAGCATATTCTTGAATAATAAAGTGAAACGTTGCAACGGATTTTTTTTTTTTTTCTAATCTGATTTATCAAATTAATAAACAAACTCTGTTCTGGAAATACAAGCTGACTAAAATAAATGAAAATTACCTAAAAAATAGTAAATGCTCTAAGTAGAATAATTAGTGCCTAGCACATAACATGGAATAATTAAATATGCTATTTTTAATGGAAGCCCTGGAAGTATAATAATATCTAAAATAAAAATTAAATGAATTGCAATTTGCTAAAAGCTGTATTTGTTCAGTAGTAATACTAAACCCAAAAAATAGCAGACTAATGCACAACAAATATTGACCACACTCATTAATGAGAGATCTCTTCCAGAAAAATCGTATGCTGCTTATTAACACTGTATAATTTATCCGGTAATTAACAACACCTGTTTCAAGCACTTTTTAATTCTTTATAGTTTCACTTGGAGGTGTACTAAAGAGAACGCCACAAGCGGCTAGCATTAATAACAAAAAAATAAATAAAGACTCTCTCACACTTAATAACTCAACACCTCCACTAGAGCCTTTTTTCCAGCACTCAACTCTTCACAAGATTGACTCCCATTGAACAGAACCTGTGTTTTTCTGCTGTCACCGGTTTGGTAAGGCTATCTGTTAACATTTCGTTTGTGTTGACGTAAACAAATTTAACTACCTTGTCATTAACCTTCTCGCGCAGAAAATGATGACGAACATCTATATGCTTTGTTCTAGGTGAAAAATCTGCCTTCTCCGTTAGTTGGATCGCTCCTATGTTGTGGCAGTGTATGATGGCTGAATATTTATTTTCCCCTGGCAACTCCTGACATATACCCCGCCACCAAATAGCCTCTTGCGTTGCCAAAGACATAGTCATGTATTCGGACTCTGTTGTAGACAAAGCAACTGTTGGTTGCTTGTTTAACGCCCATGAAATTGCTCCATCTTGCAGTTTGAATAAATATCCTATTGTCGAACGTCGATCTACTGAATCACTTGCCCAATCTGAATTGCAATAACCTTGCACTACTTCATTTCCAAGTTTTGAATAAGTCAATTTCATCTCGATTGTAACTTTCAAATATCGCATGATCCGCTTTACTGCCAACCAATAAGTAACGCCTGGATTGTTATTGAATCTGCTGACAGCTCCTACCGCGAACTGTATATCTGGTCATGATACCTGGGCAGCAAACAACAAGCTCCCAACTGCTTCTTGATATGGCACATTCTTTATGGATTCGTGATCTAACTCATTCTTCGGCGACATTTCTGAAGTAAGATTCTGATTTGGATCAGCTAGAACACTTACACTATTACAATCGACCATTTGGAAACATTCTATAAGATCGTAATTTAAGCATTTCATGCCAAAATTCTTCAAAGCATTGTCCAAATGCTGATTCCATACACGACTGGACTGCTAGAGTCCGTATAACGACTTCTTCATACAACAAGCACGTTGACTTCCATCACTAAACTTTTCAGGTTGAATCATATAGATTTCCTCACTTAAATCGCCATGAAGGGACGCTGTAATCGCATTCATCCGATCGATCTCTAAATCGTATCTCACAGCTACCGCAATCAAAAACCGTATCGACGAGTAGCGAACTACGGGTGAGAATGTCTCCTCATAATCAATGCCCTTACGCTGAGCACAACCTTTTACTATCAAACGAGCCTTGTACCGATCTACCACTCCTTTCTCGTTGTACTTGGTCTTGAAAACCCATTTGCAATTGATCTACGATCAGGTGGCAAATCTGTAAACGACCACGTCTCGTTTTCGATTAACGAACGATACTTCTCTTCCAAAGCTGTTTTCCAGTGAGACACATTTGAGCTGCTCATAGCCCCCTCCACTGACAATGGATCATCCAAATGAACACGTGATACAACATAAACGAAATCATTACTTTTCGTCGACTTGTGCTCTCTCGATGAACGACGCGGTTGTAACGAAACCTCGTTCACTTCCTCATTTGACGGTTCATTACTACCCAGATTCAATCTTCATCTGTTAGATTCTCACTATTTTGATATCCAGATACGCCTTCTGAACTTGCTGTTGTAACAATTGCCTCATACTCCACTTCATTGCTATCATCTTCGAATGGATTAAAATGATTAGAAAATTCGTTACAATCAATTACCTTGTTTCCACAGCGTTGATCCTCCAGAAAAACGACATCACGACTGACATCCACTCGTAATTTTTCCAAATCAAAAACTCGATAGCCTTTACAATTCTCGCTGTAGCCGACCATGATGTATTCCCTTGATTTCGAATCAAACTTCTGGCGCTTTTGTTTCGCAACATGTACCATTGCCTTGTATCCAAACACTTTTAAGTTGGACAAATCAGGCTTTTTGTTGGACCAAACTTCTTCGGGCGTTTTATCGATAGCCCCACGATATGGTGAACGATTCACAAGATAAGCCGCTGTGTTGACAGCTTCACCCCAAAATCTGTTGTCAAGCTTTGCGTCAAAAAGCATACATCTCGCACGCTCTGGTGTATATGGTGCAGTTGTTTGATGCAGTATCCCCGAATCTCGGAGGAACTTAGAAAACTCCTTGTTGCAGTACTCTGTTCCATTATCTAAACGTAACGTTCTGATTTTGTGACCCGTTTGTTTCTCCGCAAATGCTTTGAACTCCCTGAAAACATTCAAGGTGTTTGATTTGTTCTTGATGAAATACACGGAAATCTTACGGCTACAATAACTTTGTGCAAAGACCTGATACGAATAAAACGTCATGAACTGTAGTATCCACTATACGAGTATTCACCTGTAGCTGGAGTAAAACATTGCCAATCAATTCGGCCTTCAATTTTGATTGATTTGCAATCGTGACCTAACCTGATTCTGACACTGGTTTGAGATTTTCCATCCAACCTTGTTCACATGTCATGTGTGCAGAATCACCAGAGTATACATACCACTCAGTCGATTTAAGATTGCATGCCGTCAAACACGAAAAAACTGACGAATGGTTAGCCATCTTCGCTTTCGGACATTTGTTTTTGTAGTGACTAACTTCACCACATCCGAAACATTTCCCGTCATTTACTTGTTTCTTCTTCTTCTGATAATTGTTTGACTTCGCTGGCTTGACGTACATGGCTGATGCAGAGGCAGGGCCCTCAACTCTATCATCCAAAGGAACTTCTTGAAGTAGCTTGGTTTTTATTAAGTCAGCCGAAATTTTTGTGCCAGAACTCTCTATCGCCATATTCATGGGCTTGTACTCGTCGCTTAATCCGGCCAACAACAATGTGCCAATCCATTCATCGTCTCACTTCCATGCCGGCACCTTTCAACTTGTGAGCGGTCATAATAATTTTGTTAACGAAAAATTCCATCGAACCGCAATTCACCAGTCTAGTTGAAACAAGTTCACGCAAAAGGGCTACATGACGAAGTAGACTAGAATCTTTAAACGCTACTTTTAAACTGTCCCAAACATCCTTCGCCGTATTTGCTTTTTGAATGTGTGAAAAATTTACACTGTCCACTAATAAAATAATCGACGCCTTGGCTTTTGAATCTTCAGTTTTTTTTTTCTTTACTGGATCAATTTCCTTGCATGTGCCCTCAACATGACTCTAAAGGTCATTCATTTGAAGATGTGCTTGAGCAGCAAATTTCCATGTCTCATAGTTATCTCTTCCACGCAATTTCTCTATGAAATCAAATGTTGCCGCAAGAGAAAAGAGAAGTAAGAGAATTTATCTGTATTAGTATGATTCGCTAGTACATAAAGCACAGCACATTCTATATATATAGAATGTAAATTGTGGTATAATCAAAAAAAGATTGATTTTTTCATAATCATAAGTTCATCAGTTCGAAACTGGATTGAATTCTCTTACAATGTCGATGTGAACCACCTTCTTTTTTGTCCTTTGGGCTTTGTTGTATCTTTTAAACAACGTCGTTGATCTGTTAGATGACTTCGTATCGTCCTTCCCAACTCCGTTGTAATTGCGAAGATTTACAATTTCTTCGTTTGGGTTTGTGGAGCAAACCAAATCTTCCTCTATAAGTGGTCCCTTACTGGTGGCGCAAACCTCATGTACCAATCATCCACATCTCTTCTGCAACTGATCCAATAGAACCGGAGTGTTTTCTTATCCAACATTTTATTGATGTACAAATGCGCTCCAGATTTGCTGTTGTGAATCTTCTGCAGGACTTCTCTTATCCATTTTCTGATAGAACGATCTGTTATTTGGTGTTTGTTGCCAACGGCTGATTCGCAAAAATTAATCAGCAGTCGCGATTTTATGCCATCGCGATCTGGTACCTTTCTCCATCCGTTTGATCTTTGGAGTGATAAAATCATCGTGTCGTTGGGCGACGGGATTCCTTTGCTCCAATCTAGAATATTGCTTACATTGAAGATGATAAGATCCCCTGGTGTAGGCCTGTATAGTATTTCAATTACAACTCGCAACTTGTCCCTCCGACCCCTTGAACCGCATTAGCCTTTCAGGGCTGCGTGGTCCGTTCGTAGAAAAAATTCTTGTCCATTCACATACTTATGGAAATATTTGACGCTATCCATCACCGCCAATAATTCTTTCCGGGTTACGCAACAGTTTTTTCTAGATTGGATAGTGCGTGACTCTACTATACTAATATCCGTTCTCTATCTCCGTAAATTGAAAACATCACCTGTTCGTGGATACGCCAAAATCGGAGAACTACAAAGTTTATTTTCTAGCTGTACGAATGCGTCTTAATACTCCTTTGTTCAGTTGAATGGTAAAGTTTTTTCGGTAAGAGATGCAGGTTTCGAGCGACATCCGCGAAGTGCGTAACTCTTCTACGGCTGTTAGTTTCTTTGGATCAGTTCGCACCCCTTTAATTCGTCACAATGTGCCCCTGGTAGTTTACTTCATGCTTGAACAGGTCATATTTTGATTCGTTCAACTTCAATCCAGTAGCATGATAGTTTGTAGGACGTGTTGCAAATTTTTAGATGCTCGTTAAATGGTCGTCCTAATTCGACGATATCGTCCAGATACACTAAACATATTGTAACAAATTAAAGCGCCTTAATGACGACTTCGTTTATTTAAATTTTTGTATAATGTGTGTAAATTCGCTAGAATATTGTGTAATTCAGACATATGTAAAATAAAATAAATTAACTACCAATCAGTTAGTACTGGAGTGGGAAACCGACGCCAACGAGTCTATTCTTACACTCACGCTATCACGCAACGGATTAAATCCCCTCGATTCAAAGAGTGGAAGGTCAATAACCTTGCCGTACCGTGACGTCATTCGAGTTGTCCCGCTCTTCTAAGCCTTTCCTTATCCTCTCTAGTCGGAGCCACCATCGTACCACTTCAACTGCAGACTAAATCCTCGTAGAGGAAGGGTCAATATGTCAATAACCCTTGCTGTGGTGAAGTATCGCTCAGTCACTCCGCGTCTAGCAGAACGAGCAGCCATCGGTGCTACAGTGGTGTCAGATGTGGGATGGTAGCTATCCTCACAAACTAACCGATGGCCACGTTACAAGATCAGCTAGATGAACTCCGGAAGCAAATGTCGGCGCTACAGGAGGCACACAAATCAATGGATGATACCAAGAAAAAGGCTGAGGAGGAAGCGGCGGTCGCCCGACAACAGTTAGCTGCCATTCAGCAGTCACAGACGGCAACGGAGGCAGCCCAACAGAAAGCCGAAGCAGAAACCATGGCGGTCCGGCAACAATTAGAAGCAATGAACGCAGAAATGGCCGTACATACGCGAACTACACAGGAAGATTGCGAGCAGATACCGATAGAAGGAGTGCCATTTACCACCCTACAACAAGCTTTCCTGGAGTTATCGCAGAAAATCTCATGGCTGGCTAAAATGTCGACACCTATAGGGTCTGTCACTGCCGATGTACCGCGCGGTGCGGATTCAGATCTTTTTGTAGTTGCAGCCCCTAGTACAGCTCCGGCCCCGGGTGTATTATTGCCGGTAAATACGCAAGTTAACGAATATCTAGGCATCCTGTCGCGGCCATTAAAGTTGTCAACATACGACGGCCCCTCCTATTGGGAGGAGTATTACACGTATTTCGAGTTGGTAGCAGAAGCTAACGGGTGGACCAAGCAACAGCGAGCAATCCAATTGGGGGCAACGTTTTGCGGCGATGCACTAGTAGTGTTATCTTCAATCGAGCCGACGGCAAAACGAGATTTCGAATTATTGTGTAACTCGTTGTCGCTTCGTTTTGGTATAGACCAACAAGAGAAGATAAGTCATATCCTTCTTCGCTATCGAACACAACAAGCCAAGGAGAGCCTTTCAGTATTCGGAATGGATGTGGAGAAATTGGCACGCAAAGCATTTCCTACCCTTCCTCGAGAAGCGTCGGACTGCATTGCTCTGCCCGGCAACGCTCCGTGATGCTTTAGCCAAAGCCATCGAAACCACGGCAGTAAGTCGCGCGACACGCATGAACCAGCGGAGTGTGCGAGAAACCATTCTCGAAGAAGTTACGGGAACCATCGTCGACGAAGTCACTCTCGAGGCCAACAGCGGTACTGAATTAGCTCCACGAAGGAGGTCCAGATATCGATATAAGGGGAAGCAAAGAACACCCACCGAAAAGAAAGAAGAGAACGTCCAGACACGAGCACCAATACACCATCGGAAAACGAGAACTAGTCGCTGGTATAGGGCACTTAGCGGCTAAAGAAAATTTTAATGCCCCACAGGAAATAACAATCCAAGCAACAAACGGTGCCTCCTTGACAACCGAGGGACTTCTCAACCAGAAGAAGTGTACATTCATCATCGATACCGGTGCTACAGTGAGTTTAGTGAACAGCAATTTTCATAAACTATGGCCTACGATCATACGACCATGCAACTTACGAGTTAAGACAGTGACTGGAGATCCTTGCCCGGTCCGCGGTATCGTCTACCTAACTGTAAAACTAGGAGAGTTCGCACAGCCGGCAAGTTTTGTTATTGCCGATATAAGAGACGATGTGATACTCGGAACAAACTTCCTGAAGAAATTCCATGGCAAATCAATCTGGTGGATGAATGGTTGCTCTTATACAACAAGAAAATCGCAATCTCGGTCGCTGTAAGTCCCGCCATCGCGACTTCGTCAAGAGTTATCATACCCCCTAGATCATAAATGCTTATCTCTGTGAAACTAGCCACGATCAGCTTAGGGACCTACGTGATCGAGCACCCAGAAACATCCAGACTGCCGGAGGAAATTATGATCGCACGAGGACTCATCGACGCAAGTAGCCCTCTTCAGCATGTGCGAATAGCTAACATCACAGATCAGGTGACTATCCTTCCAGAAAACACCTAAGTGGGCGAGATGAAAGGAGCAGAAATCGTTCCTCCTGGAAAATCGACGAAGTAATCCAACGATCTCTGCCAGGAATACCAAGAGAGTCACACTATTCGGTCACACAATTTTTAAATAGTTATGGAGACGTATTTGCTAGATTCCCCGGGGACTACGGAAAAACGACTCTTACTAAACATGTAATAGAAGTAGAAGAGGCCAGTCCAATATAGCAACCACCGCGGAAAATACCCATTGCAAAACGGGGTGAAATGAGCAACCTATTGACTGACATGAAAATCAAAGGTGTCATCGAGCCAGCTGTCAGCCCTTCGTCGTCTCCCGTCGTGCTTGTCCGGAAGAAAGATGGGTCCCTAAGATTTTGCGTCGATTACCGGCGATTGAATGATGTCACCCGGAAGGACTCGTTTCCTTTACCTCGAATTGATGTTACTTTGGATTCCATGAAAGGCGCTTGCTGGTTTTCGACCCTCGATTTAGAATCCGGTTATTGGCAGGTTGAATTGGACAAAAAAGACAGGCCTAAGACTGCTTTTTCGACCGAAGATGGCCTTTGGCAGTTCACCGTAATGCCCTTTGGCCTGTGCAACGCTCCTGCCACATCCTCGAGATTAATGCAGATGGCCTTTGCAGGGCTTAAATAGGAAACGTGCCTGGTTTATCTAGATGACATAATCGTCTACGGAAAAGCCATCGACGAACTAACCAAGAAGATGCAACAGGTATTCGAGAGGCTACGAGCGGCAAACTTGAAGCTCAATCCGAAAAAATGCCACCTATTCAAGAAGGAAGTCGAACACCTAGGACATATTGTTAATAATAAAGGTATTCGAACAGATCCCACCAAAATAGAGACGATTCGTAGCTGGCCGCGTCCAGAAGGAAAGTCACACATGCGCAGTTTTTTGGGCCTCTGTTCATACTACCGCACATTCATTAGAAATTTCGCTTCCATCGCCAAGCCATTGTTCGAATTGACGAAAAAACTGCGAAAATTTGAATGAAATGACCATGCGAAATGGGCTTTCGAAGAATTAAAGCGACTGATGAGCACCACACCGATCTTGACATATCCTCAACTTGATAAACCTTTCATCGTCGACACTGATGCAAGTTTTGTCGGGATTGGCGGCGTTCTATCGCAAGAAGTAGAGGGCAACGAGAAATTATCGATAACTTTTCGCGGACGTTGAGGAATGCGGAACGAAATTACTACAGCACCCGACGGGAATTATTAGCTGTCGTGAAAATCGAATTAGCTGGCCTGAAGGCCAAGTTGCCCGATGGATTGAAATTTTACAACAATACGATTTTGAGATCCAGTATCGCCGTGGCCAGAAACATGGAAACGCCGACGCTTTTTCACGACGTTCCTGCGCGGCAGAGTGCCACGAATGTGTCCGAATCGAGAACCGTGAAGTAGAATTCACCGTTCAAGCGACGAGACTAGATACGGGAGAAGCACGTTTCATAAAAGCCAAGCAGGAAGATGCCGTCATGGGACAAGACAACCGGCCGACATGGGAGGAAATTTCAACACTGCCTGCAATTACCAAAGGATATTGGGCACAATGGGACTCGATTATACCACACGATGGGCTCCTAAAATGTAAGTTCGAATCAGCTGACGGAACTTCCACTATTTTTCAAACCTTACTACCGCCATCCAAGATCGAGGAGGTGTTAACGGATGCATATGATGGAAAAACCTCAGGGCATTTTGGCGTAACGAAAACTAAACAGCGAGTCCGGGAGAAATTTTATTGGCAAGGATGGCTCCGGGATATCGAACAATGGTGCCGGAAATGCGACTTATGTGCCGCACGGAAAGGTCCGCATCGCCGAACTCGTGGGCG
The DNA here is from genome assembly GCA_958295665.1 of Tipula vernalis. Taxonomy (NCBI): domain Eukaryota; kingdom Metazoa; phylum Arthropoda; class Insecta; order Diptera; family Tipulidae; genus Tipula; species Tipula vernalis. The sequence continues at coordinate 136,768,429 of OY282559.1, forward strand.
AATGAAGCGTTATGTAGTTTGCGCCCCTTTCGAAAGAATCGGGATTGTGGGGATTATGGACTATTTTACGAAGTGGCCAGAAGTCATCGGGATACCAGACCAGACTGCTGAAACTGTAGCCGAGACATTGATTCACGAGGTTGTCTCTCGATATGGTGTACCTCTCGAAATCCATTCGGACCAAGGTAGAAATTTCGAAGCGGCTGTGTTCACCAAGCCAATGGAACTTCTCGGTGTTAAAAAGGCGAGAACCACACCACTGCACCCGCAATCTGATGGAATGGTAGAACGGCATAACCACACCGTGGGTGATTACTTAGCCAAATTCATTGGAGATAATCAGCGCGAGTGGCACCGACTGCTTCCATTGTTCATGTTGGCGTATCGCTCGTCGGTTCATGAGTCGACGAATGTGTTCCCCGCCGAAATGCTACAAGGAAGAAAGCTGCGCTTACCGGGGTGCATGTTGGTAGGATCAAATCCTGATACAAAGCGGATGGATCGCATTCACTAGTTCGCTCGCGGAAATCTTAATCTCGCAACCAACAAGATGGTCAGACAATACGATTCCAAAGCAAACCCAATCCAGTTTTGCGTAGGAGATTTGGTGTGGTTTTACAACACAGTCCGGCGAGTTGGCCTTTGCCCTACGCTGCATGCGATTGGGATGGACCGTACGAAATCATTGGAAAATTGAACGACTTGATTGTCCGGGTAAAGAAACCTGCTGGCAGAGCAAAAGTGGTGCACGTCTACAGATTGGGTCGTTATCTGGGAAATACAACATCAACATAAATTGCGACGGGACGTTCGCAAGCTGGAAGGGAGCAGTGTAACAAATTATGGCGCCTTAATGACAATGTTTTTTGTATAATGTGTATAAATACGCTAGAATATTGTGTAATTCAGACATATGTAAAATAAAATAAATTAACCACCAATCATTTAGTACTGGAGTGGGAAACCGACGCCAACGAGTCTATTCTTACACTCACGCTGTCACGCAACGGATTAAATCCCCTCGATTCAAAGAGTGGAAGGTCAATAACCTTGCCGTGCCGTGACGTCACTCGAGTTGTCCCGCTCTTCTAAGCCTTTCCTCATCCTCTCCAGTCGAAACCACCATCGTACCACTTCACCTGCAGACTAAATCCTCGTAGAGAAAGGGTCAATAACAAGCCCAAGAACGGTGCTACAATATTCTCCAAATAAGACCCTGTAGAAGGCTCCATTAATCTCTCAAACGTGGCAGGTGCGATATATAGGCAAAAAACGGCATTACTGAAAATTGTTAAAATCTCATCTAACTTTACCAGTATAGTTCGGCCTCCTAAGCCAGCAGTAATCTTCTTGGCGTTTATCGAATTGGTGTTGAATTTCCGGTATCGATCCCATGTCGTACTATATCAGTTTTCCATAAGTTATCACCATTCATAGAGAAGACGTCGGCCAATACTTCCAGTACTTTAATTGCCCCTTTCGCCTTTGTTTCCGTGAGATGATCACACCATGAATGAATGATCTGCTTCCTTGTCGTGTGTATTACTTTGATATGATGTTCTTCTGATATGCAATTTGATCACGCTTAGCGTTAATCAGACTTCATTACTCTCCCTAGCCTGCTACCTCCAAAGTCTCCATTGATTCTGTTATAGATTATATCTTCGGATATCCATCTCTTGGCAACTCTTGGCTTTTTTCTGGTTTACACTAATATTCTAAGCCATTCGCTCGGTTAGTTATAAATTTAAGAAATGCCTCGAAGGTTGGATAATCTTCGTCAACTGAATGTTGAATCCATAATGTCCGATTGGTGTCATCGACCTTTGTGACAAGAATTTAAAGTCGCGCCCCATGCCTTTATTTCCTAATCCTTGTAACGCACACACTACTTCGTCCGACACATCATACATGTTCCTCAAACTATGATTATTTGGTTTTGAAATACTTGGTTGATCCAAAAACATCAGAATAAATTTGTTCAGAATATGGCATTTCCAGTCCATACCTGTCTTTGATATTATTCAAGATGGCGGATTAACCGTACAAGTTCCTCCCCAACCGAATTCAGCAAAAAATTAAATTTTTGCAACAGATTTAGGTTGGTGATGCTGTGTATGGTAGTGGTTAACAATTGGTAAAAAGTTTGACATTCGGTATATTGGCTATTAAATTTGTGTAACCTTAGTCCGGGAAGCTTCATTTTTGATGTCATTGTATCATTTATCGGTGGTAATGATCGTAATGCTAACATTTCGCTACTAATTCGTAGTTTAACTGTTCGATATTATCACGTTGTGACTGACCCTTCTTCTTGAGTTCAAAGACCCTTTCACCCACATCGATAAATTCCTGGAATAGTTTTTCGGGTGGTTTTATCTAATTTTACCGTAGTTGACGATGAATTTTTTACATATCCCTTTAACACTGCAAAGCTACCTTTGATTGTCGATTTTCTACGCTTTAATATTTCGTTTAACAGCTACACTATACTTTCACTACAAAATTTAATAAGTACTGCCATCTACTCAATTGTGACATCGCGATTCTTGGCTCCACTTTGACCTTACTACCTAAAATAAACGAAACCCTAGTACCCATGATACTCTCCTTATGAAACATATGGAAAAAGTGAACAATTATTATTATTATTATTACTGGATATCCTGGAAGCACCTTTTAATCGAAAATGGAGTTCAAACGAGAGGTCACGGCTCGTCTGAACGCGGCTCAACCCAAAAGTGCTTGCACTTCTGTTTTTTTTGTGGCATCATGTTCCCTAAGGTCTAATGAATAAGATAAAAGTGTTTTTGAAATCATCTATGGTGGCGCTGTTAATATGTCCCACCATAAATAATTGTTTTATATTTTTCCAAGTCTTTATGGGCCTTAATGTCCTCGCAGCCGAACAGGTGAAAGCTCAGAATAACGGAGAATAAGTATAATGCTCAATTTAATTTTGATTATTTTTATTTCTTGTATTTTTATGGTTTAACAAGCGTATACATATGATGATTGCCTATTAATCGTGGTAGAATGTTACGCTTCAACGTTTATTGCCTCGTTGTATTTAATGTTGAGAGGATAAACGGAAAACCGAGAATATTGATAAACACAATTTTCTGTGTATATTCTAGCGGTTTGTGTCTTGGACGTCGTACTATTTGCTGCGTTACATTTTAAGTGGCAAAGTACAAATAAGTACTTGGGAGTGGATGGTAAATGATGATAAAATCGCACTTGGTAAAAAATCGCATAAAATTTTTTGTTATTTTACCAGGCGAACAGAATTTAAAAAACAACATAATTGTCAGCAACGTGACATTATTTTGTATCAAAGCGTGCCACTTTAAGTTATGTGACACTTGAACATACAAAATAAAGTCATACTGCTGACAATACTACCTTCCTATAATTTCTGTTCGCCTGTTAAAATGGCAAAAAAAAATTTTTTTTTTAAATGTCTGCTCACCTGGTAAATAAAAATAAACAGAATTAGATTAAAAGTAGATTTTTATTACAAAAAAAAAAATTCCTCGAGGTGCTGGGATCGAACTCGAGACCATAATGGTTTTAATCTGCTCTCTTATGGTAAGAGTTCGATCCTCGCGGCTGAAGGAATTTTTTTTTGTAATAAAAATTTCCAAATTTTCTATTTGGGTGGTTGCTAGAGTTATGATTGCCTTTTTAATAAAAAAAAAGTTTATATTTATTTATCAGGTGAGCAGAAATTTAAAAAAAAAAATTTTTTTTTTCATCAAAAATCGCAAAAAAATTTTGTCATTTTAACAGGCGAACAGAAATTACAGGGAGGTAGTATTGTCAGCAATATGACTTTATTTTGTATGTTCAAGTGTCACATAACTTGAAGTGGCACGCTTTGTACAAAATAATGTCACGTTGCTGACAATTATGTTGTTTTTTAAATTCTATTCGCCTGGTAAAATAACAAAAATTTGTATGCGATTTTTCGCCAAGTCCGAATTCATCAATCAGTATTTAACCAATAAATTGAGTATAAATTATATAGAGATGAGTGGTTGGGAGGTAAGATGAAGGAGTGGTGTGCGAAAGGTTTGGAGTTCGATTCTTCAAACTTCCGACTTAAATTTTTTTTTTAAGCCAAAATTTGATTTTTTTTTTATTTCCACGAATTTTACCAAGATTGTTTTTTGTTGCGATTTCGATCCCGATTAATCTTCTCGGGTTATCCCCAATTCAAAATTTTTCATCTAACAACAAATTTTTGCCGTTGGCTTTGCTTAGATTCGAACTCCAGACCTTCTTCACTCCACTCCATCGCCTTACTATATCGGCTATATATATTTGTTTGTTTTATGCAATCAAAACAAATGTGTCTATATTATGTCGACATGGTGACATCTCTGTTAGGGCATATGTACTACATTTACTACACACTGTTTCTGCTAAGTGCTGAAATCTTTGGTTTTGCTTAAAAGAGGGCGTGTGTTTTACTTTTGTAAAAATGTCTGAGGCTCGATTTCTTAAATAATTTATTAATTACGTAACATTATTATTGCATTAGAATAATATGGATCAGTTGTACTAAATATTCTGGTAACGAAATTGCCTTAAATTCGAAAAGCAAACTACTCATAAAATTTAGTTAGAGTAGCTGCGTGCAGTCAGAAGTACTTGTGTGTACTTTGCCACGTTAAATGGAACGCAGCAATTATTGATGCTTTTTTCCACTGAAAAAAGCTTTTATATCAAATCGATTTGTTTTTTGTTTTATTTTAATTGCCTAAAGACTGATTTACATTCAACGACAATCGACGTCTGCAAAAAAATTGAAATACAACATAGGAAAAAGTACAAAGACAAAAAGAGAAAAAACAATCATCTGCTTAAAAAGTCAATTGAAACCCGAGAAACAAACCCAAAAAACCTCGTCTGCTTTTTTTGCAGATGTCGAGTTTCATCTTTTTTCTATAAAATCGTCGATGCTTGGAAAAATTACTGTAATAAGGTTACATAAATAAGAAAACCAATCATTTGTATTGGTTAATGACATTTTTTGTTTAAATTTATTTCTTATGTGTAAAGAAAATGAATTTTTGATTTGACATCTGCATCTGCTAAAATTTTTGAATGTAAATCAGTCTTTATTGATTTACAAATATTTTAACGAAAATAAAGTATTGCTCCACTTCATAGACCGGCGGATAGATGGCATTGTTGGCAGCTGAGGTGAATAAAAAACGCAGAATCTTATGAATCACTATGTAGCTGTCATAATAAAATAATGTGTCCGTGTGAACGCGACATCACGGTGAGCGATAACGCATAGCGAATTGGTAGCCTCGTGCTTCTGCCTACTCTTGTGGTCGCTGTTCCTGATTGTTTAGTGGTTATTAAATATGGTTTGGTTTTTGTGCTGTTGTTTGGTCTGCCGCTGGATGCTGACGATGACGGTTGCTCTTCCAGATTGAATCGGACTCGTTTATTTGTGTTTTTTGTTATCGTGTTCGTGTCATTGTAATTGTACGCAGCTGTTGACGAGTTATTGTCTTGCGTGATTACGTCTTGTTCTAACTCTGCGAAACACGGCTTTAGTCTGTCGACCGATACCTTGCAGTGCTTACCTTTGATCTTTAGGGTGAAATTTTTTCTTCTCGACTAACCACTGGGAAAGGACCTTCGTACGGAGTTTGTTGGGATTTCCTTACTGCGTCGGTGCGAACAAAAGCACTAGGACACGAATTAAGTTCTGTTGCTAGGAAAATTTTTCCGACACATTGCCGTGAAGGTGGAGGTGGGCGAATTTCTGGGAAATGCCTTCGTAATTCTTCTACGAACTCCGATGGGCTGGTTGTTTTAGTATCTTCCGTGATTAGTTGACTCGGCACTCGTATATTCTACCCGAATACTAACTCTGCTGACCTTGTTTTGAAATCCTCTCGGTATGTGGTCCGAAGTCCCAGGAGCACTATTGGCAGTATACGTGTCCACTCTTTCCCTTGACCACAATTTATATTAAATTTTTTTGTTTTCACCAAAGTCTTTCAATTAATTTTAAATGAAAATATCAACTAACAAAACAACATCAATAATTATTTAAAGTATAATATATAGAATCACAAGTATTAAGAAATAAATTAATTTTAACGCATTATGTATCCTATATATATTTTCGAACTTGTTTATCCTGCACCAAATACTAGAAACTGACTGCCCAATGACTGTAATTTTTTTTCCAATTTTTTTCAAGTTGTTCTCTTCCCGTAATCATAAAAAATATGTCAGCAGAAGTTATATGTATGGGGAGAGTAGGGGAACATATACACAGCACAAATCTATAGGTAGTGTCAGACAGATGAGGCCGCATACCGCGTGCAGCGAACATAGTTGATCTAAAACAGACAGTGACCATACTATGCGTCACAAATCGTGGGGACGACCCACATGAGAAGAAGTCTCATTAGAAGCCGGGCTTTTGGATAAACAGACATATACTCAGGTACGGATGTCTTTTAAATAATATAGTCCTATAGGTTTACCGTTTTCATCGTTGATATTATATGCAACTTGAGCTACCTTCTCATGCACAATTGCTGGTATAAATTTATGGTGCAATTTAGCAGCAAATTTATTAGCGGCATCACTTTGCGCAAAAGATCTGACGAAAACTCTTTGACCTGGTCTTAAAGATCGTATTCGACTTCGTTAGTTGTACCTGTGAGCGCTCTTTTCATACGCAGATTTCAAATGCAACAACACTTTTTCTGTAATTGAACTAAGTCGATCGGGTTTAGAAGTGATGTGTAAGTAATTGTCATTTACTTCTTCAAGCAAAAGTCCTCAATTCATACTCTGAGCCGTGTAAGACCATGTATTGCCCAAAGACCAAAAAATGCGGAGGGCCATTGGTAGTACCATGTACACAATTTCGGAGAGCCGCAGCTACTTCCTGTATATGTAAGTCCCAATTGGAATGAGAATCAGCTATATACAGGTGTAATGGCTCGGTTTACACGCTCCGAAGCTGACCCCAAATTTAGATAATAGTTCTTGAAATTGTTTAGCAACAAATTGCTTACCGTTATCTGTAATGATCGTCTCAGGCACAGAAAATAAATTAAAAATCTGATTTTCTACAAATTCGCATAATCATTTTGAATTGGCCTCTCTCAAGGGTTTTAACATAGTGAATTTGGAAAAATGGTCCAAAACAATAAGTATATAAGAAATTCCCACTCTTGGATCTTGGGTACGGACCCAAAAGTCAATATATACTCGTTGAAATGGTCTAGAAGATTCAGGTTACTTTCCCATAAGTGGTCTTAGTTTGTGATTCACTGGTTTATTCATTTTGCACTTATCACATTGGTGAACCAATTCCTTAACATCCAATACCATTTTTGGAAAATAAAATTGACGTTGTAGTCTCTCCAACGTTTTTTGTGCCCCCATATGTGCAGACGACGGGGCGCTATGTGCTTGTCTAATTAAATCGGGTACTAATTCATCTGGGACGCGCAATTTCCAATCTATTATATCTGTATCTACGTATATAGAACCATAAGAGAGTTAGATCAGAATTTTACCGTCTCTAACACAGTAATTACACTGTTGTGGATCTAGTTTCCCAATATTTTTAATTTGTCTTTGATATTCAGAAGAAGTGAACACTGTCGAATTGAGATTAATGTGTAATGAGGGCAACTGATCATCAGGGATTACCGTAAACATTTCAGATATATTTTCTACTGCACATAAATACGGGTTTGAGCCACCTACAATATTTACGTGATAAGATCCTAACCAATTTAACGTCATATCTGAGTTAAGCGCATCACAGAAAGCTCTTGATAAAGAATCAGCGACCGTATTTTTGGAACCTTTTCGATAGTCGATTTCAAAATTATATGGTTGGAGTTTTAAGCTCCACCTTGCAAGCCTACCCGATAAATCCTTTTGGGCCATCAACCATCGCAACGCCGCATGATCAGTATAAATAGTAAATGGATACCCCTCTATGTAACATCGAAACTTTTTTACGCTGATTACAGCTGCTAAGCATTCCAATTCCGTCACCGTGTAATTTTTCTGTGCGGCATTTAGCTTCTGTGAAATAAAAGCTATAGGACGCTCTGCACCATCATCATCTAGTTGGAATAAGACACTACCAATGCCATCGGCACAGGCGTCGCATTGAATGAAGAAAGGTCGCTTAAAATTAGGATTAGCTAATACTGGAGCTGTAGAAAGCGCAATTTATAATTTTTCGAAAGCTTGCTGTGCGTTTGAAGACCAAATCATTTTCTTTCCTTTCTTAAGAAGGTCAGTTATTGGAGCTGCCAATATTGCAAAATTCTTAATGAATCTGCGATACCAAGCACATAATCCCAGGAACCGCCATATTTGTTTAACGGATTTTGGGGGTGGGTAGTCCAGAATCTCCTGGATCTTCCCTGGATTAACTTTCAGGCAGCCGTCTCCCACAACATATCCTAAATATACTATTTCCCTAAGTAAGAATTTGCACTTAGTTATATTTACTGTTAGTCCTCCTGTTTTTAAGAGTCGGGCAACTAACTCCAAAAGCCGAAAATGTTCCTCTAAAGTTGCGGATGTTATTAGCAAGTCATCAAGGTAAGTGAAAATAGATTCATGAAGTTCAGTTGGAATCACCTTGTGCATAAGACGACACATGATTTGCGGCGCGTTACATAAACCAAAGGGCATGACCGTGAACTGATACAAGGGTCGTCCAGGCACAGTGAATGCGGTATTATCATGAGAATCCACGTCTAAGGGTATTTGCCAAAAGGCGTCTTTCAAATCGATTGAGCTGATGTATTTAGTTTGCTCCAATCGTCCCAACAGCCCCTCGACAAGTGGAAGTGGGTAAGCATCTTTTACTGTACCCTTGTTCAGTTCACGGGCATCCAGACATAACCGCACTTTTCCAGTCGCCTTATGCACAAGAGTGATTGGAGAGGACCATGCACTATGACTAACTTCAATAACGCCGAGGGAAAGCATTCTGTCTAATTCATCATACATAAGTTTTTGTTTGATAGGCGAAATCGCGTAAAAACGTTGTTTAACAGTGTCAAACCCTTCGCGAATCTTAATAGTATGGGATATAAGCGAAGTTTTACCCAATCCCAGATCAGCTGAATATGGAAACTCCTTAACTAATTGCTCGAGTCTTATACTTTGCTCAGGTGTTAGATGATGGTGTTTAGATTATTCAGTGTCAGTAGTTATACTATTTAGAGACTGTACGGAAGGAGAAATTTGAAACCGGTTCCAAAAATCTATACCTAAATATAGAGACTGTTTTAAATCTGGTACTATATGTAAACGTAATTTATGAGTTTGATTGTTAAATGTTATTTCCACCAAGATGTAACCAAAGACCCTCTTCTTTTCACCGCCAGCCGTATTCACGTGAGAAAATGAATCTTAAAAGCAAGCCGAAGTATCCCTAATGTATTTCTCTGAAATTGATCCTAGAATACTAATGGTAGCTCCACTATCCAATAATCCCGTATGTTTAACTCCATTAATCAACACATCAGCTTAAGGCCGTGAATCGTTAGCATCAGTATTAATGATTGAGGCTGAAATAACGGATTAATGTCGCCTTTTGTTATACCAATACATCCTGGTGCGTTTCTTTTGATTTTGGTTATAATAACGTTTCTGAACAGTGACTAATAAAGGATTGGACCTGCAGGAAGGCTTTATTTTAAACTGTTTTGGTGCTGAAAAATACATGGCATTGTTTTCATTGATGTGATGAAGAAAAAATTGGTTGACTTTTAACTGAGTGATGTGGTTCTATATAGTTGTTTGATGTTAATTCGTCTCTGGTTAATATTTGAATTCGAGATTGTTGCACAGGTACCGTATTTCCATGACTTTCCCTGGTAGTAAGTGTCTTGGGAGGTGCAGTGATCCCAGATCTCCAATGGCCTCTCGAGGAGTTTCCCAAACATCGTGGACATTGAGGGCTAGTTGTATTACGATAACCACACCAGTAGCAAAATAAACACTGAGGTAATGCGCACTCTCGAAACATATGTCCTAAATCGCAGCAATTATAGCAAATTGGCTCTCGATCCGCGGATTTGAATTGTCGGTCTAACGATTGATGTTGCGGATTAGATGTTGGATTGGGTACATTATAATTTGAAGATTTCATTGCAGCTGTTGTCGGATTAATGGATGGTGTCTCCTTCGTCTCATTAAATTCATAATTTTGTTCACCATAGTTTAATTCGTTTATAGTTGGTCTGGGAAAAGGAGCATAATGTGGACTAACTTTGAGACGACTCCATGTATTTTCCCAAGTGGCACAGCTTTTAATCAAATCATTGATATTTGTAAAATAACGATCCGTAAGGTGATATTAAAGCTGGGGATTCATATTTCGCATTAAAACTTCAATAAGACGATCTTCCAGGTACGGTGAATGGCATTGTAGAGTTAAGCTCCATACATGTTGGTAAAATTGCAAAAAAGTTTCCTTTGTTTGTTGTCGTCGGGATTCAATCTGTTGTCGAATCTCGACATCCGTTCGGCGATCTTCAAATTTTTCTAGGAAAGTAGCTCTCAACTGACTCCAACCGAGGTTTGGATTGTTACGACGATAACTCCAATACCAATGTAATGCTGTTCCTCTCAACACGAAACTAACCTCATTTAACAGAGATTTTTGTGAAATTCCGATGGAATTAGCGAGGGTTTCAACCTGTAGGATGAACAAATCGGCAGGCAAGCCATTAGAAGAACCATCGAATGTGACCCCTGATCGAGCAAGACTTCTTGATCTATCCTGATAAGCTACATTATTTATCGGGGACTGTTCCTGCCTTCCAATGTTATTTTGATTGTTGGGAATTTCAAACCGTGATAAATAGCCTTGAGAATTTTGGGATGGAATAGTAAAAACATTATGCAATGATGATTGATGCATTTCAACTGGTGGTGCATCTTGAAGTAATGGATTTATTGTGTTACTACTGAGAGGTACATCTGAAGTTGGATGAACACAAAGACTTGGGTTGTAATTAGTGTATACAATTTGACTGGGTGTGTATTGCATACGGTGATTAGAGAATATTGGATTATTTTTTGAACTGGCACATCCTAATGGAAGTGAGGAAAATTTATTTTGCATCGCTTGTTGTTGGGTACTTAAGGTACAAATTTGTTCCGATAGTCGCTGAACTTGAGCTACTCAAGTCTGAACCAAAACGTTTGCACCAGAAAGGTCAACGTTTGCTTTCGATTCTTGAGTCGAAAATGTAACTCCTTTGTTTTGTATTTCGGACGGTAACGTTGGGGATATTACGTCAGCGGCATTAGCCGGTATTGAAACTTTAGAGAGTGTCACTGTTTGCTTAGGTATCTCTACAAGCTTTGCGCTTTCCATGGATGAATTAAGTAACTCGTTTTTGGTAATCTATTTGTCGATGCTATCCATTAATTCGTTGAATGATTTTAATGCATTGCTTGCTTGCGATCTAGCTGTCGTGGATAATGCACGCTCTAATCGACCTTGAGTGTGTAACAGACGAGTTTGAATTCGTGAAATCTCTTTTGACAAGTCATCAGATGAGACATGATCGATAGTCAAGATATTATTTCGTAAAACCTCTAATTTTGCACAACATATTTCAATCTCTGCATCGAGCTTTCTACTAGCTCTCTTGGTCATTTCTGTAGGTTTCAGTTTAGTGCCATCTACTTCAGCCTCTAACATTTCTTGTAACTTCTGCAAACACTGAGGATCATTTGTCAGAATTTTTCGAATCTCGAGCTTGACTTGAACTTCATCCGTTTTAAGCAAAGTGGCATCCATTGCTTATAGATTTACGGCAAAATTCGGAAAATAATAATTTAAATAATACTTAAGAAATAATAATGAGATTTAACTGAATAAGTTTAAAGAGGTATAATACCACCAAAAGAAAAAATCTAAAATATTTAAATACAAAAATTTTAAGGAACTTCTTTACGCAAAAAAAAAAATAATAATAATTATAAAATGAGAAAACCAACTAATAAATCATGCGGCTAGTAGCTCCCTGTCATAAGCACTGTACCTCTGCTGTGTTGGGCTTAGTTTGGCTGAGAAAAATTGGAGAGGTTCCGAATTAATCTCGTCCCCGTTCCTGTTCTCCTCACTCTGCTGCTGCAACACTGCGCCGATAGTTTCGCGGATGACGATGGGTGCCTTAACAACGTAGCTTCGCAAAGTTGTTTTTTTGCGAGTTCAAACGCCTATCTTGACTCGTCCGACCATTCCACTACCCGCGTGTCGTTATTTTTGCTGCCCTTAAAATACTCATTTAGTATTGCTTGGTTTTGTGCCGCGTTGAGCATGAAGGGTCTGTAGAAATTTAGCATGCCTAAAAATCTTCTCAATTGCTTAATCGTTTTAGGCAGATCAAAATTCGCTATATCGTTTACGCGCTCTGGAAGGGGTCTGATCCCTTCCGCAGAGACTGCGTGTCCTAGAAATTGTACTCCCGTTTTGGCAAAGTCGCATTAATTGGTATTAATAATAATTCCAGCGTCGCTTAATTTGAAAAAAATAATTTCTATTTGTTCTAAATGTTCTGCAATGGTTTATGATGCTAATGTCGTCGAGGTAGATAAAACAAAAATCTAGTCCTTGCAATACCGAATGCATAAATCTTTGGAATGTACTGCCAGCGTTTCTCAATCAGAAAGTCATACGAGTGAATTCGAATAGTCCGAACGGCGTGGATATGGCTGTTTTCGGTATGTCGCTGTCCTCGGTGGGTATCTGATGATACGCCCTCACCAGATCTATCGTGGTAAAATAGGCTGTTCCCCGTAATTATTGCGTGAAGTGGTGAATAAAAGACACAGAATCTTATGAAATACTATGTAGCTGTCATAATAAAATAATGTGTCCGTGTGAACGCCACACATCCACTGACCAGTTTTCACTTCCGCGCCAAAATTCAAAAATTGGAACCAAAAAAATGATTTTTTTACAAGAAAAGCAGAAAACTTTCCTTCCTCGATCAGTTCATTTCAGTTTTCCATAATGTCGATAATTTGTAATCCTCCAAAAGTTGCCCGCGCACTTTCACACGAAGAGAACCGGAGTAAAATTTGTTTGTTGTGCTTAAAAACGAATAATATCATGTTCAAGATAGAAGCCTTGCTGCAATCGAATCTAGAAAAATTACTGAAACATCGTGTGGACAACATCTTGTGTGAAGAAAGACTGCCGAATGTTCTTTGTGCTGGATGCAAACGGAACGTCTACCGACAACTTCCCAGTGCCGATCCAGGAATCGTTCCCTCCAAGACTGTCGAGCTACCTGATTATTCTAAGTTTTTGAGTGTAAGTTTAACTATACGAAATCTATGACTCAAAATCCCTGTCAGTGCTATTTGTGCCAGATTGCTCGAAGTAATGTGATATCCATGCAACTTTTTAACAAAAAAAAAAATCGGCTGACGGGAAATGCATCAAACGTTGTTCCAAACGAGGAACACTTCATAAATTCACAAAAAATTCCCAAGTTGATAATGTATGCAATTATATATGTAAATACAATGGGGGATAAATTAATGGAACAAGTGGCGTCAACATTAATCAGTAAAATTGCAATTCAACAACATGACATTGATGACAAAGTAAACAAAAAAGATTTGACGGTCTCCCTTACTCAGGCACGTGGAGGAAACTCCATAAAATTATTCATAAATCCTCACGAGAAAAATGAAGAGGAACCAGCTTCGAATATATCCACAATCGATTTCTTGAAAATCAAAACAAAATTTAATCTTAGTACAAAGAGTACTCTTGATATAGCGTCCGCTTTGAGAATTGCTACCAAAAAGCGGGCGATAATTGAGCCAGGATTGAAAAAAAACCTGGAACAGAAGAATGGCGAGGTAAAAAGTTTTTTTGTGCCAAGACAATAGATTTTGTAACCATCAAAGCTCGAATGAGCACACCAATTCAATGCCCCATAGTTTACTGCCATATACTCTTGAAGAGTTTCTTTCTCATATCGAGAAACAGCGGGATAGTAGAAATCAGCACTTAAAATTTGGAATTGACGATGGCGGTGGTTTTATGAAGCTGTGCCTGTCTGTTCAAGATGATTCAACTGAAATTTGTCAACAGGAGAAAAAACGTGAAAAGTATGATGATGCGGCGTGTTTGCTAAAGCTTTTGCTGACTCAGGCGTTAAGAAAATCTTTATTCTTGCTATTGTGAAATTGGCTCAAGAGAATTATAAAAACGTGTCAGCAATATGGAAAATATTGAAAATTGAGGATTTTACTGGTACGATAGCGACTGATCTCAAATTAGCCAATATTCTGACAGGGATTATGTCTCATTCACCGACGTACCCTTGTACATAGTGCCTTTGTGAAAGCACACATTTGGAGCACGTTGGACCTCGGGTATCTGTGGGAAACTCAACCTCATATTTTGAAGCTTGGAGTAACGCTGGCAGCGGATCGATAATGAAAAATGCGAAAAATTTCAAAAGCTGTATCAATCCTCCAGTTTTTTCAGCTGATGACGATAAAAAGATTCTTGACATTATTCCTCCTCCAGAACTACATCTAATGCTTGGTGTGGTTAATAAAATAGTCAGCCATATGCAAGATGAATTTGTTACTGAAACAACAGAATGGATCAACCTATGCAATGTTCAACGAGAATTTACTCAAGGAGGTGCCAAATTCAATGGCAATTCATGTAGAATATTATTGGAAAAAGTGGATAGTCTCCGATCGTTTTGCTCCATTGGCTGTTTTAAATACGTGGAAACACTGAAGGATTTTGATCGTGTAGTTCACAATTGTTTTGGAATCGAATTAAATGATTGTTACAAAGAGTCTATCCCTCAACTCAAGACTAGCTATTTGGCCCTAGGGCTATCAGTCACACCAAAAGTGCATGGAGTATTTTATCATATAGAAGATTTTTGTAAGGGAAATCGAAGAGGGTTGGGGTTTTACAGTGAACAGGCGATGGAGACAGTTCATTCTGATTTCAAGACAATGTGGAACAAATATCCCCCACGTATGTGTTTAGAAGACATCTGTCGACAAAGAGAGAAATAATTCGCAAATTAGCAACCTTTTGACCTGTACTTTTCTGCATTCTCTTCCTGAGACTTTCCTCTTTCGATCTTTGTATGCTGGAGTCCTCCGGAAGGGCACACAAAATAAGAAATTTCACTTTTTCAGACCAAAAAACCGTTTTTTTTGGTTCCAATTTTCGAATTTTGGCGCGAAAATGTAAACTGGTCTGTGGATGATTTCGAAAAAACTTTTATCTTATTTGTTAGACCTTAGGGAACATTATGCCATAAAAAAAACAGAAGTGCAAGCACTTTTGGGTTGAGCCGCGTTCAGACGAGCCGTGAGTTAGTAATTCTTCAATATTAATTCGCCAATAATTGATTTTTGGAAGCAAAGGGACTGGAAGCCGTAAACAAAACAATTGAAATGGCAATTCAAATATAACCATACTCTAGCACTCAAATGAATTGTACATAAATAGAAGTGCGTACATAAATGGAATTGTGTTGTCAACGTTCTTGATATATTCCTGGTGACGTTACATAAAAAAGTGTCGACTGGAAGGAGTATAAAATTAATATTTTAAATTCTTTAAACAAACTGAACCTTTTAAATTATATTCTAAAACAAGAAATAATTTGTGTTTTTATTATTGGAAGTCATGGAAGCACCTTTTAATCGGAAATACAGATTAGACTAGAAAAATTGGTTACTATATAAAATAAATTATCGAATTATTTACAATTTAATCACATTTTTTAACGCATTGCGTAAAAATGGCCAATAAATGAAAATTTTCGGAAATAATACCTAAGCTGAACTAAGACTAGCATATGAAATATATTGACAAGTCTCATTAGTGTATTTATTCTAATAAATAGATCGTACGATATTCTGAAATCACAAAAGCCTGGAAGTAGTGCAAAATAAATATTGGAGCAGCATATCACGATGATAAATCTTCTGTATAATCGGTATTTGCATTAACATTTTACTGGGATTTTAAACGAAATCTGGAAGCACGTTCACAAGTAAAATACAGCTGGAAGATTATGTTGTTAAATAAGGATCCCGATTAGCATTCTTTTTCGTGTGCGCCATATAAATCATTGGTCATTATGCCTTGGTTCGGAAAAATATTTTCACTAAAAAAAATAAAAATAAAAAACAATTTTCTGAATACACGGTGTTGAATGCCATACTGAAAAATGCCTCCTGGAAGCACAAATTCAAAAACTAATCAGATTTAGAGAACAAATTTTTTTTTCACAATTTCCTTAAATTTTATCGACACGGATGAACGAGGCGATAACCGATCTGCAAATAATAAAATAGTAGCGAATTTGTTTGTTGTCATATCGAATGTTTTATTTAAAAATTCTTCTGCTCAACTAAATTAATTGTTACTATTGTTAGTCACAGTGATGCTGGTTTAATTGAACGAATTAGTTATTTATCTTGAATCACGTTTTAACATCACGTTATTTAATAATCGCAATTAAATATAGGTATACGCTAGGATAAAAGATAATTTTAAACAATAACAGGAAATCATTACGAAGGCTTGATGTCGCACCATATGAGCAAAGGAAATATGAAGTTATAAAAAAAATAAACCTTCTGAGCCAGTCAACTAAAAAATGGCGTATTAATATTTCCAGCACTTAAATTTATTGAAAATGGAAGTGTTAGAAGCATATTGTAGTACTCTTTTATAATTTATGTGTTCTAAATATTCGCTTGACAAAACGATTCCCACTCAATAACCAAACGATGCTGTGAAAGCATATACAGACTTTGTTTTTTTTTTTTTTTTTTTTGTTGTTGCTAGGGAAGGTGGGAATGCTCTTTACGCACAGTGTGTCGGACTCGCATTGCTGCCCTACTGACTAAAACCACCTACCCCTCCTCCTGGCCTAGCCTGGAACCGTTTTGCACATTACTTCGGGCTAGGCCTCCCACTGCTCCCTCCGAGCCTCCTCTTACATTATGGGAATCTGTCTAGATCCCCTTTCTTCGCTTTAAGGATCTCCTCCACAAAGTGGGCTACTAGGCTCCACTCCTTCTCTACTCGGAGCATGATTTCCACCGCCGTTTCTGGGGACCATATATCCACTCCTGCTTCCAGCGTCGCTTTCTGCTCCTCCCATTCGTCACACGAAAAGAAAGTGTGCTCCACGTCATCGGTACTCCCTGGGCAGTATTGGCATTCTGCCGACGTTACCTTCCTCATTCTCCACAGGTATGATCTGAAGTACCCGTGGCCGCTCAAGAACTGGGTCAGGTAATAACCGACCTCTCCGTGACTCCTTTCGGTCAAGGGGCCCACTAGAGCGGTAACTCTGGCTGTCCATCTCCCTTTTGTCTCATTTTCCCATGCCCTCTGCCAGGTTTGCATGGTTCGGGACCTTTCCTCCATACTCGCTACCTTCCGGCCGACTTCCAGTTTCCTGTGGTATATAGCTTTCCGCTCCTGCGCTACAAGATGTATGGGGATACATCCCGCTATAACCAAGATGGCGGCCTCCGACACCGTCCGATATCCCGACGCCACACGCAGCGCGCTTCGCCTCTGTACCTGTAGAAGCCGCTTCCGATAAATTTGTTTGTGTATGGAGTCTGCCCAAACCTCTGCCCCATATAGCAGAACCGATTGAACCGCTGCCGTAAGTCGTCGCCTCTTACTAGCCCTTGGGCCGCTGGTGTTGGCCATGAGCCTACTTAGGGCGGTCACTCCCTTTGCCGCATTATCTGCCGTCTGCCGGATCTGCTCGAAAAAGCTCAGTTTCGAGTCTATAGAGATTCCTAAATATTTTAAATGCTGCTTTGTTTCGATCACCTCATTGCCAACCCACATCGGGAGAGATGGTTGGATTCTCTTTTTGGTTAGTACCGTAATCTCAGTTTTCCTGAGAGCTATTTATGACCCGGGTAGCTTGGTTTAACTTCACCTGGGCCTGTTTGGTGTCCCGCGCAGCAACGAGTACTGCAACGTCATCCGCATAGCCCAAGAGATGGGTTTCATCGGGCATCTCCTCTCGAAGTAGCTCGTCATAAAAGGCATTCCAGAGATCGGGTCCTAGGATCGACCCCTGAACTGCTCCAGCTGTGACCTGCATTTCTCGCTGTCCCTCCTCCGTTTCGTATTTAAGGGTGCGATTCCAGAAGTAATCTTCCAGCATCCTTTGGAGGTATCGTGGTATGCGGAATTGGTGCTCCAATGCGTCTAGCATATCACACCTACTTGCCGTGTTGAACGCATTTCTCACGTCCAGCGTTACTAGGAGGACAACGTGACGCGAGAAGTGGTTATGGATAGGCCCCGCCTGAATCCGTACTGTCTAGGTGAAAGGTCTCCCGCAGATCTAATCGCGGCCGTAAGTCTCTCCCTAATTAATTTCTCTAGTAGTTTACCTGCCGTGTCGAGCATACACAGCGGCCGGTAGGATGAGGGCAGCTCGGGGTCGCCTTTACCCTTATTGACCAATACCAGCCGCGCGTTCTTCCATCTGGTACTAAACACTCCCTCCGTCAAACAAGCATTGAACATTGTTAGCATTAGTTCGGGTTTTTTAGCGAGAGTATCACTTTCTCGAGTTCTGCCTCTGAAAATGACGGGACCTCCATCTCTTGCCGTTCGGTGGCTCTTTCCCTCAGCAGGTGACTGGGGAAAAGGGTTTTCACAAAATACTCCGCGGTTCCGGCATCCATCACGCGTGTTGGTTTCTGGGCTCCTAGCTTCTGGGTCACTAACTGGTAACCCCGTCCCCATGGGTTTTCGTCGATGTCCTCTATTAGTTGTTTGCAACATCGGGCTTTGCCGTTCTTTATCATCCGGCGTAGTAGCTTTTTTGCGGATTTATGTTCCGCGGATAGCCGGTTAGCTTCGGTACGGTCTGTTGCTCGCTGAGCTTTCCGCCAGCTTGCTAAACATATCTTACGTGCTGCCGCAATTTCTTGTGTCCACTAATATGCAGAAGGCTTCCCGTGGCGTGGTTTCCTCTTTGGCATGGATGCCACACATGCCGAGCGAATGAGACCCATAGTAGAAGCTACCACCGCCTCGGCCGCAGCTCTTCCGTTCATACCTGGGCTACTTTCTGCTATCTGCCGCCTACCTTTCGTCAGTTCCTCCATGAACCGCTCCACATCCAGCCTTTGCCGGTTCCACCTGTGAGGTTTAACCGGCGTGTCAATCCGCTGTCTTCTGCCAACACCAAATTGGATGTATTGGTGGTCACTGCCGCAATAATCCTCAATAACCATCCAGTTATGGGTGTGCGGAACTAGGGCCTCCGATGCGAGGGTGATATCTGGTATCGTCTCTGTATACCCTGGTCGGCGAAAGGTTGTCACAGAGCCGCTATTCAGCACCAAGAGTCCTGCTCTGGCGGCCATCTCCAGAATGAGTCTACCTCTTGTGTCGGGGTTTGGCATCCCCCACTCGAGTGCTCTCGCGTTGAAATCTCCGGCCACCACCAAATGCCCAGACATTGCGGCTATCTCGTCCTCCAGAGCATCCAGCTTTGCTCCAAACTCTGCGATTCTTTCGTTCGGGGTGAAGTAGCAACTTACGTAGGTTATACCTGCTGCTTTCACCCAGACGAAGCCCCTTCCTGCTCCATGATTTTCGGCGAAAACTTCACCGCTAGGTATCCATATTGCCGCTGTACCGAGCAAATCGGCGTACTATCCTGTGGATTGCTTACGGTACTGTTCGCTTAGCATAAGTAACTCGACCCCTTTTTCCACTACCAGCTGATGCAAGAGTTGGTCAGCCGTTTTGCTCCTATTCATATTCCCTTGCAGAATACGGGTCATTTTCGGCTCTTGACCGCCTGTAGTGTCTCCCGGTATAGTTGGCACTTGCCAGAACCCGGGAAATGATTTAGCTGTGCCTGCTCAATTCCCCTATCATTGCACAGTATACAGTTTGCCGCGGCGGTACACCCTCTTGCCTTGTGGCCGACAGCAAGACATTTGTAGCACAGTTTGCTTCTCTCTGGATCTGTGCAATTCTTAGCCATATGGCCATATCCCGAGCACCTGAAACATCGTGTGACAACGATCCTTTCCCGCACTGTGCAATATAACCAGCCTATCTTCAACCTCCCTTCATTGAGTAGTTTGGTTGCCCACTTCTCCTCTATCTCTGTGATAGCCACTTGCTGTCCCCTAAATCCAGGAAAGAGGTTGACTTTAATCGGGCCCGCCTCTGGGATTTCCCTTTTTAAAGCCGCCACAACTTCCTGAACAGTGGTGAAGCCGTCTAGGTCGCGAATCTCCACCGACACCTTTGGCTCTAGAGTTACGATCGTTGCCTGGTGAATCCGCTTGGATTTCGGTCCTAATTCCAGGAGGACGTCACCTGCTCTGGTCTGCCGGATTGTCTGAACCACCACCCCTGTTTCTTTGGGATTTAACTTGCCACGCATTTCCGCTAGCACTTGTGCGTAAGTCTTCCCTTCCGCTTACCTTATTATAAGCGCCTCAGGTCGGAACCTACGACGCTTCCCACGCCTTTTCCTCATCCTTTTTTGTGCGACCTCGCGTTCGTCATTAGGTCTGCTATTTTCCGGCCCATTACACTCAGCTGCCTTTGCTTTCAAGTTTGACCGTCTCCTCTCCCTCCTGGACCGCAGGTTTTCCTATAAACCTTGCCCCGCTCCTTCCGGTGTTTGGATCTCATCCCTAATCTTTTTCTACTGTAGCTCCTTTTGTTCTGCAGGGCTCGTAGCAGGCCTTTTTTTACTACCGGCTGCGTCGGGGGTATCAGGAGCTTCCTGCAATTCTGTACCATTTGATAAATGAGCTTCCGGCCTCTTCTGAATACAGGCGACGTAAGTGATGGCGTCAAAAGCATCCTCTAGCTCCACCAGTCCTATCTTGATATCATTAGATATATTCTTTTGTCTGAGAGTGGCCCTCTTCATCTTATCGATGATGCTCTTCCACCACTGCAGTAACGCGCCCTGGTCTAAGCTTTCCACCAGCGTATCAGATCTCTCCGGCGGGATATGTTGAGAAACCCCAGCCGAGACACCAGTTTCCCTTTGCTCTTCCTCCTCCACGTCCTCTATCACCACTGTCTCCACAGTAGGAATGGGGGAACTGGGCAATTTAGGTGAAAAGCTTCTCACCAATGTATTCGCCGTGTTCTTCTTTGGAAATCTTTGCCTCTTGGCGCTTCTTACAGAAACCACCTTTCCCAAGGGTGTCCCGGTCCCTTTCTCCAAATTGGTTGTAGTCATATCTGCTACCACCGCCAAGTTCTCCACGGTTGTAGCATTGCGGTCGCTGGATATCGACGACTGGGAGCCCGCCCGCTCGCTCCTCAAAGTCGCCGGTACTGGGTTTCCGAATCCCTGCATATACAGACTGGAAGCAATATGATATGAAACAATTAGACTAGTTGTTATTTCTGGAAGTCCTGGAAGCACATTTTTATCGAAAATAAAGTTCAAACAAGAAGTAATATTTCATATGTAGAATAAATTATTTAAATATTAACAATTTAATTACACTATAATATCATCCTGCTCAATAATGCTAATAACTTAATTGTTCAGAACTAATATCTAAACTGGCAGAATATAACATTGTCATTTGAAATATATTGACGAGTCTCGATGGTTTATTTATACTAACAGGCCAAACGTTTGTTCAATATTTTTACCATGTCAGTATCCACGTCATTTAATATGGTTGAGTAACGAAATAGTGTCTTGTCACATCAATTACTTTATTGAAAATTCTACAGCTAAATGGTTTATTAGATGCAGCAACGCTGCTTAAAGCGAATTAATTAATTATTCAACTGGAACAACAATAATTTAATCACGTTTTAAAATCACATTGTTCATTAATTGGCAGATAATTTATAAAAAAAAGTGAACTGTAGCAAGTGAGATGTTTCCAAATCTGGAATTTTAAGTCAGTAAACTAATACATGGCATATTAAAACTTCGTGCAATTTAATATTAATGGAAGTGCTGGAAACGCATTATTATACTAAATAGAGTCCGAGCAAAAAGTAACCGTGCATAAATTATCTTGCTCAAAAGCATGAATCTACAAAGAATATATAGACTGGAAGTATATTTTTTTACAATTTAAATTTCTGAAAGTTAAACACTCTAATAAATTCAAAACAGGTACATATATTCTAAGTCAGTATGATTTTACCTTATTGTGCTAAGTTTTGTAGCACTGAAATTTTAACAGAATTCTGGAAACTGGAAGTATATATTGTTAAATAAATAAACAAGTAATAATATGTGACCACCATTTGAAATTTATTCATCATTATTTATTTTTATTTTTAATGGAAGTCCTGGAAGCACAAATTCGAAAAATTATCATATTTAGAAGAAAACATTTTCTTTATTAAAGTAAAATTAAACCATATTCTTTGTTATCCAATCAGCGACGTGCGAAGTCCGTTGGTATTGAATGATATATGGAACTTTGCTGCAGCTTTGATGTATCTGTGATTTAATGCCAGTCAAATATCCCACACCAAACAATCGATAAAATACGATCGAACCAATATGACTTTTACAATCGCCTCGTAACAAATTCGTTGTCACTATGCACATATGGGATCCAACATTACTGTATCGCTTATCATTGCTACTCACATCTAACAATTGATTACATTCTGCATTAGCTCGTGCCAATTCCGTTGTGACACCAAGTCGAACCGCATCTGACTGTTGATATATTCCAACCATTTCCATGTTAATACCACTTTGAGCAAATTTTGGGTCTAACTTCATTTTCTCCACCCCATTTATTCTGGTCAGGTCACGAGCAAACTTCAACAGGACTATCGTATGTGAGCCATCTTTACCAGTTTGTGGTACTTCTTTCTCTTTTAGGAAAGATACTTCTACCCCACCCTTATCAAAATCGTGTGTGCCCAGCAAAACAAAATATTCAAGATTTCCTTGACCATGCCATTTCATGTACTCCTCTGTAGTTAGAATATATTTATTGCCAATTACGGCCCCAATTCCGATCACCTCACGAACAACCTGCCCCTGTGTTCCTTCTGCGGTTTGTCTATATTTGGCCCCAATAAAAGCGATGAATTTATAATCGGAAATATTGTTGACTGGATTTACATAGGCATCGGCCAGATCTGCAAATTAAAATAAAGTGAATTAAATTTTGTATAAGTACAGTGCATATATGTACCTGTATTTAATAGACACACCAAAAAATAGACCACAAAAATTAAGCTTGAAGCCATCATTGCAAATGCTAACCGAATGATATCAAATTCACAGTGTTGCTAATAATTTGAAACTAATCTATTACGCCGCTAGCTTAACCGTCAATAATGTATCAATTAAATCACGAGTTCAAAGCAGATGTGCGGCCCTAAAGAAAAAAGACAACGGCACAATAATGGGTTATCTAACATCGTCAGACATGATTTATGAATGCTCGTACATGTGGATTTAATATACAAAATTTTCTATTTTTTTGTGTTCCATAGATAAAATTTGGAAAACATAAAATAAAAATTTAAATGGAAAATCATTTAAATCATATACATGAATTCACCGTGAATCCACCCTCGCATGACATAGCAACACACACATATACGCGTATATTCGTAACATTTTTAATCCAATTCAAACTATTACATTGTACGAGTAGGTTTGGTAAATGTGTTTAGCGTTACAAGACAATATAAATTCAGTTAAGTTGGTGATTGATGTCCTTGGTCGCCTGCTTCAGTCCAGATAACACCAATTTGTAATATTTCTTTCCGGATTTTCTTATTTGTACACGTACGTGTGTGGATCCAAACATAATAATTTTTATTTTTTTTTATATTAAACATTGTGACAGCTGAACTTTTCCATTTTTGCAATATTTTGTCGTGTCATGGGAACTAAATTATCTAATATCCTTTTTTTAACCCTTTTGCAAGTATATTTATTTTGTTGCGAAATTTAAACAAATAAACATTCCGATCGTTTTTTTTTTATTTCTAATCCACTGCGGATCATAATTCAATAAATTATAAAATTGTTCGATCTCTCTATGGATGGTATAGGTAAAGAAATTTAACGGATTTCTTTTATTTATTGATTAAAAAATTAAGGGTTAAAATTGTGTGCACCCTTTCCCAAAATAGTATCTTCTCATGTCTTGAGAACATTTTTTTGTTTTTGTTTTGTGTTCAGGTAAATAATTGGAGTAGGAAAAATGAAATCGATTGTCAACTGTGGGAATTTTTTTTTTTTTTTTAAATTTGTTGACTAAATCCTTGGAAGCCCGTAAGGGAACAGAAAGCACGGGTACCTGTCATAATTTTACAAGACATATTTTACACAAACCGTAGAAGTATGATGGATTCTTAATCTTTGAAATCTGAATATTTTAGTTCGACGTTTTAACTATGCCAGTATTATGGATCAAAAGTCTTATGACCTTATTATGACTGAAGAAAACCTAAGATCGAACATTTGAATAACTTTATAATGTGATTTTCTTTAATCCTAATCTCACACAATTGACTTCTATGTTTCAGCCTATTCAAATCTAATCGATAATCGAAATCAATTTAACAAGAAATTTTAAACGGAACCAATTTGATTTTCAGTATTTGAAATTTCATTTTCTATTTTGGAAATTTTGGAAATTTCGGATTCAAAATTTCAAATAGAAGTTTATGCAAAAATGACAAAATACGCAGTGTTCCATATAATCGCTTAGGACCCGGTTTATTTTCTATATTCAAGGTTCAACAACGACTTTGTGTCCAACCTTAATTTTAGGTGTGAACCACCTGTCCAGTAGAAAATTGTCAGTAAACCGATGGTCATAGAGGTTAAAATCGTCTAGGTATGAACCCCCTGTTACTTTTTTACTAACGGCCAGAATTATTCTCAACGCGCTAGATCAGTAGAAAATGTTCACTAGGCTGATGGTCATTGAGATTAAACCGTTTAGGAAAACGTCTCGTGTTCTAAATTTAACGTTCAATGCCGAATTCCTATTCAATTCAGAATTTAAAAGTTTAAAAGTTTTAAAGTTTTAAAGTTTTAAAGTTTTAAAGTTTTAAAGTTTTAAAGTTTTAAAGTTTTTAAGTTTTAAAGTTTTAAAGTTTTAAAGTTTTAAAGTTTTAAAGTTTTAAAGTTTTAAAGTTTTAAAGTTTTAAAGTTTTAAAGTTTTAAAGTTTTAAAGTTTTAAAGTTTTAAAGTTTTAAAGTTTTAAAGTTTTAAAGTTTTAAAGTTTTAAAGTTTTAAAGTTTTAAAGTTTTAAAGTTTTAAAGTTTTAAAGTTTTAAAGTTTTAAAGTTTTAAAGTTTTAAAGTTTTAAAGTTTTAAAGTTTTAAAGTTTTAAAGTTTTAAAGTTTTAAAGTTTTAAAGTTTTAAAGTTTTAAAGTTTTAAAGTTTTAAAGTTTTAAAGTTTTAAAGTTTTAAAGTTTTAAAGTTTTAAAGTTTTAAAGTTTTAAAGTTTTAAAGTTTTAAAGTTTTAAAGTTTTAAAGTTTTAAAGTTTTAAAGTTTTAAAGTTTTAAAGTTTTAAAGTTTTAAAGTTTTAAAGTTTCAAAGTTTTAAAGTTTTAAAGTTTTAAAGTTTTAAAGTTTTAAAGTTTTAAAGTTTTAAAGTTTTAAAGTTTTAAAGTTTTAAAGTTTTAAAGTTTTAAAGTTTTAAAGTTTTTAAGTTTTAAAGTTTTAAAGTTTAAAAGTTTTAAAGTTTTAAAGTTTTAAAGATTAAAAGTTTTAAAGTTTTAAAGTTTTAAAGTTTGAAAGTTTGAAAGTTTGAAAGTTTTAAAGTTTTAAAGTTTTAAAGTTTTAAAGTTTTAAAGTTTTAAAGTTTTAAAGTTTTAAAGTTTTAAAGTTTTAAAATTTTAAAGTTTTAAAGTTTTAAAGTTTTAAAGTTTTAAAGTTTTAAAGTTTTAAAGTTTTAAAGTTTTAAAGTTTTAAAGTTTTAAAGTTTTAAAGTTTTAAAGTTTTAAAGTTTTAAAGTTTTAAAGTTTTAAAGTTTTAAAGTTTTAAAGTTTTAAAGTTTTAAAGTTTTAAAGTTTTAAAGTTTTAAAGTTTTAAAGTTTTAAAGTTTTAAAGTTTTAAAGTTTTAAAGTTTTAAAGTTTTAAAGTTTTAAAGTTTTAAAGTTTTAAAGTTTTAAAGTTTTAAAGTTTTAAAGTTTTAAAGTTTTAAAGTTTTAAAGTTTTAAAGTTTTAAAGTTTTAAAGTTTTAAAGTTTTAAAGTTTTAAAGTTTTAAAGTTTTAAAGTTTTAAAGTTTTAAAGTTTTAAAGTTTTAAAGTTTTAAAGTTTTAAAGTTTTAAAGTTTTAAAGTTTTAAAGTTTTAAAGTTTTAAAGTTTTAAAGTTTTAAAGTTTTAAAGTTTTAAAGTTTTAAAGTTTTAAAGTTTTAAAGTTTTAAAGTTTTAAAGTTTTAAAGTTTTAAAGTTTTAAAGTTTTAAAGTTTTAAAGTTTTAAAGTTTTAAAGTTTTAAAGTTTTAAAGTTTTAAAGTTTTAAAGTTTTAAAGTTTTAAAGTTTTAAAGTTTTAAAGTTTTAAAGTTTTAAAGTTTTAAAGTTTTAAAGTTTTAAAGTTTTAAAGTTTTAAAGTTTTAAAGTTTTAAAGTTTTAAAGCTTTAAAGTTTTAAAGTTTTAAAGTTTTAAAGTTTTAAAGTTTTAAAGTTTTAAAGTTTTAAAGTTTTAAAGTTTTAAAGTTTAAAAGTTTTAAAGTTTTAAAGTTTTAAAGTTTTAAAGTTTTAAAGTTTTAAAGTTTTAAAGTTTTAAAGTTTTAAAGTTTTAAAGTTTTAAAGTTTTAAACTTTTAAACTTTTAAAGTTTCAAAGTTTTTAAGCTATAAAGCTACAAAGCTTTAAAATTTTAAAGTTTAAAAGTTTCGAAACTACAAAGCTTTAAAGTTTTAAAGTTATTTCATAATCATCACTAGACCGATGACCATTGATATTTCATCCGTTAGGAAAACGCTTCGTGTTCTCAATCCAAAGTTCAACCACGACTTTCTGTTCAATTATGATTTACGTTTGAAAGCCCGAAATTTATTTTTTATTGCCCAGAATTAGTTTCAATGCCTTAGTCCAGATTAAAATGATCACTAGACCGACGGTAATTAAGGTTACAATCGCTTAGGAAAACGTTCCGTGTTCTATATTCAACGTTAAACAAAGACCCTCTTCAATCTTAATTTCAAGTATGAACACCCGGATTATTGGCAATCATGGCATATACGAGTATAAAATCATCACTAGGTTTACGAAACCTTTGTGTTCTATGTTCAACGTTCCACGATGACTTTCTGTTCAAATATTATTTTACGTACGAACGCCCAAATATTTTTTTTTAATGGATGAACAGAGAACATAAATGCATCAATTGACCGACGGTCATAGAGCTTCCCATATTTAAGAAGCCGCCCAGAAGAATTTCACATTTCTTCACAAACCGTAGTTTCAAGTATTTAGCCTTTGTTTTGCTGTACAATTTCGATACAATCAAATAAATTATGATGGCATCCCAATAATCAGTTATGGGACCAAACTTCTTGACTGAACATAAATCCAAGTTTGTTTCATCAAGCAAATTCATCGCCAATTTCCTCTGTCAAATTTATCTATAAATAGTTGAGGCTGCCTCACAAGGCTAAAGTTATTGAAATCCTTCCAAAACTTGTGTAGGTCGAAAAAAAGTGTTTTCGATGTTTTGAAGGTCCATGAGTTCGAAAATACAAAAAAAAAATGTTCGTTCGTCTGACTGAATTTCTTTAGCCAAGATAAAAGAAAATTAATTTCTTTCAACCTGTTTCTATGGTCAAGGTGGAGAATAAAAAAAGTTTTTGAAACCTGCACGCCAAGAGTAGCGGGTACTTGCCTTGAGAATAGGAAAAAACACCTGTTTATATAAATATTTACCATCTTTTTTAATATATGCTAGTTTGAAGATTAAGGTGGTTGTTTTTAATATGTGCTGGTTTGAAGATTAACTCCAAACTCAATTCCCAACTCAATCATCAAAGCAGCTCATATAAAACAAATTGTTAAATATATAAACAGCTAGTATTCGAGGTTCAGTTGAAATTAACTCAGAGTTGTGATAGGGTTGAGTTGGTGTGGAGTTGAGGTTAAGTTAGGATTTAGTGATTAGTTCAGTTGGCGATTTATTTGAGTATTAAATTGAGGATGTCGTTAGAGATAGCTTGAGTTAATTTGAGCTGAGTTCATGCACGTAGTTTTTTAAATCATGTTGATTTGGGGTTGAGTTAGGCGTTGGGAATTTACCTTGAATTATGGTCAAGTAAGAAGTTCTGGAGAATTAGTTCAGGGTTGAGCCGAATTTAAAGTTTAGTTGACTTGAGTTCATTTGGTTTGTCCCGTGTTGATTTGAGGAATGATTTAGGGGTTGAGTTCAGTTTGGATTGAGTGATAAGGTTTGAGCCGAGTTTAAGTTGAGTTGGAGCTGAGTGGTTTTAGTTTGAGGTTAGATTAAGTTGATTGTAGTTGATTGGGTATTGAGTTAGACATTGAGTTTTGGATTCAGTTGAGGTTCTGGTTCATGGAGATAGGGGTTTATTCGGAGTGGTACTGGGATTAAGTTGGTGTTTTGAAAATAAAATTAGGGTTAACTTGAAAACTAAATTAAGGATTAATTGCCGATTGTGTTAGGGAGGCATTGGGATTGAGTTGGAGAGGTAGTTGTATATTGAGCTGAAGGTTGAGTTAGATATTGAATCAGAATTCCGTATTATAGTGAGGAGTTGAGTTAGGGATTGATTTAGGAGTAGATTAAGTTCGCTTGAGATAAATTCGGAGCTGTCATCACCTCGCTAATTTTTAACCGTTTATATTTTAAATATTAAAATTTTGTTAATTTCGATAAACGTGAATATTTGTGTACATGTGATAAAGGCTTCCGTTTGTTCTATAAAGGCTTCCGTTTTTTGACATCTCCAGAAAATTGAGAAATCTTTGTTTCGTGTAATTTCGGAATGAAATATAAATATTCAACCGTATGGGAAAATTTTGGTCTCGCTTTTTTCTTTTAGATCATCAACACTCTCTTCCAAGACCAGTCTCAAATAGAAATTAGCCTTTTCGATAATATAACGTTTTTCTAATTCAAGCTCAACTTCTATAGTTGACTTATTTGTAGTTGTAGTAAAGTCAAGAACAGTAACGTCATATTAACGTAAATTTTTCCACTTGTTGCGGGCTGATTTACCGGTAAACAAGAAGATTTCTGGAAGTTTTCGCAAAATATGGCCTCACCTGGTGTATCAAAAGGGCTTCGGTCTTTCGGTCTTTTTGAGCTTGCTGTTAAAACTGGCAAGATTTACACCTGAAATGAGCCACTTAGCCTTGACCTAAGAAGCATAAATTCAGGGCAGATTGTTTTAAATTTCGTGACAGCACTACTGTTACATGTCTCACATGGATTTGTTTTCTACATATAAAACTGATATCTACCACAAGAAAAAGTTTTGTACTTGGATTGTTGCTCAGGCCAAGTCAATTCCTATGCTTCTATTCCACGGTTCTATAATTGTTCCTATTATGGTTACAAAAATGGCTTGGATGCTATCAAACGATGCCTAGTAAGAAAAACTACCCCTTTGATCAACAATCCAATTATATTTTAAAAATCATATCAATATGAGGAGTGTTGTAGCCTCTCAAAATTTAACCATTTTTAGCTTGTACCTAATAAGTACATTCAGTAATACCATTTTCTTTAAAAATTACCTGAAAAATTCCTCTTAGACATCTTAGTTTATGGTGTATAAGCATTATCAATTTTGAAAAGCGAACTAACGAAAAAAATTCTTGAAAGTATTACGTCATTTACTAAATGCTTAACAATCAATTTTAGGTTCTGGAAGTTTTGGAAATAAATTATTGTGATGAATCTCGAAATTAAATTACATTTTTTATTGAAACAATAAATCAAATTTTAATCCCAATTATTATTTTTAAAATTTAGAATTTTCACTTGGAAGTCTTGGAAGTACAAAAACAATTTTTGCGTTTTACGCTATGTGCATAGTTTTATAAGTAACAAACATTTAAAAAACTCGATCATGTTGAATAACTGGATAAATTCCAGAAGATTGTGTGGTTCGTCCATGTTTGTGTTGTGACGAATTATTATTAGTTGTTCTTGTTAAAAGCTATGGAACTTACCGTGGGTCCAGTAACTCAAACGGCCTCTGCAAAATCTTAACTGGCAAATGGCTTGCGGAACCGATTCTAGAGGCTTTTAGACTAAACTGCTTCATGATTTGAAAGATTTTTTTAAGAACTTTACTTCGATTATTTTTCGCTTTGCTGCGAAAACATGATGGACCTAAACTTGAATATGTACAATAAACTTAAAGCATTCATGTCTCAGAAATTAAATGCCGCGCAACGCAATTACTCAGTGACAGAGCTAGAATGTCTTGCGGCAATCGTTAGCATTCAAAAATTCAAAACATACCAAATCGAGAAATATGGCGTCTTGATCAATTTAATTAGATATTTAGTTTTTTGGTTAAGAAAATTGCTTGCTTGCTAGACGATTGAGTGTTTGCCCCAGCATCACCTAAAAATCTATTCATAATTATATTTATAATTTTGGAATTTCGACTAAACTTTTTTATTCTAGTTCAAAAATAGGTATATAATTTCTTCATGCCTCCCCTCCCTTTTCTCTAACCCTTCTAATTTTAAACGGAATACTGAACTGAAGAGCTGTGTTGAATAATTTATTAAGTTTCTCACTAGAAGCTTGATAACATCAACCTAATTAATTTCGTAATTATACTTTCCTATATTTATGGAAGAACCAAAATTAAAAAAAAACTGTAACAGTATTTCGTTCCAAAATCTGGATTTATTAGGATAACTTAAGAGTGGTAAAAATATAACAAATGTTAAAGTTCAAGAAGAAGTATTTCATGTCTTTAAACATAACGACATAATGTTTTCTTGAAAGTCAAATCGATGTATTACTGCAAACAGATTTGCATTTCAACAGTCAAAGAAAAACATAATCAAATAATACTTTCGTTTTGTAGGAGGTTGAGAATCATTGACTTCCAAGAATGTAATAATTGTACTTTATTCCTCATTCTAATGTAGCCCATAAGTTATGGAAGTAATTTCATGGTATATATCATTTTCCTTGAAGAAATACCACTAAAACTTTTCGGTGAAAGTCTTGGAAGCGCTAATCCATTAAGAAATATACTAAAAATGGAATTAGACGAAAGCTTATCCTAATATTATTTCAAATACAAAATATAATTGAAATCAAATCTTATTGAAACAAATCGATTCTTTACATAGATTAAAATATAAACATAAACAAAAGTATTTAATTTTATATCGAAAAAAAATTATATTACCATTAGAATAATTAATTTAAGAATACATATTTATTTTTAAATTTTTAATAGAAGTCGTGGAAGCACCAAAGAACAAAAAAAAATGTGCAACATGGTATCAAATGAAAGATAGGCTTTTTTACGGTACATGCTACCAAAATTAGAGTTTAATGATTTAATCATTTTTATTTACCTTGTTTTCAACAACTAAGTATTTAAATTTACGTTAAATTTTTTTATCATTTAGTAAATTAACAATTGCTAAAAAATCTGAAACTTTTTAATGTTTGAATAGTGCATAAGAGATAAAGAATATCCAGATCAACATTTAGTAGTAAGAATAAACGGGCACCTAATACTTTTATTTCCAACGGAAATTCCAGTAATTTCTAGAATACGATGTACTCATTCTTTACTTTCACTGAAACTTTGAGAGGAAATAGGAGCCACAATAAACTTGTATATCACGAGTTATTGATTTATACTTGATTTATACTTGACTTAAAAATTTTGAGATTAATCCTCCAGTAAATACAATTTTGAGCATCATCTCCTTCATAATGGAGAGTACCAAAAAACGTGAATAATTTAAGAATAACAAAAAAAGGAAGCAGCTCGTCCAGCCGGTATTATCTCCAATTCTGCAACTTTAACTGCACCTTTGGTAGCAGCATGTAGTACAAGATTTTTTTTTTTTTTTTTTAATATGTAGTTTAATATGTAGTAATATGTGTTCATTCGATCGTTCAATATTCTAAATTTAACTGTTTAATTTTTAGATTTTGGCTTTCAAATTAATTGTGTGACACTTGCTGGAATACTGTATATAAATGTAAAGTATTGTAGAGCATTTTCTGGTAAATTAAAATTTAGAAAAAATAAAAATAAAATATTTAAAGAAGTTAATTTTGCCGAGAAATACGTCAATGTGACGTGAAGGTCAAAGCATACCCCTAGTAACTCCGAGTTAGTTTTAAAATTAAATTTTTCTTTAAAATGATGGAAGTATGTCGGTTTTAAAAGGCTTATTTGTTCCAACAAGTATGAATAACATTTTCATGCAGAAATTGATTAGGAATTAGTTCATAAAATTTGGCTATTACTGATATCTTGGCTGTACAACCTGTTATTAAGAAAATATAGTTTAGTTTTCTTGGAAGTCGAGAAGAATTACATCTGAGTTTGTAGAATACTAAATATGGTACCAAAAACGTATTTTTGTTTATTAGTGGAGGTAAAACCAAACTATTAGATAAGGTTAGCACTCCTTTAACGAGGGATTACAAAACATTGTAAGTAAAAAAGACAATACAAATTTCCTTGAGAAGCGGGCTTGCCTTATTTTCGAATTCAATATCGGGTTATCCACGGATATATATACACTTTAGAAGTTTTGGATGCTTAACAGTAACACAACTTACTTTGTGTGGAAGCAAAAACTAAAGTAACAATTAAGAAAACGTATATTCTTTTAGTTCGAGAGAGCCTTGGAAGCACGCTTTCATTATGAAATATACCAATAAGCGATATTCAATGAAAGTTTATCTTAATACCGTTTCAAACACAAAAATAAAATTAATATCTTTACTACTCTTAAATAAAACTGTTTACTGTTGTCAGATCGAAAATTGTTCAAATTTTCTTTTCTCATTTTCGAAATAAATACCTATAAGGCAAAACTATTTAAATTTACATGGAAACAAAAATTA
Source organism: Tipula vernalis (assembly GCA_958295665.1). Taxonomy (NCBI): domain Eukaryota; kingdom Metazoa; phylum Arthropoda; class Insecta; order Diptera; family Tipulidae; genus Tipula; species Tipula vernalis. The sequence continues at coordinate 136,801,552 of OY282559.1, forward strand.
GAGTATCAATTACACATTAAAACAGACAATTAGATAGTAAGCAATTTCTTTGGAAGTCGTGGAAGCACATTATCATGACGAAATATACCGACAAGTATATTAAATGAAAGCTTATGCTAATACGGTTTCAAATACAAAATATAATTGTAATCAAATCGTATATATACAAATGGGTCCTAGTCCCTAAGGTTAGAAGTATTAAAATCTAAATATAAAAAGTGATACATGCTCATCCAAAGCCATAAAAAAATTGCCACAACATACATTTTTAATCGGCATGCGATTTTTTACGCTAAAATCAAAATCGAAAAATTTTGAATTTTGATTGGAACAAGGATACATACACACTAATATAAAAGGATACATCAAAACCATGAATATGGAAAAACATCTGCTGTAAATAATTTTTTTATTATAATTTGATTAAATTTCATTATTTATTTATTTAAATTCCAAAAATTGTTGTTGTCTCATATTTTTGCAACTGTCGTTCGATCAACACACATACAACTAAAAAAAAAAAGGATTTCGAATTTTATTTTTACATATCCTTTTCCGTATATGAGCGAACGCGGCCCATACAATACTATTACGTATATAGTAAAAAACGCAGATGACATTCAAATCTATTCAAATTACATAATTTAACTATTTAATTTTGGTGCCAGATTCCAGGTATGCGAATTTAAAATTTTTGGTTTGCTATGATGTACCCCTGCTCTTCTAAAATATAGTATATACCACGAAAAAATAAAATTTAAAAGGGTTTGCAAAATATTACATTTCGTTCTGGTGTAGGGTGATAAATTATTGGAAAAATGCATTCGAAATAAAAAAAAAATGTTCGACCGAGGTTAATCCATTGAATTGATCCAGGACGATTTTTAAATAACAAAAAAAAAAAAAAAAAATTGCGCAAGATAGCACAAAAAGGGGTACATGTTACACAACAAGGATTCTGGATGATTATGAAATGAATTTTAATTTTTTTTTTTTTTTTTTTATAGTTTTCACTGTGATGTGATCCCTTTTAATTTAATGTCATTGCAACAATGGAATTTAAAATACTAAAATCCCTTTTTTTTTTTTGTTACATTTATTATTATTTTTGTTGTCGTTGTCATTCATTATATGGAGTGCCTGGGTATACCATACCTATATGTACACAAAAAAACTATCGACTTCTTTCTCGGGTGTTTGATTAGAATTATAGAACATTGGCACAAAAATAATGAAAATCGTGTGATTTTGTGGTTTAAACAAACCGTACGTTTTTATTTTTATTTTTTTATTTAATTCGGATAATAAGGATTGTAAAAGGATTAATAGCGAGGAATATTATATATTTGATAAACCTCTTGACATTATTCTTTTTTTTTATTTTGGATTGAGATATTTATTAATCCATGACCCATAGAACGAGGTACGCGTAAATACGTATGGAAATTTATTTTCGGTCGTACAATTTTCTGGACCCCATGAGAATACTCCTACCAATGTTCTATTAAAAATCAGTGGTGCCCCATAATCTGCTCGGCACAAGCCGCCACGTGGAAGATTTTTTATGCACAAAGTTTCGTCCCAATGCAGCTGCTGGACCGATTGGCCTGTAAATCGAATTTTATCGACACATTGGAATACATTCGTAGTTTCGTCGGCGACCCATCTTAAGTCTTCGGAAAATCCACTTGTATGCTAGAGTGTATATAAGAGATTAACAAAATAATGTTTTAAAATTAAGTGTCTTATTAATACATACCACATCGTATGGGCCCCAACCCGCGGTATAAACCCGTTTCCCACCTCGTAGATATTTTAGGCCAACGTCAATCGGCTGAACATATGTATTGAATTCGATTGGTGTGGTCAAGTGCACCAGCGCAATATCATGGCGACGCTGAAAATTATCGTAGAGCGGATGCTGGAACACCGCATTAAATTGATAAGTTGTTCCATTTGCTGACAGTTTCATTGTGCCCACGCGTATAAAACCTTTATAGTTTCGATTCTTTTGTTCTACCTCGAAGACACATGTGGACGAAGTGAGGATGTACAGGCGATGTATTATAGCGCCGGTACAAATCTCGATTGGTTTATTATTAATCGTCAAATGAATCGATGCCATGTACGAAAATCGGGTTGCATGAACCGAATTGATGATGCGCACATTTCCAAGTTCCCCCATTTCATCATCCATTTTATCCAAGGATAATGTAATTTGAACAATCAGCCACAAGTATAGTGAATATTTTAACAGGTGCTGCAACATTATTGTCGTGTGAATGACTAAAGTACAACTAATATTGGTGACATGGAAACGAGTTAGAATATTTATTTTCTAATCGAATTTTCGACGCTTGCCCATGATTTTAGGTTACCATAAATAATGAATTTTTTGCGAATAAAATTTTTGATACAGTTATGAGTCGCAGGACCGAATTGGTTAATTTATATACTCGTAGCTTTGGTTACAATTTCTACTTTTATCTTTATATTATGAACGGTGTTTTTATTTTTATAATCAAAGTGGTAAAACACTACTCAGCAGAAAAATTGTGAAAAGTGTTATCATAAAAACATAAATTCATGTTCTCTACCGAATTGTGGATCGACCTCCATCTCCATCATAAAAAAATTGATTTCAAACAGGAGGCAGCAATGAGATTGGAGGAGAAGGGTACCAAGGTAAACATTACCTATTTCTAACAGCTATTTTGTGCAAAAGGTTAGCCTTGTCCACTACGACCGCCTGAATGATGTTTAAACGAACTAAAAAACTGTTGGAAAGAGGAAAAGAGGTTCCGATAAACTGCTCAGTCTATTACATCGTTCGATCACAAAAAAAAACAGACGTAGGAGTTCAGCGGGCTACAAGAAGCAAAAAAATCTGATACGAAATCTACTGCCCGGAGAAACAGAATGATACCATTGGAAAGTTTTCGTGACGGAATCGTTAATTTGAAAGCCTTAGATCAAAACGGGGGAATTCAAAGAGGCACAAAGTACTAATAAAAGGGAAAGCTACCACAGCACCCTCACAGTACTCAACAGACCATTGCAAAAGACTTGGAAACCATTTTCTGAAAGACCTAATGAATTACCTGGAAGCCTTATCAATATCCCATCAGACGAAGAAAAATGACCCCGATCCAAAATTCTTTTATCTCTGAGCCTTTGATGTCACAACTAGCAAGGAAGTGGAACTTCGTTCCAAAACGCCCAAAATAATGAAATCCTGTCAATAAAGCTTAAAAAATGTGTTGGAGCAGAACCACTTTTCGCGATGTTTTGAAAGTCTCTCAGCCCGAAAAAGCAAAACAAAAAAAACAAATAAAAAATGTCCGTCCCTCTGTCTGGATATCTGACGTCCGCCTGTACCCGTTCAACCTTTCTGTTTCGATGGTCAAGGCGGAGAATTGAACAGGTTTTGGCAGCTGTACTTAAAGACGATCGGGTACCAGCCATTCAAATTCTCCCAAAACCATATGGTGGTATTACCATGTTAACCTAATTTGTTTATACGATAGTCGTAGGATTAAGTTGGGCGTTCAAATTTCAGTTAAATTAAATGTTGAGCTAGTTTCAATTTGAGCGTTTTTGGGCGTTGAGTTTGCGATTGATTTTGAACGTAGAGTTGACTTCGATTTGAGCAGGGGTTGGGCTAGGTTTTACTGACCACTTATTTGTATGTGGAATTGACAGTTGAACGTTGTACTAGGGCTGAGTTGGACGATGAGTTTGGGTATTTGTTTAACATTGTGTTCGGAAACGTTAGGATGTAGTTGAGTTCATGGTACAAGTAGTTTCGGACCGTGTTGGTTAGAGGTTGAGTTTGGAGTTGCGTTGAGGGTTGATTTAGAAGTCTAGTTGGGGTTGACTTGAGAACCATGTTGATTTGAAGATTGATCAGGGGATTGACTTGGGCTCTGAATTTGTGGCCGAGTTCTGATTAATTTACTGAAGTTGGGGATTTATTTGTGAGTTGAATTAAGATTTGAGTTAGAAGTTTGCTTAAATTGTTCTGAGTTGAGTTTATGTATGCACGGAGTTTTTCGGACCGTATTGTCTTTAGGATAGAGTTGGGCGTTTAATTGATGGTTGCGTTGTGGGTCAAGTTATTGTTACACCTTACTTGGTTTGGAGTGGGGATCAGCGATGGGCTCTTGAGAAATTGGATTAAGTTAAGTTTATATACGCATGTAGATTTCTAACCGTGTTGATTTAAGGTTTGAGTTGAAGTTTGAGCTTTGAGTTGAGTTGAACCTTGAGTTGGGGCATTGAGTTGAAGGTTGATTTGGGAATATGTTGTGGTTGGGTTTAGGGTTGGAGTAATGGTTGAGATACGATTGAGTTAAGGTTAAACAGGGTTCGGTTCCAGTTAAAGTTGAGTTGAATTTGGGTGAGGAGTTCGGTTGCGGCTTTGCAATTTGGGGTCGATTTGAGGGGTTTGTGGGAGGTTTGATTGTGTTGATTAGGTTCAGTTCATACACAAATTTAGTGGAGTTGAGTAGATGATTCAGATCTGCGGGGTAAGTTGTGTTGAAGCTGTGTTGGTGTTTAGTGAGGGGTTCGGTTGTGGATTTATTTGGAGGTTGATTCATACATTGTGTTAGGAGTTGAGTTTGGGGTTAGATTAATGATCAATTTGAAAGAATATTTGGGGTTGAATTGGTAATTGAGTTGTGGTTTGGGTTAGAATGATTAGAAAAATTGATTTGGGAGTTTAGGTAATTTTCAAGTCCGAAATTCTGATCACCTCTCAAGTCCCAGCCCTTCGTATTTCGTGATTTAAGTTCGTGTTTTATAATAAGAAAGTATACCTAAAATGTAAAGCAACCGAGATAAATAAATTGGGTTCAAGATCCAGCTACCCTTTAACAGTAGATGAAGTTACTGCAATATAGCCTATTATAAAACCATCCCACTTTGTGCTAGAACATTCCACTATAAATATTCCAGAAATGGACTAAACCAGCCACAGCTTAACCAGTACACTTGATGACCTGGAAAGTGGTTAAACTTTCATAAGCGACGCTGTCCTCGTATCTGCGTCCCTATTGAAGGTTTATCAGCTTTTATTATTTATTATCAGCGATCAAGAATAACAACTTAATTGGTCACCTTGGCTATTGGAAAAAATCGCTATATCCTGGTACTGATCGTAAGAGATGGTCAGCGTAAAGAATATTGAGCTCAGGGGCTCAATACACAAATTGTAAGTCCCTTCAATATTGAAATGCCATATGAAATTAATATTTGCAAACCAGAAGAATCCCTATTTTGTTCAATATTTCCATAAATAATGTCCCCCATTATCCGATGTAAATGGTGTTTCGTGGATTTTATAATAACCAAATTTATTATAACGCTTTGACATATCTGCAAAATTTGGTCGTTAAAATTTTTACTTTTGAGTAACTGGTACAGCTGGTGGTTAGGTGTGAAGTTGCTCGAGGGATTCAAGTTGGCATTTGCGGTCAGCTCCATAACTTGCAACTTCCACAAGTGCTCGTGTTACCTCCACGTGGTGACCGCTGGTAACTAGATTGCTGATTCTTTGGTTTCTAGGCTAAAACACGGCGCTAAAGGAGTCAACCTTTACCAGCTTTAAAACTAGCTCAGTTGCTAACGGTGGATCCGGATGCTTGGCGCCCTCCGAATTAAGTAGACACTTCTTTCTTTGCTACTCGTGAAAACAACTATGGATCTTGATAAGAACAAAAAACAACAAAAAGAGTCCGGCTCTCTAAAAAATCTGGAAAATGTGGACAACGAAACTCGGGTCTGTAGGCCAGAATCTAAGTCTACAAATAAAGAACGGGACATAAGCTTAAGCGAGACTGGTCCCTCCACTCGGATCACCAAATCTAAATATACAAATACAAAGCGGAACCAAAGCACGAACGAAGTTGGTTCACCAAAACCAACCTATAATACTAGGAATAAGGCCTGGAGGGCCCTGGATAAAATAAATATCACCTCACCAGAAGACAGAATGGATAAGGACAAAGCCACGCTTACGTGGGCAAAAAAGTCCCCCATAAAAAAAAAATAGATCTCAGGAGGAAAGTACTAAGATCGCAAAGCGAACAAAGCTCCATGCTTCCACTATGAGGCCTTTTAACAATGTCCTCAAGAATTAGCTGGTTGTGGGAGTTATTGGCAAATCTCAAGAGGATGGTAGTATCACGCCCGAGTTGCCAACGCACAACTGGAAAGTTGCCAAGCTCGAGGAGACAAAGGCTAACTATAGGTCAGCTGTTATCATCTTAAACAGGGAGTCACTGACTGCACTGGAAAAAACCAAAGGTTTAATCAACTATGGCTTCAGTGCAGTCATATTCAAGGTGTAGAAGAAGGACGCGGACAAGCTGGAGGCTCCGAAGCCATCTTCAGAAAATATTGCAGTGCTTGATAGCACATCTGCGTGCGCGGAGGTAGCCAGCCAAGCGGAAACTCTATCCATGGACACGGAGATGTCAACGTCCATGGAATCTTCAAAGATGCTCTCAGAGGACTTCTCATCAAGGGATGACTCTGATGTTACTGTGGTGGAGAAGAGACTGTAGAGTTGACACTGACATTAATCAGTAGCTCTAATTTTCAAAATTTGGAGAGGAGCGACAGATGTCGTTTTGATCCAGGAACCTTGGGTCACTGAAGACCAGGTACTTGGGCTTAAGGCTCCTTTTTATAGATTAATGCACGCGAAAAAAGAAGGTAAGGTTCGGTCGTGCATTCTCATTAAAAATAACATATGCGGTTTTCTGATATCAAATTTCAGTAACGGTGATGTAGCAGCGGTCAGCATTGAGGCCGGTAAATGAAACCCCTGGATAATATCAGCTTACCTGGCTTATATGATAAAGTGAATACTCCACCAATCATTCTAGGTGAGCTAATCTTGGAGGCTCAGAAGCGCAAGGTTGGAGTCATCCTTGGGAGTGATGCAAATGCTCATCACACGATCTGGGGAAGTACGGACACAAATGAGCGAGGTGAGTTACTCCTTGATTACAATTTAAGTACTAACCATCATATACTACATGTAACATAGGCAATAAGCCGACCTTTATAACTAGTAATAGACAGAAAGTATTGGATGTTACTTTTGTCTCAAGCTTTCTGGCGATTAGTTTGTTAAACTGGAGAGTGTCGGAGGACCACCCCTTTTCTGATCATTGTTATCTTCAATTTGAAATGAACCTGACTTCTCCAAAAAATCAAATCTACAGAAACAGGAGGAAAACCAATTGGAATACCTTTAGAACTATTCTGGGTAATTCACTACCAGTTCCGGTACCAAAACCTCCAAAAATTGCGCAAGAGCTTGATGGCTTGGTGGACGAGTTGTCCAGTGTTTTTAATGAAGCAATACTCAGCTCTAGTACCCTTAGCAGGCCTAGGCTGAATCTCGGCCACCCTGGTAGTCCAAGGAGACAAACACGTCGAAAATGCAAAAGACTCTTCAAAACAACACGGAAAACAAAATCTGCTGTAGACTGGAACTCCTATAAGGAAGTCCTCAAAATTTACAAAAATCAATTGAGAAGTGCCAAGAATAGCTCTTGGAGACTATACTGTGGCAAAATTCAAGAGTCTTCGGAGATATCTAGGCTACGCAAAGTACTAGCAACTGCTCCTTCCATCCCAAGTTATCTTCAACGGCCGGATGGGATATGGACCACTAATAGTGCGGAATCGCTGGAACTCCTGATGGAGACTCATTTTCCTGGTTGTTCCGAATCTGTACCTAGCATGTCAGTAGGTAAAAGGGCAAATAGCCTCATAGGCCAAATTATTAGCAGAAAAAACATCCTGTGGGCGATAAACAGTTTTAAACCATATAAGTCGCCTGAACTCGATGGTATTATCCCTGCGGATATTCAACAATTAAGGATCTAACAATTTCCTGGTTAGAGGTAATTTTCAAAGGCAGCCTAAAACTATGTCACATTTCTAGTAAATGGACGGAAGTGAAGGTTGTTTTCATACCTAAGACGGGAAAACGCTCACACTTGCAATCCTAAAGACCTTAGACTGATTAACTTGTCTTCCTTCCTCTTTAAAACACTGGAAAGGCAAATAGAAGCTCATATTAGAGGCACGATTGTGTCGGAAAAGCTGTCTAAATCTCAACATGCCTATTGCAAGGGGAGATCTGTAGAGACTGCTCTTCATTCTCTTGTATTTTGCATTGAAAAATCTTTCGAATATAGAGACTACGCAATGAGTACAACAATGTGCTTTCATGGGCTACAACTCGGCCACTTTCAGATCTGGGAGTGGATTAATCACTCAAGGACTGGATAGATCAGATGCTAAGAGGCAGGATCATAAATGCCAGTTTTGGGGAATCCTCCATCAGAAGATTTGCAAGCAGAGGTACGCCACAGGGTGGCGTATCTTTCCCCCTACTTTAGAACTTAGTCATAAATGACCTGTTGCTGAGACTGGAGGACGGTGGTTTCAAGGTGGTTGCCAATGCGGATGATGTTGCTATTGGTGTCCGTGGTAAATATACAAGCATCATTAGTGAGCTTATGCAAAATGCTCTGGGCACTCTTTCATTATGGACCAATGGCTGTGGGTTGAATGTGACCACACACAAAACCGAATTGGTTCTCTTCTCTTGGAAATATAAACTGCCTCACATCGAACCTCCCACTTTAAATGGGATTAGCTTGACTTTTACAGTTGAAGCAAAAGTTTCTGAGTCTCGTTTTGGATAGCAAATTATTGTGGAAACCCAATATTCTCAAAAGGATACAAAAAGCTTCGGTAGCAGAGAACAATCTCTCTGTGGATCAGTGGTGCACTAAGGAGCACATCCACTCAGGCACTGGAGACTCTGCTATTTTTGACTCCTCTAAATATCTTGGGGAAACAGTTGGCTGCTTGTATTGCCATACGGCTGAAATCCATTTAAATGCGGACCTGGAATAATACAGGCCACTATCCGTCACTATCTTTTGACACAAAGTTCCTGGCTAGGATCCCATCCAGGGAGGACTGGATGATGGGTATAGTTTTGGAACCAGGAGTTATAAACTTCTTCAGTGATGGTTCAAAACGGGACGGAAAAGTTGGGGCTGGAGTGTTCTGCGAGAAACGTCTGTTAAATCGCTCCTTCCGTCTCCCCGACTACTGTAGCATATTGCAAGCTGAAGTAACTGCCATAAAGGAAGTCGTAGACTGGCTGAGGTATAATGTAATATCAGTTTGTGATTATCGCATATATACGGACAGTCAGGCTGCCATTAAAGCGCTTCAATCACACCTCTTCACGTCGAAAGTAGTCCAGAACTGTCTCTCATCTCTTAAGGAAATGGCAGATCAGTTCAACATCCACATTTTATGGGTGTCAGGATATTTCATAAGTACAGGGAATATAAACGCCGATGAACTGGATCGACGTAGTACAACGGACCACTTCTCAGAAAGCTGAAAGGATATTGAAATGCCTCTTGCGGTATGCGAACTGCTGCTTCAGGAAAAGCTAGCAAGCTGATGACAGATGGTCAAGTATCACTTCTTGCGTAATAACTCGGCAGTTCTGGCCAAAGTTGGACTTGGCGAGATCCAAACAGCTGATCTCACTTCAGCGAAGTCAGATCGGTGTGGTTGTTGGAGTGATTACGGGGCACTGTCTCATAGGGAGGCACGCGGGTAGACTTGGCGTCTTCTCACATAGCTACTGTCGTAGTTGCGAGGACGAAGAGGAGGAAGAGACAGTACTTCATCTTCTTTGCAACTGCCCTCGTCTGGCACGAAACAGACTAAAGATTGTAGGGGCACCCCTCATCAAAGTCCTGACGGACCTCTGTAGGATGGACGTCAGGAGTATCCAGCGCTTTGTCAACAGCTCAAAATGGTTCCAATGAGTTGGAGGAAATAATTATTCGTGGTATGGCTACGGACCATTTTTGTGTCTATGCCTGGTCCTAGTGGATCGCCACCTAAACCTAACCTAATCGAGGTTGGTCCTTAGGCTTTGCAGAATATTATCGCAATGACGCCATCTGGCGTTAAGGAAAGCCGCCCGAATTCTGATCGGAACAATTCTGGTGTCAATTTATGCGTAAAGAATCTATGGTAGATAATTTATTGTAAATTAGAATAACTATTGAGAGCATACTGTAGAGAGAGTTCCTCATCTGACCGAAGCAATTCTGAAGAAGATCACAAGGTTTTAAAATTTCTTCATTAGCAGATTACAAAATTTTGGTTATGACATTTATACAAGTAGGTATTTTATAATGTTGCAGATTGCATGGTCGCCATTAATACAAATTCTAGTAACCCAAGTATTTTAAGAGTGTTTTCCGTTTCTGTTTTTGCACCAGATCTGCTAAGTAACAGAATTTTGGTGAATCTTTCATTATGTCTTTATACCGATGTCTTACAGTTAATAAAGAATCATTTCGCAAGGGCTATGTGGTTGGACAGATTCTTTTCAACGTAACGTTCACTTTTTATTTAGCCACATCACTAGCATACTCCAAGCTCCGACAATTCATACTTTGCCAAAACACATGTGTTCCATAGTATGGAGACAGCTCTGAAACGTTTTTAAACGAATCGTAAATTATGCGATGCGTACGTCCTTCAACGTCTACCGAGGAACACCTTGTCAAGGAAGTTAAGGATTTGGTGTTCAAAAATCGTCAAATTTACAGTTAGAGCACCAAAAAGAGTGTCTCACACAAGTATCGTTTTGGGTCAGAATTTTGGCAGACGTGACGTAACTGTTTGGCTCCAAAATGCAACCATTAACGTTCCGCAACCTCCCGTTTCATCTTATTTAGCTCCCTCTGACTTCTAACTATTCCCAAAACTCAAGAAACCGCTCCGCGGGAATATCATTTTAACTCGAGTGAATAAATCCAAGCTGAATCGGAGCAGGGGTGCTATTCTTGAACCATTACGAAAACTTTCGTATTGCGAGTTAGTGTAAAAGTATTACGAAAACCCTAAAATCGTATTCTTGAAATCGGATTACGAAAATTTTCGCAACTGAACGTTACTAAAATTTTCGTAATGGTTTTTTCGTTTCCCATTGCATTTCGTAATGAAATCATTTGGATTTTTGTGTTAATTATATTGATAAGGATGTTCATAAAACTCAATATTTTCTATTCTCAATATTTTATAAAAAAGTGAAAACAAAAGCGTACCTGTTTTTCTTTGCTTCACGTGTTCTTAAAAATATGTATTATTTATTTCGAGATAACGATGTACATAACTATGCATTCGGTTTTGTTTACTACCTAACTAGAACAAAACCATATTTTCTTCTAAATTTTTGTATTTACATGTCGTATACCTAAATCTTGGGATATATTTTTAAATGCTTGACCACTTTCTAATTTTAAACAATACGTGTAAGGGTATAAGATTTTTCGCAATCGACAATTGGCTATAGCGGACAAAAATGGAATATGTGATTCAATACAACAAAAATATGTTATTTAAAGCTATATTGCCTATTTAACTTTTATATTTATTTGTTAAAATTGTAATGATTGGAAATTAATTAATACAATGGGTAATTTAAAGTGTATTTTTTATTATTCATTAAGTTCATTTGGCAAACGGCGCAGTGGTTAAAGCTGCGGCGGTTGGATCGGGAGGTACCGGGTTCGAATCCCTATAGGGGCGGGATGCAAAAGGGATTTTCATCATCTGATTACGATCGGTGATGAAGATAAACACATGTATGACCCACTGTTGAGAGCGCAGAATTCATGGGCCGACCCACCTTTCATGTCAGCACTACAGGTTGGCATGAAGCAATGCAATGTGCAGGTGGTTTTCAAAGACGGATCTGTAGCCGCCCGTCTTCGATTTGGCTACTCCAGGCGTAAAGTAGGACGGTAAAAAATAAATCAAGAACAAACAACAACAACAACAACAAGTTCATTTGGAACAATTTTGTTTTTTTATTTTAAATGTCCTGTCTTCAAACATTACGAAAATTTTCGTAATGCACAATATTTTCGTAATCGTAATGGTAAAATCATAAATTAGTATTCTTGAAGCCATTACGAAAATTACGAAGAGAGGAATAAAAAACTAAGAAGATTTCGAAAGAGATGATTAAAAATGTTAGTATAACTGAGAATATTAAGCGAAGCGGACGCTTTCTTTACTTAAAATTATAAATTGTTGTGAATTTTTGTCAATAATGGCTTATTTATTTAATATTAAATTAAATATATTAAAAATGATTGTGTATGCTACTTTTTCTTTTAAAGGGAAAATTACTTCGGTCTAAAAAGACCAATGTATTGAAATCTTGTCAAAAATGGCCAAAAATATGTTTGATCCAAAATTATTTATCTCGACGTTTTGAAAGCCCTTGAGGCCGAAAAAAAAAAAAAATATCTGTCCGTCTTTCTGGACGTCTGGATGTCTGTACCCATGATATCTCGAGAATCGCTTATCCGATTTAGAATTTTTTTTCCAAAAATCTGTTTTTATGGTACGGCGGTACGTATGATTGTATGATGGTACAATTGAACGATGATATAATGTTATGTCGTGTATGATGGTATGGTACTACGATGATATGATCCTATGCAATGCCACTACATAAAAAGCCATGAAAAAAAAACTTGTAGTGGTGTTAAGGCAATAAAGATTTTTATTTCCAATGGAACGTAAACACAATCATATGGGATTTTGTGTTGCCTTTATTTTCAATTTAAATGAAAATATTTATTGATAAATAGAAATAATTTTAAATTAAATACAATCTGTTTCGTCGGCAAGTGACCCCTTGTGTGTTGGTGATAGCTTTTCACATTTTTCATCATATCTCCCAAGTTATGGGCTCGATTTTAATTCTGTTTGCGGTTTTTTAAAGCTTTTGAGTCACTTTATTGGTTAATTTGCACACTAAGCCAGGTTTTTGTAAAGAATGTAACAAATTATGGGAAAATCACATTTTTTTACTTAAACGATTTTTTTATTTAAAAAAACCTCTACTTTTTAAAAAAAATTAACTGTAAGTCGAAAAAATGTCCCATGGCATGGTTATTTTATTTATAATTATTAAAACATTGTTACTACCTAACTCATAAAATATTCGAACACCAATTTGTCGAGAAAATGGCGTTTGTAGCCGTTTAGGTATAGTGATGTTATCTAACCAAATCTTTTAATTGATCGAAAACTCAAATTGGTAAGTAATAATAAATAGTTTAGTTGCTCGCTAACCGATCGTGTGACACTATGTACTCTCAGTGTTCCGTGTTTTAACAATTTTAAGTTTGTGTGATAGTTAAAATAACAGTTTGTGTTAAGTAAACGCTTAATCATTACAATGAAATATTTGCGTGATCTACCACCTTCTCATGTAGCCGATAAGCATTTTGTAAACTTGTTCTGTAATGGAAATGCACGCGTTGCTGTCGAAAAATACAGGCGTCGATATCCAACAGGCCAGTACTTGGGTATAGGATATTCATTGCAATACATCGACGTTTTTCCGAACAAGGATTATTCCAACAACAACACGAGTCCAGCATGAATATTAACGTACACGTTGGAAGAGGATTTATTACGATTAATACGCGCTGACCCTACGACAAGTATCAGCCGCCTGTCTATTAGATTAGGTATATCGAGGTCAAGAAGGCCTTAATCCTTATCACTTCCGTCGTGCTCAACATCTAGGAGATGTGGACCATCGTGTCAGATCAGTTTTTTTTAACTGGATAATTTCACAGCAAAGAAGTGATGTCAATTTTATAAGGAGAATATTGTGGACAGATAAAGCTACTTTCACCAGGACGGGTATAACAAATTATAGAAACCTCCATGTTTGCGCCGTCGAAAACCCAAACGTCGTAAAGGAGACAGCTTTCCAGAGCCAATTTGCTATAAATGTATGGGCGGGAATGATCCACGATTTACTTATTGGACCTTACGTGGTAGTAAACAGGCTTGATCAACGCGTATTATTGGAATTTTCAGGAATCATGTTATCATGGAAAAAGTGCCATTGTTGAGGAGAAGGCGAATGCAGCTGCAATTAGATGGAGCTCCAGCACATTTTGCAAAGATAATACGTGATAATTTGAATCAAAATTATCCACGGTGGATCGGTAGAGGAGGTCCTGTAGCCTGGCCGCCAAGGTCCCCTGATCTTACGCCCCTAGATTTTTATTTCTGACAGCAAGAATTTTCGCTGCTGCAGCAGAAACAAGAGGCAACCCTTAACAATTGCGTTGGACAACAACTAGTGTGATCAGGAGAGCCCTTGTTTGTTTACAAGAGAGTGGAGAGCATTTCGAACATGTAATTTAATTAAAAATGTTTAATAATTGGTAATAAAAATTGTTTTTATTGATTATTAATAAAACAGTATTATTTTATTTCTTTGACTTTAATTTAAACATCTTTTTTGTTTAATTTCCCTACTTTCATTAGGTGATTTTTGCGCGGTATTTTTAAGAGTTAGCTAGAAACAAAGTTTTGTCAATTTGTAGATATTATGCTGTAGATTAATAATAATAATTAAAATAATTAACTTAATGGGACATTTTCACGGTTTACAGTTCAGTTTTTTAAAAAGTAGAGGTTTTCTTTACTAAAAGAAATGTTATTTTCCCGAAATTTTTTACATTCTTTAAAAAAACCTAGCTAAGTGCGCAAACTATCAAATAAAGTGACTCATAAACTTCATCTTTTCAAAAACCGCAAACAGAATTATAATCGAGCCCATAACTTGAAAATGAGACACCCACTTTAAAGGATTTTTTGCGATAATTTTACTTAAATATTCCGAATTTTCCGGCCGGTCACTTGACGACGAAACACATTGTATATCTTGCAGCTTGTACAGAATTTTAATTGAAATTAATAATTTTAATTAACAATTTTGCATTTTAGTAAATTGATTTTTAGGGAAATCGTTAGGATTCGTGTTTTTTTCTAAATTTCTTTTCGTAGATTACTAGATTAGTTTTATTATAAATCATGGCTGTTTATGTAGTAGCATTGGTAAAGTAATAAAACTAATCTAGTAATCTACGAAATGAAATTTTTTAAAAAAGCACGAAGCCTGACGATGTTTGAGAATAAAAATCAGTTTACTAAAACGCAAAATTGTGAATTAAAATTTTATTAATTTTAATTAAAATTGTGGACAAGCTGCAATTCGATATATTTAATTTAAAATTATTTATATTTATCAATAAAAATGTTCATTTAAATTGAAAATAAAGACAACACAAAATAATTCCCATATGATTCTGTTTACGTTTCATAGGAAAATAAAAATCTTTATTCCCCTCTTTATATTGGGGATTTAACTTTTGTAGACTGATGTCATGGCTATTTATGTAGTGGTATTGTCCTATGATTCTATGACGATATGATTTTAGGTCGTATTGTCGTACGATACTATTATGGTATGATGGTATGGTTGTATGACTTTACGTACCATTAGTATTAGCCGCCTGTGACGGTATATCAATCCAATTCCAATTACAACACGCGACATTTTAAAATACATCCCAAATTGTCCATTAGTATTGTAGCTATTACCCTTATTTTTAAGAAAATAATAAACATACCACAAGCAAATAGGTACCCTTTTTTGTGGTAATAAAATAATAAATATTTATCGAAATGTAAATACACATTATTTTTAACCATCAATAGAAATTATTGAGTTTTATGAACGTCTTTGTATGAATATAATTAAAACAAAAATCTAAATGATTTCATTACGAAATGCAATAAGAAACACAAAAACCATCCGAAAATTTTAGTAACGTTCCGTTGCGAAAATTTTCGTAATCCGGATTTCAAGAATACCATTTTAAGAACTTACATTTTCATCTTCTCTCTCGAAATTTTATTATTTCTTTTTACCTCTCTTCGTTACATTCGTAATGGTTTCAAGAATAATAAATAATGATTTCACCATTACTATTACGAAAATAGCATTACGAAAATTTTCGGTTACGAAAATTTTCGTAATGTTTCAAGAATAGCACCCCAGGTTTTGAAAGCCATTCCGGATATCGACTTTATCAACCGTTTCGAAGACGTTGGCATAAGTTTTTTCTATCTGAATGGGAATAACGTTCAAGAGGATGAAATAAATTTGCAAGAATAATAAGCCGTTTTGGTCCTATTTTAGATGTCTTACAACTTCTTGTTCACAGTGTTATAAGTTCCATTCCCTTATATTCGGGAATGGAACTTATAACACTGTGAGAAGTATCCCGATTTATATTTCGTAAAAGTACCTTTGGTGGGGAGCAGGGAGCCAAATCTGGGTTGGACGAAAATCGTTTTTAAAAGTCGGGATACAAAAAAACTCGAATAGGACAAAATCTCGAAAATAAAAGTCTCGAAAGTCATAATCTCGAAAAAAATCTCAACACATTAAATGATTTGAAGATATTACAAAATATTCCTTTTATGACTTGTAAACGGTTTTTGTATGAAATGGAGCATGAAAAATGGGACAACATAATATTCCCATAAATACAAAGACCGCACTAAATTTTTGTTAATTAGAATACGAAAACAAAAGGAAGCAAGATAATTTCTTGTGTTCCTGTGGAAAGGACCAATGCTAATTTGCTTTGGACAGTTCTTTATTTTAGTATTTGAGTAATTATTAGAAAATATAAATTTTTTAAAAATGTTTCAATTTCGGTGGTTTGGAGGTGGTAGCCCTCTTCCTCTAAGGTATAAAAAGAATTAAAATAATATTTAAAAAATTGGATTTTTTGGAATTATTTTATTTCCAGCCATCTCCAGAAGATGAATAAACAAAAATAAATCTTCGAATTTGTAATAATGGTCGATCCTAAATTTTTAACACCGCAACACATCTGGGCAGATCTGTATTATTCTCTACAAGCGGTCGGCGAAATCCATCTGGGGCCTGATATCCCTATCTTACAAAATAACTTGCTAGGCAAAAACTTCAATTTATGCAACGCACTATCAATAGAAGAAACTAGTAATAAATGAGCAACACCGAAATTTTTTTTTTTTGAACGTCTCAAGGCGGTTGACAATGTTCAGTGATGTCCAAGAAAGAAGAGTATGTAGAGGTTCATTTTGAAAAACACTGCTCTGCCGCAGGTAAATTTACTGTGTAGCTTCCAATGTTTCAACAGAACTCTGTTTTAGGTAACTCGCAAGATATGGCTCGTCGAAGGCTTAATGGCCTCGAACATCGTCTAACCAAGAATAATAATCTGAAAAAGACTATCAATCAGCAATAAATTCTGGAGAAGAACATCATCAGAAACTCTAAAAATTTTTAGATTGCTCAATTTCATTAAGACGCTTGCTTGGGAAGTATTGGCAACCATCATCGGACATTTTTTGTTTTAATGTCCAGGTTAAAGACAATGGGATATGAGTTATTAGAAAAAGAGTTTTGCCAGACATAGCTCGCGCATATTTGATCCACTCGGGCTCACCTCGCCAGTTATTACAAGAGCCAAAATGTATTTACAAAAAATATGGATTTTTGGAGAACTGGCCAGAAATATTATTCCAGTCTTAAACATTAACATCAGGGCAGAATTATTGTCGAAAGTGTATGTTTACCATTAGAACATTTTTGCAAACCTTACCTGACCAATGGCATACGCCACATATTCCAGTATTAGGCGAAGTTCCAAAACGTTAGAAAACTAAAGCCGCCTTGGTATGTTCATCTGCGGTGGAGGAGGTTGACATTCTGCAGAGACTTCAATCACGAGATTTTCCCTCTTCACAAAGAATTATGGCCTATGTTCTTAGTTTTATTCACAACTCTCGGTCAAAGCAAGAAAGTGATCGAGTATATGGCGACATCAAGTAATCTGTTCTTCAGAATGGCCTAAATTTAATAATAAAGACAGTTCAGTATACTGGTTTCACAGATCATAGGGTATCATTAAGGGTCGGAAAATCCCAGTTCCAAGGATCCATTAATACCTATATCTTTCCCAGATAGTGGCGAAATCCTTCGGATTGGTGGTCAACATAAACATTCGTCCCTAGCATATTAAACCAAATATCCGATTTTAATTGCCATCCGCAGCACATTGCCATGTTAATTATTTCTTATTTTGCAACTATTTGCCAAGAATACTGGCCAGCTAGTGGACGA
Source organism: Tipula vernalis (assembly GCA_958295665.1). Taxonomy (NCBI): domain Eukaryota; kingdom Metazoa; phylum Arthropoda; class Insecta; order Diptera; family Tipulidae; genus Tipula; species Tipula vernalis. Next base: position 136,819,688 of record OY282559.1, read on the forward strand.
AAACTAGCAAAAGGGATGTGCCACAATTGCATCCTCTGTTTCAGTGATTTTCCAAACTAACGTGTTACATGTGCATCACCGTTTTACAATGTTGGATTTGAATTCGCAGGTCCCTTTTTCATACACCACAAAATATGGGCCAAGAGGCCAACAACAGGATAATTAGCCATATTTGCATGTCTAGCAATAAATGAAGGTCATTTGGAAATTGTGTCAGATCTCTCTTCAAAACTGTTTATTGGAAGAGATTTATTTCAATGATAGGTAATTGCAAAAACAATTTTTGTGATAATAGTATAAATTTCGTAGGTCCAAAATCATTATTACACGAGCTGTACTAGTTAGGTTAGATTAGGTTTAGGTGGCGGTCCACTTGCACCAGGCATAGACACAAAAATTGTTCGTAGCCATACCACGAACAATTGTTTCCTCCAACTCATTGTAACCATTTTGGGCTGTTAACAAAGCGCTGGATACTCCTGACGTCCATCCTACAGAGGACAAACTTTAGTCTGTTTCGTACCAGACGAGGGCAGTTGCAAAAAAGATGAAGTACTGTCTATTCCTCCTCTTCGTCCTGGCAACTACGACAGTAGTCATGTGAGAAGATGCCAAGTCTACTCGCATGCCGCCCTATGAGACTGTGCCCCGTAATCACTCCAACATCCACACCGATCAGACTTCGCTGAAGTGAGATCAGCTGTTTGGATCTCGCTAAGTCCAACTTTGGCCAGACCTACCGAGTTATTACGCAAGAAGTGATACTTGACCATCTGTCATTCGTAAGCTTGCTAGCTTTTTCTGAAGCAGCACTTTGCGTACAAGAGGCATTTCAATATCCTTTCTGCTTGCTGAGAATTGGTCCGTTGTACCATGTCGAACCAGTTCATCGGCGTTTATATTCCCTGTACTTATGAAATGTCCTGACACCCATAAAATGTGGATGTTGAACTGATCTGCCATTTCGTTAAGAGATGAGAGACGGTTCTGTCTCTTTAATGGCAGCCTGACTGTCCGTTTATATGCGAATATCACAAACTGATAATACATTATACCTCAACCAGTCTACGACTTCCTTTATGGCAGTTACTTCAGCTTGAATAATACTACAGTAGTCGGGGAGACGGAAGGAGAGATTTAACAGAAGGTCCTCGCAGAACACTCCAGCCCGGACTTTCCCGTCCCGTTTTGAACCATCTGTGAATAAGTTTATAACTGCTGGTTCCAAAACTGCACCCATCATCCAGTCATCCCTGGATGGGATCCTAGTCCGGAACTTTGTGTCAAAAGATAGTGACGGGACAGTATAGTCGGTGGTCTTGGGAATTTGTTTGTTGCACAAAATAGACGAGTGGCCTGTATTGTTGCAGGTCCACATTAAGATGGATTTCAGCAGTATGGAAGTACAAGCTGCCAACTGTTTCCCCAATATATCTAGAGGAGTCAAAAATAGCAGAGTCTCTAATGCCTGACTGGCTGTGCTCCTCAGTGCAGTACTGATCCACAGAGAGATTGTTCTCTGAACTTTTGTCAACAGCTTTTAGTTGACAGTTTTGTCCAGAGCAGGCCACTACACTATTACTCCATACAAGAGTATGGGTCTGACTACTGCGGTATAAAGCCAATGTACGATGCGGGGCTCCAGCGCTCATCCTTTCCCAATGGCATTTTTGCAAGTTTATAGCGCTATCGTAGCTTTCTTTACCCTTTCCAGAATATTGTTTTTCCAATATAATTTACTATCCAAAACGAGACCCAGAAACTTCGGTTCAACTGTAAAAGTCAAGCTGAACCCATTTTAGGTGGGAGGATCGATGTGAGGAAATTTATACTTTCTAGAGAAGAGAACCAATTCGGTTTTGTATGGGTTCACATTCAACCCACAGCCATTGGCCGATAATAAAAGAGTGTCCAGGGCATTTTGCATAAGCTCACTAAGGGTGCCTGAATATTTACCACGGACACCTGGTGGTTTGGCGTCTATTGGAGGAAGGATCAAAGTTGAGTAGATTAATCTACCAGCTCCGTAACCTTCCAGTAGGGTGCGCATCACGTGAGCTGTTCTGGTCTTGTCATTAGGCAGCTGCGTGATGGGGACAATTGTGTAAGGGGTAACCTGTTCACAATTCGCAAGTGTACGTACTGCCTCCTCGTGGCAACTACTGGTAACTAAGGCCATTTGGCACATTTTTGGCCATTTGGCAAAGGCTAAAATACGGCGCTAGAGGAGAAAACCTTGACAAAAACCCTAATCTAAGGTGGAACAGCATATGCCGAAAGATGAATGGCTGATAGGTTAATCAGCCCAAAATATGCGGACTCTGGATACCAGGCACCCTCCAGTTTTATTTAGCCTTCCTGTAGTAAAGCTGGGTGACCTACAGGTGATTTGCAATTCCGAGCAACTCGTAAGAGTAAAATCAAACGGAATACGGGGCAGGAGTAGGAATATACGAGAGCGGGACAACCCTCTCGAGGTCCTTGAGCTCCAATGCTACCGTCTTTCTAAACCCAGATAGTATGTATCACGTACCGGGAGGCAGTATCGTCAGGTTCATTAAGAACCTGAATATTGACTGGACGGATAGTTAAGCAGGGGCCAGCACAATAGATCTTTTAGGTCACAGTGCGAAGTGGCTGATCGCCCGCATAGCCCCCCCAATAATAATAATAATATTACCACGGACACCAATAGCAACATCATCCACATAGACAATCACCTTGAAGCCATTTAGAAGGCATATATGATTCTGCCTCTTAGCATCTGATTTATCCAGTTTTTAAGTGATTCATCCACTCCCAGATCTGAAAGTGCCCGAGTTATAGCCCATGGAAGCACATTGTTAAACGCCCCCTCAATATCCAAGAAGGTTACTATTGCGTAATCTCTATATTCGAAAGATTTTTCATTGAAAAATACAAGAGAATGAAGAGCAGTTACTACAGATCTCCCCTTGCAATAGGAATGTTGAGATTTAGACAGATTTTCCGACATAATCGTTCTATTTGTCTTTCCAGTGTTTTAAAAAGGAAGGAAGACAAGCTAATCGGTCTAAGGTCTTTGGGATTGCAGTGTGAGTGTTTTCCCGCCTTAGGTATGAAAACAACCTTCACTTCTGTCCATTTTCTAGGAATGTGGCATAGTTCTAGGCTACCTTTGAAAATTACCTCTAACCAGGAAATGGTTAGATCCTTAGTTTGTTGAATATCCACAGGGATAATACCATCGAGTCCAGGCGACTTATATGGTTTAAAACTGTTTATCGCCCACAGGATCTTTTACTGCTAATAATTTGGCCTATGAGGCTACTTGCCCTTTTATCTGCTGATGTGATAGGTACAGATGGAGGAACAACCAGGAAAATGAGTCTCCATCAGAAGTTCCAGCGATTCCGCACTATTAGTGGTCCATATCCTATCCGGCCGTTGAAGATAACTTGGGATGGAAGGACCAGTTGCTAGTACTTTGCGTAGCCTAGACATCTCCGAAGACTCCTGAATTTTGCCACAGTATAGTCTCCAAGAGCTATTCCTTATAGGAGTCCCAGTCTATAGCAGATTTTGTTTTCTGTGCTGTTTTGAAAAGTCTTTTGCATTTTCGACGTGTTTGTTGAATCATCTTATGGACCACCAGAGTGGCCAAGATTTACCCCTAGGCCTGCTAAGTGGGCTAGAGCACAGTATCGCATCATTAAAAGCGCTGGACTCTTGAGAAGTTTTTGGAGGTTTTGGCACCGGAACTGGTAATGAATTACCCAGAATAGTTCTAAAGGTATCCCAGTTAGTTTTCCTCCTGTTTCTGCAGATTTCACTTTTTGGAGAAGTCAAGTTCATTTCAAATTGAAGATAACAAAGGACCAACCTAAGTAATCATATATTTAAAATAGAAGTAATGCTCAATTGCCCGCGACCAATAGCAAAATTTCGTGTCACTCATTTTCTGAACAAGACGTTATCACGTCAAAAGTTTAATGCCAACTGTTGTTTTTGTCCAATAAAACAATAAATAATTTGATTTAGTATATTTATATTTAATGTAATAAAGAACATCAGAGTTGTAAAGCTACGCAATTCGTCCAAGTCAGAATATTCTTTTTGTTCTAATTAAACATATTTTTCCAAAAACAATATATACCGTCTTATCCGACTACTTGATAATAATATAAAATGAACATAAACAAACTTAATGAACATAGCATAATCAACTTAAACATGTTATTTTAACACTCCCTCCTGTTTAAGATTTATTCCACTCCTTAAAATTTGAAATTGTGTTCTATCCAAAGATTTTGTAAATATGTCAGCCAATTGCTCGTTTGTTTGTACATATTTTATGTAAAAATCTTTACCCAACCCGCTTTTAATAAAATGTTACCGCACATCTATATGTTTGGTTCGTTTATGAGCTGTTTCATCACCAATCATTTTAATTGCACTTTGATTGTCCAGTTTCATCAATAATGGCTTTTCACAAATTTTTAATTCCTCACACAATCTTCCTATTACTATTACTTCTTTGATTGCTTCAGATGCAGATATATATTCTGCCTCAGCTGTGGACAAAGCTACAACAGATTGACGCCTTGTATACCAATCAACTGCAGTTCCATTAACAATCATTATGTAACCAGACGTTTATTTTCGCGTTTCCATATCACCCGCAAAATCTGCATCACAATAACATTGGACAATGGCTCCCTCCGAAACTGATTTGTATTTTAGTCCATATGTTTTAGTTCCATTTAAATAACGAAACACACGCTTTATTCCTTCCCAATTAATTAATGTTGGAGTTTCCATATATCGGCTCAGTTTATTTACAGCATAAGTAATGTCTGGCCTGCAAACTGATGATAAAAATAATAAACTCCCTATTGCTTCACGATAAGGTCCATCAAATGGTTCACTTTCTTCGTTGTCCATATTTTTAGTTGGTCCAGGTGTAAATACTGCTTTACAATCACTCATATTAAATTTCTCCAAAATTTTTATTATGTATTTTTCTTGATTGATAAAAATGTCACCGGACGGTTCCCGAGTGATTTGCATTCCCAAAAATTGCTGTAAATTTTCTCTTTTAATTTCAAAATTATTTTCCAGATGTTTCAAAAAAATATTGATTTCTTCTGTGCTTGAAGACACAATTAACCCATCATCAACATAAATTATCAAAAATAACTTTTCTGTACCACTCCCAATGAATAAGCAGGGATCATTTTCAGACTGCTTTAAATTGAATTCCTTTATAATTTCTGTAAATTTGTTGTTCCAATTTCTTGGTGCTTGTTTTAACCCGTAAATACATTTGTTTAATAAACACACTTTTCCAGTGCCATCTTCAAATCCATGAGGTTGTTCCATGTATATTTCCTCCTCCAAACTGCCATTAAGAAATGCAATTTTAATATCGAATTGGGCCAAATGGAGTTTTAGTTGAGCTGCTATACTCAGAAGTAGTCTGATGCTTTTATATTGTCCCACAGGACTGAAAGTCTCTAAATAGTCTCTCCCGTACTTCTGACTGCATCCCTTGGTGACTAACCGTGCTTTATATAGGTTATTCGATTTCATTTTAAATACCCATTTGTTACCAATTGCTTTCTTTCCTTCTGGTAAGTCAAGCAACTTTAATGTTTTGTTATTATTAAGTGCATTTATTTCCTCATTCATTGCTTCTTTCCATTTTTGATCTTTAATTGCATCCGTGTATTCAATCTCCTCACATGCTATTAAACTTGTAAAATTTTTATATTTGCTAGGTGGTTTCAGCAAGCTTCTGTCTCGCAGTGCTCGACCTTCTTCCACGATTTCTTGCTTTTCATTACTGTCGTCGATTGTAATATCATTTTCTTCAGTAATTTCCTTTTCGTTTTTATTTCGATCTTCTGTTTTTTCGATTTCTGTTGAACTTTTACAATTTTCAACACTCATAGCAGTGGATTGATTTTCTATTTTAAAAATAACATCTCGACAAGTATCAATTTTATTTTCACCAGGAAAATATATACGATACCCTTTTGTTTCCTCTGAATATCCAATAAATATTCCACTCTTACTTTTAACATCCCATTTTCTTCGTTTTTCTTTAGGTATATGCACGAATACATCATTACCAAAAATTTGAAAATTATCAATACATGGTTTATTCTTGTGAAATAATTCAAACGGAGTTTTTCCGTTTACTGAGCTCGTTCCCGTTCTATTTAATACGTACGCAACAGTATTTATCGCTTCTGCCCAAAAATGTTTTCCTAAATTTTTCTTATGAAGTAATGTTCGAGCTGCTTCAACCAATGTACGCATTTCTCTCTCAGCAGCCCCATTCTGTTCAGGTGTGTAGCTTACGGTATACTGGTGTTTAATTCCGTATCCTTTTAATAATTGCTCAATATTTTTGTTTTTAAATTCAAGCCCATTTTCAGATCTAATTATTTTAATTTTCTCCCCAGTTTCCAATTCAAATTTTGGTATATACTCCATTAGTCTAATATATACTTCATTTTTATTTTTTAAGAAATATACTGTTTTATAATGAGTAAAATCATCCTTCAATAATAAAAAATATTTGGAGCCACCAAATGATAGCTGCTCCATATGTCCACAAACGTCAACATGTATCACTTCACCTGGTTTTTCCGACACTGTTTTGGATGTGCTAAATGGTTGTCTGCATTGTTTTCCATAAATACAAGATTCACATTGAAATTCTTGATCACCTAATACTTTTAAACCATGGCTTTCCAATATTTTTTTGCAATATTGTGTATTTTGATGCACAAACAGATGATGCCATTGTTCCAGCGATTTATCAGATTGTTTAATTGAACAATAAGCAACTTCTGGATTTCGTAATCTTAAATTTAACTTAAATAAATTTCCAACTCGATTACAGGATACAATTATTTCGTTTTTCATTCTAATTTCACATCCATTCTGTTTTGTTATTATTTCGTAGCCTCTATCTGCCGCAGTACTTGCTGAATATAAGTTACATTTCAATTTTGGAACATGAAAAACTTCTCTGATACTGCCATTAACCCATTCATTATTTTTGAAAATCTCAACTGGAACCACACCAATACCAATTGCCTCTAGCTTTGTTCCATCGCCTATGGTGAAATGTTTGGGATTTTTAAATTTTTCGTAGTCGACAAACCAGTTTTTATTTGCCGTCATATGATGACTTGCTCCAGAGTCTAAATACCAGTCAAACTTCATGTCGGTTCTAACACTCGTCATTAATGCATAATCATTGTTTGTTTTAGTTTGGTTCTTGTTTTTCTTAAACCAACAATCCCGTTCCCAATGGCCTTTCTTTTTGCAATAATTGCAAGCATCATTTTTCTTTAAATTTGTTCTTCGAAAATGGTCATTTTTATTTCTATTTTCAGTAAACTTCTTTGCCGTCAGAGCACCATCCACTTCGTGATTTTTATGTCGATTATTTACTCTTTCTTCTTCTGTCATCAATCTAGACGTTAATGTATTTAATGTCTTTTCATTTGTACTGTCCCATGCTGAATGAAAATGTTTAAACTCATCCGGAAGAGTCATTAAAATTTTATTCATCAGCATATTTTCGCTTATTTCTTCCCCACAAGTTTAAAGTTCATGACTTAAATTTTCAAGGTCAGCTACATGACGAGCCATACCTTCACCTTTAAATACATACGCATGAAATTTTTGTTGAAGCGAATGTATACTAGCTTCACTTATTTTAGCATATAGCGCCTGTATACGTAACCACATATCAGACGAATTTTTGCAGGCAATTAAATGGGTTATAACTTTCTCTGTTACCGATGTTATTAATATTCTCTGCGCTTTGATGTCATCTGCACTCCATCTCTTTTTCTCTTCCTGTGTATCTTCCTCAACACGAGTTTTATCAACAACATCAAATATTCCTTGGGCTTTAAGCATAATTGTGACTTGGAATTTCCATGCTTGGTAATTCGTTCCATTTCCATCCAAGCTAACTAGGCGTTTATATTCCACCAAATCCATTTTTATTACGTTTAGTAATCAACCACACGTATTCACTTTCAGGCTTTCCCTTTTACAATATCTTTCAAGCGTGTGTAATTTTCCTTTTTTAAATTTTATAAGTTTACTATTTTTATTTTAAACTTTTACAACTCTGGGCCCATAACCTGTTGTTTTTGTCCAATAAAACAATAAATAATTTGATTTAGTATATTTATATTTAATGTAATAAAGAACATCAGAGTTGTAAAGCTACGCAATTCGTCCAAGTCAGAATATTCTTTTTGTTCTAATTAAACATATTTTTCCAAAAACAATATATACCGTCTTATCCGACTACTTGATAATAATATAAAATGAACATAAACAAACTTAATGAACATAGCATAATCAACTTAAACATGTTATTTTAACACCAACAAACGGTTTCAAAAATTTAAATCTAAACATTTGCATGAAAAATTTTAACCAGCGGATGCGCGTAACTATCTTTTATAAAGTAAACGAATTTAACAAGCATCGGGGTTTAATCACTTTTCGAATTGCAATTCTCTTTAAAAGATTAAATAAATTGGACAACTTTTAACATTTAATCCCAATAAGGCCCCACAAAAGGTCTCCTCATTGGAAATTTTGCGATTATTCTCGAACGATGTTTGCGAATAAAAAAAGCCGAATGAATTCGAATTAGAATTATTATTATTTGGACAGAGTGAAGATTATACGGTGTGATGTATAAAAAAAGTCAAAAGTATTTTGAGTGAATTATAGGGAATCTTGGCGTTATTGTGAAAATTAAATTAAATTGTCGAACATTCAAATTAATTCATAATCACATTTGGACCAACAAAATTTCTTCAATCCAAATCAAATGCGCCCACCCTCCAAATACATATGAAATGTAATAAATTCATTCACCCTTAAGCCATTTTCACATACACACAAGTTTATTCAACTCATATAAATTTACTTTGATTTTTTTAATATTGCATAGTGTTTCCTCGGCCATATTTTTTCCATTTTCATTCGTTTTTATTAAACTGCAATCACGACCTATAATCAATCTCATTGCGCTCTTATGTACATTCGTACGTACATATGTGTTCTTATAAACAATAAAATGGGGAGTGATTTTATATGGGCTGTAGTGTATCATTGTGTGTGTCGACTACAAATTGATTCGAGTGACCATTTTATAACAAACAACAAAAAAAAATTAATCGTTTCAAATCATATTTCACCATGGCGTGCGTTTGCATGTTGATGGATGGGCGATTTTTTAAATTCGATGACAGGAATGATGGTGGTGGGGTGTAACAAATTTTCCGAATATTTTTCCAATTTTTTATTTTTTTTTATTTTTTTTTCTGTATTTTGTAGTGCGTATGGAAATATTTTTGTTATTATGTCTATTTCAATTTAATCCTGGTTGGTTGATTAGCGAGACTACGAAATATTTACTGTGTGTGTGTGTTCAACATGTTTCTTCAATTCGAAAGAGATTTTATGGTCCAGCGATGTGAAATGAAACAAATATCATCAAATTTCAAAAAAGATGTGCGATATTTTGTACAAATAAATACACGAGGGTGTAAATAGTACAATGTGAATATGCGAATGAAGTACATACATCAAAATTTTTTATTTTATTAAATTCTCATATTTTGTACATTAGGTGTCAAGATGTTTGTCCGGAAGCGTAAGAAAAACGAAATTGATAATCATTTAGGAAAATTGCGAGACCATTATATTTACAGAGGTTTTTGTCGTCATCCTTTTGTAAATTTGCACACACAAAGCAAACGTAAACACAAACCAAATATAAGAAAATCCAATTTTCGCAAATAAAAATGAATCTTAAATTTATTTATTTTATACAAACACACACACACACATAACAGACCTAACAGAACAGACAAATATCATCTATTCCATTAATATACATACATATGTAGAGAGTTATGTGTACCACCGTGTACAAAATAATAGCTCTGAATTGAAAACCACAAAAACCAATACGCGAAAATATATCTTTTCGTCTTCTTCTTCTTCGTTTTCTGCTACGTCTTCTTTATTTTTTCTTTTTGAATGAAAAACTTGGAAAATTCATTCCATTATTTTCATTTTTATTATTATTATACCCGTTTTTCTTTTTGTGTGTTCGTTACATTCGTTCGTCTTACTTTTTCGATTTTTAAATCACTCACCCTCGGTGAATATATCTGTGTATCTATCTACATACATATATACAGTGTCTTTTTCATGTATATCCATCTAACTGTAAACTCGTATAAATATATAAAAAGTAAATGATGGAATAAAAGGATACACAGTCGTGAACCAAGAAAGCAAGCTACCGCGTATGTATGTACCATATTTGTATACTTTGACCTGATCAGCTCAAAAATTGTGCATTACAAGGTTACCTGTGTGATTTTCATCATGGTTCAATTAACTTTGGTCAAAAGATCTTAATTATTGAAATTCTGTAAAAAAAATGTCCGTATGTCTGTCTGGTTTGTGTGCTTGGCTGTTTGTCCCTATGGTATACCTCGAGAACGATCCGATTTGGATTTTACCACGTTGACCAATTTGTCATATACATATGTTGGTTTGAAGATTGAGTTGGGCGTTGAGTTTGCGAATTAGTTGATGGTTGAATAATTGAATTGGGTTCCATCTGCTGGATGAATTGGAGTTGAGTTGAAATTGACCCAAAATCCTAGCTAAGGAGTAAGCGCAGTTGCTGGGGATTGATTTGTGTGTTGAATTGACAGTTGAATTGATTTCATGTATTCATGTAGCTTTGAAGGCCATAGTTATTTGGGAGTTGTGTTGGGCATGAGTATAGAGTTGATTTAAGAGCTTGATTTCGGGTCGAGTTAAGTTTGAGTTGTGGTTGTACTGGGGCTGAGTTAGGGTTGAGTTGGAGTTGAGTTGGGTTTGAGTTGAGTAGGAGTCGGCGATTAAGTTAAGAGTGTATTAGGCATTGTGTTAAGGGTTAAATTTGAAGTTAATTGGAGTTATTAGGTTAGGTTAGGTTAGAGTCGCTGCCAAAACACACACTTAGACCGATGACGGTCCGTTATGATACCAAGGGATCCTACTCCCCTTACACCTTCATTGGAACCATTTTGAGCTACTTATGTAGCGTAAGATATCTCGCGCATTGCAGTTCTCGAGATCCATAAGGCCGTCCAAACTATACTTGGCCAGATGTTTATGCCTCCTGTAACCTAGCGCCGGGCATGAGCAGAGGAAGTGGCTCAGAGTCTCTTTCTCCTCCTCATCCATACAGCTTCTACAGAAATCATTTGCCACTGACCCAAGCCTCCTCGAATGCTCCCCAATGAGGCAGTGTCCTGTGAGCACCCCCACGACTATACTTAAGTCAGGTCTACGTAGGGATAGTAGTGTTTTGGAGCGCTTCAAGTCCAGTTTCGGCCAGTCTTGCCGCGCTACATAGCATGTTATGTTGTTAGTCCAACTCTTCTGTGCCAAGGCTATCACCTCATTTCTAAGTGCCCTATAAAACGCTGATATGGGCCTCCCAAGATTTGCCCTTGGAGAGTTGTACCTTGCCTTGCCAGTTCGTTCGTCCTGCAGTTCCTTAGTACGACCGAGTGACCGGGGACCCAGACTATCTGGATATTGAAATGGTCACTCATCTCGTTAAGAGCTGAGCGGCACTTCAATGCCACCACGGACGTCAGAGAAACTGATACCAGCGACTTGATTGCCGCCTGACTGTCCACATATATTGTTATATCCCTTGAGGAGAGAAGAGTCCGAAAACCTTTTTCAAAGCATACAATCGGTATCGTGTAGTCACTATTCTCCACATCTGCCTTCTGCGAACTGCCCATCGTCGAGTGGCCCGTCTGAACACATTTCCACTCGGACACGGCAGAGAGTCGTGCAGCCATAGTTACCGCTCTCTGCTTACCAAAAATGTCGACAGGAAGAAGGTAGAACATAGCCTCCAGAGCATGTGTAGGGGTTGTCCTGAGTGCCCCGCTTATAAGCAAGCAAGCCGTTCTCTGTACTTTATCTATCTTATTCTTATAAGTTTTCTTGTTTAATGCTGGCCACCACACACTCACCCCGTATATCAGAATCGGTCTGACTACAGCGGTGACGAGCCAGTGTACCAGCTCTGGTTTTAAACCCCATCTCCTACCGACGGCGTTCCTACATGAGTGCAGAGCCATGGTGGACTTCTTTACTCTCTCTAAAATAGTGGGAATCCAATTTAGCTTAATGTCCAAGATTATGCCCAGAAATCTTTCCTTATCAGTAAAGGCCAGTGCCGTGCCATTTAAGGTAGGAGGGGCGACAACCGGAATTTTATATTTCTTGGTGAAGAGTACCAGCTCTGTTTTGAATGGTTTTATAACCAGTAATGACTGCGAGCGCATGTTATACTTCCTTAATCGTGCCTAGGTACTTCCCCGAGATCGCGATCGCTACGTCATCTGCATACGCTATCACCCCTATTCCCTCCCTCTCCAGTTCCAAAAGTAATCCACTTATAACTATGTTCCAGAGAAGAGGTGATAGGACAGCACCTTGCGGAGTTCCTCTAACTACTCGCCTCCTAATGGTGGGTTCCTCCATATCCGCGTTAATAATCCTGCATTCTAGCATCTGATTTATCAACCTCCTTAAGTGGTAGTTCACATCTAAGAAAGACAGTCCTTCCCGAACTGCCTCCGTCCTGACATTGTTAAAGGCGCCCTCTATATCGAGGAAGGCTACAATACAGTACTCTTTCGAGTGGATTGATTTCTCAATTGTTCGCACCAGGGAATGCAAAGCCGTGTCCACAGATCTCCCTTTCCAGTACGCATGCTGAGAAGTCGCCCAATTACTGGGTTTTATTTTTGCACATATGTACACGTCGATCAGTCTTTCCAATGTTTTCAACAGTCAGGATGATAGAGTTATAGGCCTTAGGTCCTTTGGGTAGGCCTGTGAATTCTTTACCGTTTTCGGGATGAAAATCACCCTAACCTCGGTCCATTTCCTAGGAATATAATTCAGTGAGAATGATCGATGAGTGTTTTTTTCAATTCCGCTGGGATGATACTGTCCGGGCCTGCCGATTTATAGGGTTTAAGGCCGTTTAGTGCCCATAGGATCCGGTTTTTGTACACGATTTCCTCCGGGCACCTCGACGATAATTTTTCCCTATTCCTACCAAGCTCCGTTGACACACCCACACTACCTGGGAAATGGGTATCCAAAAGAAGCGCCAATGATTCCCCGCTAGACGTTGTCCACAGCCCATCAGGTTTGATTAAGCAACTAGGGCTCGTTGGACTCTTAGATAAGATTTTTCTGAAGCGCGAAGTCTCTGAAACACCTTCCATTTTATCACAGAATAGTCTCCAAAAATTCCTCCGCGCCTTCCTTATTTCCTTTTTATACTTTTTAAGGTGCTCCTTAAGGGAGTCCCAGTCCTGAGCTTCCCTAGGGCCCATTGCTCTATTGAATGCTTTCCTGCACCCTGAACTAAAGATTCCCAATTCCCTGGACCACCATACCGGTTTCTGCTTCGCTTTAGTTATTCTCATGAGGCAAGCAGTGTCCAAGGACAAGTTGCAAGCGCTTGTGATTTCCCCCACCAGGAAATCCAGCTCCTTCTCTGTGGCTGGGGGCTTCGAAGCATCGGTCTGTAAGAGTGCTACTAATACTTCCCCGTATTTGTTCCAGTTAGTCCTTCTTGGATTCCTGAAGGCTTTCCGGGTAACAGGGTGAATGTTAATATTAAACGTTACGTACCGATGGTCCGAGAAGGAGTGTTCCTTCGCCACCATCCATTCTTTGACCATATGTGTAATGGAGTCTGAAGCAAAGGTAACATCCAGTACCTTCTGCCTGTTACTAATAATAAAAGTGGGTTCTTGCCCCAGATTACACACTGCAAGGTTAGTACCAAATAAGTAATCAAATAAGTACTCACCCCTATCATTTGTCGGTGCTACCCCAGATTGTATGATGAGCATTTGCATTACTACCCAGTATTACTCCGATCTTTTCCCGTTCCACTTCGAGTATCAGTTCCCCAAGGTTATTCGGCGGAACCTCCTTCTCTCGGTTCATATAGGCTGAAACCAGCCATAGTAAGCAGCCTTTCGTCTCCAGACCGACTGCTGTTACGTCTCCACTACTATATTGTGGAAGAAGAAAAATACTCAAGTTATTTTTAGCGAGAATGCCAGATCTGATCTTATCGGAACCAAAAGAGATTATGTCCTCATACGATTTGGACAGTCTGAGGATCGAGGCTGCCGAAGCAGCCTTAGAATGGTGAAGATAAATCTGAAGCGTGCTCAGCATAAACAGATCAACTTACCTTCCTTAATATACCCTCCGCTGTCGCGGCAGGGTTTAATCTCTCGGTCCACCCTTCTCCCCCATTGACTCGACCCGATCTTCCTCGTTCGAATCCAGGGATAGGCTACTACCCATAGCCATCAATCGCTCCATCGCTGAGCTCCCAACGTCCCGCGTGTTAGCACCTTCTCTCTGCTCTTTCCCCGGTAGGTCTTCCACAATCGCTTCGACTTCACCTTTTTTAAATACCCTTATGGTAATTGACCCGAAACCGAAGCCGATTACCCCCTTCTTTTTAGCTAGAGGGGCTAGGGACTCTTTGTTCACCACTAAAATGAACGACCTAGAACCTCCCTTCGCCTCCTCTTGTTTAATGATCTTCCAATTGTTCATCGGAAGATCAACGTTGCCTGTCCGGATTATGCGCATTATTTCCTCCGGACAGGATGGCCCGATTGGCAGCCAGACGCGTGCCCTTGCTCTGGTAGGGATCTCGTTCCTGTCAACCACTGCTAGCTTCGCGCCTCGCCACACTTCTCCTACCTTAGCTACATCCAGACGATAAAGGTCTGCCGATCTTTGATCTGCGCATGCCGTTAGCTTAACGTACCCTTAGTGCCATCCTGCATCCCTACAAGATGGAGGTGGCCCAGGATTTTCTCCGAGGACCGTTAGGAAAACGGAGTTTAGTGCGTTATACACTAGCCTCCATTTATCGAGAGTAATAATCACATCTTCTTGACTCCTGTCAATGACGGCTAGTATACCTGGATGCTCTTTAAGGACGTCACTGAACAGTCTATCCCCGTGCGTCCTAGTATCTCCTTTGGCTCCCTACATTCTGGGTGGCTTACTATCCCCAGCTTCCAATTCGTCTTGGGTCCGCTGTCTTTTCGACTCTGCTGGTACCCTCCCCGAATTGTCGCCTAAGAAGGTAACCTTTGCCCATGCCAGAAATTCCCTCTGTTCCTTCGTTAGCAGCCTCTTAGGGGTGGCAGCCAGCCTATCTAATATTTAAGGTTTGAGCCACCATCCGTTGTAGCTGTTGGCTTTTTTAGAGTGCCTGTCTCTTTTGCTTTTATTTTATTTGTGTTCATTTGTTCCCACGAGGGTAAGGCTGATTAAAACTGGAGGTCGCCTGGTATCCAGAGTCCGCATATTAGAGAATAGTTTACCCATTAACCATTCATTCCTTAGCATATGCTGTTCCACCGTGCCTTGGGGATTTGTGTAAGGTTTACTCCTTCTGCGCTGTACATTAGCCCAGGAAAAATTCCTAGTTACCAGTAGCCACCACGTGGAGGTCGTACATGCACTTGCGAGTCTCTCCTGGATATATCTGATATACATCCGTTCGTGACCACCCACCCTCTACCTCTGCCTAAAACATGACCAGCACAGGGGACAGAAAGTGGGTGCTGTGATAGGTTGCGGAGCCGATGAAAATCATTGGACTTATTGCCCCCCCCCCCACCACATCCGCCAGACTGGAGTTATTACTTCGGTCTAAAAAGACCAAAAGTATTGAAGTCCTGCCAAAAATGATCAAAAATTTTGTTGGTCCAAAACCACTTTTCTCGACGTTTTGAAAGTCCCGGTTTGAGTCTAAAAAAGCAAAAAAAAAAAATATCCGTCCGTCTGTCTAGATGTCTGGATGTTTGGATGTCTGTATGTCTTTACACATGGTATATCGAGAACGGCTTCTTCGATTTAGAATTTTTTTTCTGCCAATCTGTTTCTATGGCTAATGCTGAGATTTGAAAAGATTTTAGAACTTGTGCGTCAAGAGGGTCGGGTACCTGCCATACGAATTGACCCAAAATACCTGGTTATAGAAATGTTTACCAGGTTTTTATACATGCTGGTTTGAGGATTGAGTTGGAAGAGAGTTTGCGGTTTTATTGAGGGTTGAGTTGGTTGCCGTTTGCGGATTGAATTGGAGTTGAGATGGTGTTGGACCAGTGTTTAGTGAGCAGTTGAGCAATCTTTTAAATAAAGTGAGTATTTGTATGTACGTACAGCATATGTGTATGATATTTAAACAAATCGACACGACTTGACCTTTTTGAACCAAACCCTACACAAATATTGTTTAAGAGTCAGGAAAGGTCACTGTTTTATCTCAGAGCAACAAATTGAACCTTTCACATTTCAAATTAAACCTTTAGCAAATTAAATGAATGGTCAATTAGGATGGAACTTATCTATTTCTTAACTGATTTTAGTGAAAATTGACTTCCGCGATGGAAAAGGGATTCTAAAATGAGTTTTGGATGAAATTCTGGAATATGGCCAAGTATGATGGAACTTGCGTATTTATCAACCGATTATGATTAAATTCGACATGTGCGTTGTAAATGGTAGTCTACTCTTCCATTCTATGGAACTTGTCTATTTTTTAATCAATTACGACGAAATTTGGCTTCCACATTGGAAATGGGATTCTAAAATGATTTTTGGATGAAGTTCTGGATTATGGCCAAGTATAATGGAACTTACCTATTAAATAGAGATAAAGTGAAGTGGTAATTCCCACATCTATCGCAATGGGGCCGTTTTCAATACTAAACATTTATTCTTTCCGTTTTTTTCTATTTTTCTGAACATTGTTGGTAGCAAATGTTGATCCATTTTACTTGCTCTGGTTGTTCAATTAATATCGACTCCCAATGGCCAAAGTTTTTATGAAATCCTACCAAAAATTACCAAAATTTTTGTTTGTTTGTCCAAAACCACTTTTTTTTACCACGTATTTATTAAGGCGTGGTATTACAACGAGAATTGAGTTGCGCGTTGAGTTTGGTGGTTTAGTTGATGGTTGAGTTAGGGATTTGAGTTTGGTTTGGATTAGGGTTAAGTGAGCAATTGAATTGGAGATTTATTTGGGGGTTGAATTGATTTGAGGATTGAGATAGGTGTTAAGTTTGGAGCTAAATCGATGGTTTAGTTTGGGTTTGAGTGGAAGGCTAAATTAGCGTGCTGATTTTAGGACTGAGTTGGGCATTGAGTTTTTTGTTGAATTGAAGGTTGAGTAGGGTCTTGAGTTTGGGTTAAGCGAGGGTTTCAGTTGGGGATTTATTTGGCAGTTAAATCGATGGATCATTTGCCTGACAGACTCAGTTGAGGAATGTTGATTAAGGAGTTGAGTTGAGCGTTGAGTTTGGAGTTGGTTTGAGTTAGGGGTCAAAGTGAGATTGAGTAAGGGTTAAATTGAAGTTAAGTTGAGGTTGAATTGGTGATAGAGTTGAGTGCTGGGTTCGGATTGATTTGGTGATTGCCGTTGGGGATTGCATTAAGGATTGCGTTGAGATTGAATTGAAGGTTGAATTAGAACTTGATGAGCGGATGATTAAGGGATTAAGGGGTTCACATAGCGAATTATTTGGGAGTGTAGTTAGAGATAAGATTAAGTAGACTTGAGATAAGTTTACGTATGCAAGTACTTTTGCGGACCGAAGTTCTGACCATCTCATGAGATTTCAGCCCTTTATATTTTTTTGAGTTGAGTTCATGTACGAATGTAGTTTTTCGAGTCGCATTGACTTGAGGATTGAGTTGGACGTTGAGTTTGGGGTTAATTTGAGGGTTGAATTAGGGACGAGTAAGAAGTTGAGATAGGATTGAGTTGAGTTCATAGACAAATGTAGTTTTCGGACAGAATTGGTTTAGGAATTGAGTTTGGGGTTGAGCCTAAAGTTAACAGAAAAATGTTGCTACACAAAATAACAGAAAGTGGCATTTACACAAAAAAGTGGAAAATGAAAACGTTTCAATGATCACTTTATCGTAGTTTGACAATAAACCTATATAGAATCTATGAGGTGAAGCGTTATGCCAATTAAAAAACAAAAAGACATTGAGTAGTTTGCAACCTTCAATAGATTTTGAGGCCTCATGCTGTTCTGATATTCTGAATCTGTTATTTAAAAACTCTAGATTTTTAAATAACACAAAAATATTAAAAAGTCTCATTTATAATCCTATACATCTTATACAGTCACATCTCGAAAACTATGATACTGCGTGGTGTAGGTTAGCGGATTAGTGCAGAGTAGTTATGTTCATCGTTTTTATTAGATACTAGCTGACCCGGCGAACTTCGTCCCGCCTCAAATTACTTCGTTTCGAGCAAATACTTTTGTTCTTCACGAAAATTAATTTTGATGATAGAAAAAATCCAACAACTCAACTCTATTCTCAATAGATGATTGATTTGAGTGGACATTCCATCCCATTTTCATCGAATTCAACACTAATGTATTGAAAAGTGAATGAAATGTCGATTCAAACTCAGGCGTCTTTCGAAAATTGAGTTGTGTTTTGGATTTTTTCTCTCATTGTGGAAATGAATTGGAGTCAGTTGGAATTCAAAAGAATTCAATGTATTTTATTCGAGTGGAATTAAATCGAATACAGACGCAAATCAATACAATGCATTGTGGTAAACAATATTTCTCGTTCTGTTCTCCGGCGCATAAATGAACAACGATGATGGTTTGCCAACTCTCGAACACGCGACGTACAACTGACCATGAGAAAAACACGGAAATTCTAGATTTATTCCGCACACTTCCAACGATTGACCTTGCGATTTGTTAATCGTCATAGCAAACGCTAATCGAACGGGGAACTGAATGCGCTTGAAGTCGAACGGTGTGTCAGTTGGAATCATAGGAATTCTCGGAATTAGAACATCTTCTCCTTTTAATTTGCCCTTGATGATCGTCGCTTGGATCACGTTGTTCATCAGTTTCTTCACACTCAATCGGATGGTTCAGATTGCGCAGCATGATTATTACAGATCCAACCTTGAGCATCAAGTTATGCGGTGGTATTCCTGGAAAATCAAGCCCATTCAAAAACTCGGTCGGATAATTGGTTGCCTCGTTTTGATTGGTCACACAGTCAACGGATTTGTAACAATGGGTTTCCCCAGCAATTTGGTTTTGAATCAAGTAATTCAGGCTGTCTACATCCTTGTTCTTTGCTGCCAAAATTGCTCGTTCGCTGAGCCAATCGTGGTTCACATAATTTTGGCGGATGTTCGGAAACACTTTCGTGATAAGCTCTTCCTTCGACGTCGTAAACATGCAAAAATTGGAGGGAAATGAAATCAATCCGGTCGAAACGTCAACAGGAATTTGACCGCTGCCAAGCGCCAACAGTTGTTTAGAAAAATCAGTAGTTGATGAGTCGTTCTGTAACGCGACTCTCATGTTCGTGGTCAACTGCAACTTCTTCACATAGCGCCACAAACTCGACGATTTTAGACTTGCGTTGAGTTCATCTGCAGCTGTCGATTTTGGAATGACAGGTAACGTTTGACGAAAATCGCCGACCAACAGAATCATCGCTCCACCAAAACGTCTTGTGTCACTTCGTAAATCCTTCATCGTTCGATTGAACGCTTCCAATGATCGTTTGTGTGCCATTGTGCACTCGTCCCAGATGATGATTTTGCATTCTTGCAATACCTTGGCCATCGCCGAGTTCTTGCACACTGGCTTGTCATTCGTGTGGATATTCATCGCCAACTTCAATGCAGAATGTGCTGTTCGGCCGCCGTCCAGCAATGTAGCTGCAATTCCCGATGATGCAACAGTTAACGCTATTTGAAATCTCGAGCGAATTGTGGCCAAAAGCAATGAAATCAGGAATGTTTTGCCTGTTCCACCGGGAGCATCGAAGAAGAATATTCCGCCGTTTCCTTCGTCAACTGCCGTCATCAATGCGTCGTACACGTTATTTTGCTGTGCATTCAAAAGCGGGACATTCGTTCGTACTATTTGGCTCATTGAATCTCGATCGTACAATTGCTCTCATTGCAATTCATGATTAAATGCATCGTGCATCGGACGAATTGGTGCTGGCATGCCCAATTTCGACAAATGGCTGCCACACATAAGCACGCACATGTCTTCGATCATGATCAAAGCTTCGTTGCGTATCTCGTCATTCATTTCAAGATCATAATTCGATGTTGCAGTGCGAATTTGATGCAAAATATCGTCAGCCATTTCGTTCTTGAATTTGTTCCACAATTCCAATGCGTTCGATGGATGACATGTCGCTATGATGATCGCGAACAATGTACGAATTTGATTTGCCGGCGCAGAAACAGTGGCATCGGCGAGTTATGAATCCCAGTGTGAGTCGTTTTCCAGCAAATTCAGACGTTGGCAAGCCTCTCGATAAGTGGCGCACAACACTTCATCTATAGTACGAAGCGATTCGAACGAAGTAGGACCACGAACATGGAACAAATGCAAACGAAGATAGAAACATTCGTCTTGTCATGGATGAACGGTATATACACGGCCAAGCGCATCAGTCGAATACACACCAATGTATCCTGAAACAGGTTGACCTTTTTTTTGTCGTTGAAACTTCTTCGTCGACTGATGTTCGTGCGAACGGATCGCTTTGGCAAATTTCGAAAAAATTCGTAAATGTTGTAGCTGGTGGCTATTTTGCTCGTTGTGCTGCATTAGCTTCCGTGAAATAGACATGTTGTCCATTCTCCAAGTGCACCCACAAAAGTTGAACAGTGGGATGTCGTTCGTGTATTGCAAATGAGAAAATACGCCAAATCGAACACTGCCAGGTCGCTACCTTT
Organism: Tipula vernalis; assembly: GCA_958295665.1. Classification (NCBI taxonomy): domain Eukaryota; kingdom Metazoa; phylum Arthropoda; class Insecta; order Diptera; family Tipulidae; genus Tipula; species Tipula vernalis. Next base: position 136,840,629 of record OY282559.1, read on the forward strand.
GTTCACGTATTTGCAGATATATTTAATGGACTTAATGGAGTTACAGTACTCAACATTGCAGTGTGTTGCGAATGTTTTCGATAGAAGCTTGCAATACGGAACGATCCAGCGATTATCGTCCACGACATCTTTTCCTTTCACCATCATCGTGACTGTTCTGCCACCATTTTCGGGTGAACGACGCCGATATAATGGATAACCGTCGTTTCCACTAATTATGTATGCCAGCAACGGTCGCGGATATTGTTTTGTACATTTCCCAGCGGCCATACACGGTGAATCTGGATTGTGACCTCCGCACGGACCGTGAATCATGTTTGTTGCGACTACCGCGAACAATTCCAGGTCGGCTTCTGGATCTGGCATTTCGGCGCTGATAATTGAATCGATTTGATCTGGTCTGATTTTCTCAATTAACCACAGCAGAATGTGTGCATGTGGTAATCCACGCTTTTGCCACTCTACTGAGTACATCCAACAACGTGGCTGTCCGAAAACTATTTGCTTAACGATGCAGTCCATTAGCGTCCTCAGTTTTTGCTTGAACACACGTGCGGTGATGTCGTGACGATCGCTGGTAGTTTGTCCCGGCAGTAGATTACAGGTAATTTCAGGCCATTTCGGATTGCAAGTGAACATGATGAACAAATCTGGCCGCCCGTAATGCCGCACATATGTAATAGCATCCTGCGCATATTCATGCATATGCCGTGGGCTGCCAACATATGTCGCTGGGAGAATAGTCAATTGACCGACGTTATTTGCATCTCCATCCGAAACGATGCGGCATCGCGCAGATGAATGTACTGCTCGGAACGTAGTTTAGATTGATTGAAGCGGATGAAATTTAAACGTTCCGTTTCGATCTTAACATACATATCGACGCAATACTGTTGGAACAATCGACGATATCTCAAAAGATGATTGTCCACGCCTTGTCGCATCATCAACCGATAGGTATAAAAATGCATGGAACTGGCCTTCTTATTCGTTTCTTCACCTGCAAAATGAATATCTTATATGTATAGCAATGCAAGTACAATCAACAGCTCAATAACTAACCGGTCAGCGGATTGACCATCTTTATCTGGAAGTGGTAGCCATCCTCTCCATGACAAAACATCATATGATCGATGTGTTTCGTATACGCTCTTTACTTGTCCGTCATCACGCCGCTTAATCACAATATCACGCGATTCCACATTTTCGCCAACAATCATAACTGCGACTTCGTCGATAGTGGGAGCATTGTACTGACGTACATGGCCTCCGGTTGGTCTTTTGTCTGCTCTGATGATTATTTTGTGATTATCGGAAGTCATTTTCTCCAAAGCAGTTTTAAATAAACGAACCAGCGCATTGTGTTCATGCAGAAGACATTGAAGTTCTCCGATTATCTCTCGTTTTGACGCATTGAAAAGCGCAAGACGATAACCGACTTCAAATTCGGAATTTCCAACGAAATAAATTTGAAGTAACTTGGGTTCTTCATTCGTTGGTGGCATCAACGCTCCGCTTCGATGATAAATTTGACCTAGAATCTTTAAAATAAAGGGCAATTTTGAATGTGATGAGTACAATCGTTCAACATTATCGAAATGATTAACACGTGGTGACCTCATTACCTTATAGGTGGGATTATAGCCGGGTTGACGGACAACAGCATCGGTCCCAAATGACGTCATGTTAAAGCATTGATTGTACTGTTGTGTGTGTTTCAGAAAATGTCTGGATAGCGTTGTATCTCCATAGAGATAAGTACGCAATGGCTCCAGTAGCGAAGTCAAAACCGGCAATTTAACTTTGCCATCAGCACAACATAGCCCTGGCGTTTCTGCTTGGAACTTCAATGCTTGGCAATGTCGGCATACAGCAGACAAAGACCAATTGACCTAACTGACACAGTCACGCAGGGATGCTCAATTCTCTTGCTTTCCGAGACCTGACTACATAATGACGAGCAGGTTAATATTCCTAATTACGAATGCTGCTTTCAGTTCAAAAGAGATGGTCAGCGAGCTGCCGGAGTAGCAATATATAAAAATGCAAGTATAATACATACAGTAGCCCCCCATAAGGACATAATGTTAGACAAACAACTGGCATGAGCGTAACAACACAGCCCATTGACGATATATGGACGACTGAAGTAAAAAACTTTGAAGACGAAGTATTTTAAGTTTTACTGGATGAAAATCCGTGTCAAACTCAAAAAGAGCTTGCAGAACAGTTAGGAGTTACTCACCAAACAAAAGTCAAATTTATACATTAAACATCATGTTGGAAGAAGAAATAGAACAACGGTGAAGATGTAACGTTACCAGGCCGAAGTGCAGTATTTCTAACGTTTGGTTCTTTCAATAAGGAATGAGCCAAACAGATTACGAATGTTATGTAAATAAATAAATAAAATATCGAATGTAAAATACTAAATTTTAAATTTTCGAATTAATCATCCACATAACCGCAAAAATTGGGAATTAGAGCCCGAAGAACAAACTGCGCAACGTCATTGTGATTACTCATGGTAGGCGAAAAGGACCTTCCATCTTGGTGACGCCGACAAAATACAGTCCGGCTAACATAGCCGACACAAAACAACAGTTCCGGCCAAAGGAGATGAAATTAATCTGAGAGCACAGCCTCCATCAGCGGCAAGCGCTCAGAATAAAGCAAAAAGACAATTTCTACAATTTTCAACCAATTTTTATAATTATTTTATAGTCGTTATTCATTTACCTTTAAAATGATCTGTTAATTTGTGTAGCTACACTATACTGTTAACGTTAACTTCACACCGGTAGGTTTGAGTTAAGGTTTAGTGAGCAATTCAGTTGCGGATTTATTTGAGTAGAGTTAAGGGTTTATTTGATTGTTAGTTTAATTTGTTTTGGGAAGGGTATTGGGAAGGAAGGAGGTAGTTGGGGATTTAGTTGGGAGTTGAGTTAAGGAATGAGGTGGAGGTTAGATTAAGCTGGGTTCATGTACATTTGTAGTTTTCGAACCGTTTTATTTAGGGCTTAGTTAAACATTGAGTTTGAGGTTGAGTTGAGATTCGAGTGAGAAGTTCGGTTGGGAATTAATTTGGCGTCGAGTTGAGGGTTTAGTGGGAGTTTAGTTTGAGTTGATTTGAGTTAAGTTCATACACGCATGTAGCTTTCTAATTGATATCGTGATGGAGTTGAGGGTGGAGCTAAGGATTTGGTTTAAGCTAAGTTGAGTTAAAGTTGGTTTGGGAATTACATGAGGGTTGATTCATGGATTGAGTTAGGTCTTGAGTTTGGGGTTAAGTTAAAGGTTGATTTCGGTTAACGGTTGATTTGGTAATTGCTTTGCAATTGAGTTGGAGGTTGAGTTATAAATTGAGTTGGAGGTTGAGCTAAATGTTCAATTAAAAGCATCAGTTAGTAATTGATTTGGAAGTTAAGTTAATTTTTACGCAGATTTTTTCTCTCTTTCGTTTCTAACTGTCATATTTAACTTTAACTCTTCTTTTTACGTGTCTTGAATGTATTACATATTTTTCAAAGCTTATGAGCTATCCGATGGAACCTTCTCAGGACTCCGACATAGAGTTTGCTGACCCCGATATTGTCTCTGGTTACAACTCTGATTTATCGTCGAGAACAGAAAATGCTCTGTTGAATACGATTGATGACGATTCTAAAGCGGATGCGAGCCTTCGTTAAAGGTCTAGGAGGGTAGGCAAGCGTAAGCAAACCAGAATAATAACTGGCACTACTCCTGAGCTAGCGTCCAAGAATACGCGTACCTATGCTGAAACCGTCACTGTTTGTGTTAAAAAAATCTGCGTTCGAGGCCTCAACCTGGTAAATACCCTGGATAAGGAAAAGCTGGGTGTTTCCGGAAGGTATTGAGTAAGCGAATTATCGAGTCTGCTAAATCTTCGGGACCTGTACCGCAGATGCTTGGAAGTCTTTTAAATTACAGACATTTGGAGTGGTTTCCAGCTAGTTGTTGGGGACCCTCCTTAACCCCTTTTTGTACAGACTTGAATCCATGTTGGACTGATGAGTCCAAATCTTTCGAAAGAAGGTTGAAAGGTTGTCCGTTGCAAACGTGAGGCGAATAGCCAATCGATTGTATTTCGGGTGGATACGAAATCTTTCGAATGGATTGCTGGTTCCGGTTCAATGTTGCAATACGTTCTAGAGAGGATCTCTTTTAAGATACTCTCGGGACCGTAGTCATTTCATGTTCAGTAAGTGTCATGGTACTCTTTCTAGCTTGAGATCAACTAATGGTAGAACCATTAGAATGCTTTGCTTATTGAGGAGAGCAGTGTGGCTTATCTGACAGCTGCAAGTTCTAGTACTAAATGGGCCCTTGCATCAGTTTATCTTCTCTAAGGACTCGCCTTTATCTCCTCCTTCGGTTGAGTTTAATAACTTGTTGTTGTGGAGTAAGCAGAAACATATCCCCTGGTGATTGGTTGTGATGCTAATGCTCATGACTCAATGAGGGTAGCTCAAACATTTACCATCGAGAGGTTTCTCTATTAAATTTTTTAAGCTCTTCTGAGCTTAAAATTCTCAATAAAAGCTGTGAGCCAACTTTTGTTAATTCTGTTTGGCAGGAAATGATTGACATCAGTTTGTGCTGTAAGTCTAAGTAATAATTAATTTAATTTTTAACTGGAAAGTGACGAACGTTATTCTCACTTCTGATCATATTTGTATCTCGTTTTCTATTAAACTTAAAATTCTACCGTTTAAACCATACCGTAACAGGAAATTAACCGATTGAGATTTTTTCTCTCTCGAACTCATTCCTCTACTTGTTACACCGAGCGCGTCTCAGTCTACTAGGGACATATAATTACGAGCATCTTTGCTGACAAAGGCAATTTCGACGGTCTGAAAATTCATGTCCCCTTATCACTAACCAGAAGTCTCGGAACAAAACTTTTTGGAGTTCTGAACTTAAAAGGTTAAGAAAATTCGTTAGAAAAAATCTAAACTTCAGGTTGATGGGGGTAGCTCCTTAATGGCCCAAAAGGATTATAAAAAACGTTTGAGGAAAGCTCACATATCATCGTGGATTAACTTCTGTGAGGAAATTACCAGCCTGTCGGCTGTAACCTTGGCTGTAACTAGACTGAATTAAGCTTTGGCTAAAAATGATGTTTGTAGACTTAAGGCTCTTCGTCTGCCTAATGGTCACCTCACCTCTTCCAATAAGGAGATTGGTGTGTTGCTTCTTTCTGTTCATTACCCCGGTTGTGACTTCACTTCTGATTCTGTTGTTTCCAAGCCTACAAGCCTGTTGATGCCTCTAATTGGGGTTTAGCTCACAAACCGAACACTCACGACGTTCTTCGTAAAAAGCAGAGGGTCCTGATGGGGTTTTCCCTGCTGAATTACAGTACGGCTTTCCCTACATTCAGGAGCATCTGTCAATAGCATTACCCCACAATGCTGGAGCAAGACTAAAGCTTTTTTTATCCCGAAGGCTGGCAAGTCTAAGTCATTTCGGCCTATTAGTCTGTCTTTAACTTTTCTTAAGACTTTAGAAAGGATCGTCTACAGATTTATTTACAGATCTATTTGCCGCTCTTCCCACTCAGTAACATGCAACATGCTTATAGGATTGGTAAGTCCAGTGAACCTGCTCTACACGTTGAAATGTCCCTCAATAATAAAAAGTTTCTTATGGGTACTTTTCTGGATATTGCAGGAGCTTTTGATAATACTTCGTTTGCTACCATTAATAAAGCCTAAATCTATGCTTAAGTCTCAAGGTTCCAAAGTTTTCAAGGATTCTAAAGTCTGTCTATAGGGTGCCCTCTGCTGTGGCTTTTGATCATTGACGAGCTACTTGTTAAACTACAACATTCTGGCTTCATTGTCCAAAGTTATGTGGATGATATTGTTGTTACAGTTTCAGGCAAATATCTGAATATATTGGTCGACTTAATGCAACAGGCCCTACTTATGGCGTGGAAGCATGGTGTATTGAGAAGGGCTCACGCGTTAATCCGTCTAAGACTGATTTAATTGTCTTTACCTGGTGTATAAATATTGCAGTTTTCTCTGTTCCCTCTCTTTTTGGAAGAGCGACTACTAAATCTGACCATGTAAAACATCTTGGTATATCTTCTTGGATGGTAAACTCTCACGGAATTACCACCTTCGTTACAAAATAAAAAAGGCTACTGCGGTTTTTAAGTATAGAAGAGCGAAGGAAATCGTTGTTGTTTTACCAATCCTCTCATGCGCCCATTGTTTGGTGTCCAGTGGTTAAATTAACGACCTCTTTAATTAAACTTAATGAACTGCAAAATATTGATGGTAGAGCCATTACTGGACCTACGTCTTTTACTCCACTTCTGACTATGGAGTATATTTTGTATTTGGTCCAGCTGAACATTTCACACTAGGCACTGCTTGCTCTGCGGCGTATCGCTTGAGATCCATTGGTGCATAGAGTGTTTTATTTGCAATGGTGGGGCATAAACGATAACAGAAATTGATATGGTTAATGGCAGGCTATTGGCAGAGTTCAACTTCGATAATTTATTCTCGTTGGTTTATCCATCGGGAGATTTTTGGCCCTCGGAGCGATTTCTTGAAACTTTATCGGAATCTCTTGCCTTTTTTTCTGATGGCTCTTGCTCTGAACGGGGTGCTGAATTTGGAACTTACTGCCCTCTGAAAGATTTCAGATCGTTTTTTAGTCTGAGTTCGCACTGCACTGTCTTTCAGGTAGAATTAATGGCTTTGACTTATGGTGTTATTGAGGCTATGAGTTTTGCTGTTAACAACAAAAATATCTTTTTGTGTACGGATAGTAAAGCTCTGCTGAATTCATTGAAAAATCCCTTGACTCTTTCCAAATTTGTTAAGGACTGTAAACATTTCATCAACCTTTTTTGTTCTAACAATAGAGTTAATGTCTTATGGGTACCGGAAGACAAAGCTGGGTCGCGATTAACATTAATCGGTTCCGAACCGAAGGCTAAACAAATTTCGCTCTTAAAGAGTAAAGGCTGAAATGGTGTGCTACCTCTGGTTGTCGTATGGCGAAGCACTTTATTAGTGAACCAGATCAGAGGTTTACTAAGTTTGCTTTATCTTTAAAAAGAGACCAGATCAGAATACTGGTTGCAATCCTCACTGGCCACGGCCGTATTGAGGATCATCTACACCGCTTGGGGTTGGCCCAAGATGATATACGGGGTGCGCCATCTTTTATGTAAACGTTGAATAACTTTGAAAAAAAAACGATTTCTATATATAAGATAATTTTATTCAATTTGCTCCTCTGCGATTTATTTGAACTATTTTTTGAATACAACATCAATTAATTGGCCGCCTTTATTGGCCAAAGCAAAATGTGACCTTTTTGCTGCGTTTTCCATTACCTTTTCGAGCGATGATTTCGGCACAAATGTTTGCCTTGAGCTCCGTCTTGTTGAAAGCAGTAACCGTCACGATCTTTTTCACGCATTTGCGAGAAGACATAATGAGCCAATATCTACCGATATCGATTTCCATCGATGATTTCGTTTTCTCTGAAAAATATGACCCAATGGTGGTTTTGGCGCTAACGTCGGCCCAAACAGTCACTTTTTTGTAATGCAATGGCGTTTCATGGATCTCATGTGAATTCACCGTTCCCAAAATGTGGCAATTTTGCTGATTAACGCCGCCAGAGAGTGTGAAATGGGCCTCGTCGGTAATCAAAATATGCTTCCAAAAATCAGGTTGGGTGTCAACCATTCCAGCTATTGTTTGGCCGTATTTCAAGCGACATAGATAAGTTGTCGGCAATATTGGTCCCACTAACGCCAAAATGCTGAGCGCGGCGACGATACAACACTTTTGGGTTCTGGGCCACGCTCTCTCTGACCGCCTCAACCAGTTCATTGGAACGTCTTGGTCGTTTATGAACGGCATGTTGACGATCTCTCACTGTCCCATGCACAACAAAATTAGACAGCACATTACGAATAGTGTTGTCGGACGGTGCCTGTTGGCCACGATATTTTCGACCGTATGCACGTTGAGTTAACACAACTGAACAACTATTTTCAATGTACAGCGTCACTATTTCGGCGCGTTATTTCGGTGTGAAACGATTCATGGTTAAAATTGTATTGAATTGACGTTTCAAAAACATGTTTAATCATGGTCAATCGATTGACAAATATCAAAGTTATTCCATGTTTACATACCCCCCCTTTGTTTGTAGTTGTTCAGCTTTCGAAAGTGTTCGTTTTCAATTGTTCAATTGTGAACTATTGATATAGGTAGGCTGCCTTCTCGCCCCTTGGTCTAAACTGAATCCATCCAGAAGTTTGCGCAAATATTAAGCATACTAATAGAAACAGAAAACCGTACAACCGGTCAACAATTAAGTAATACCTAAAACAACCTACATATAAATTATATCCGAGCTGTGATAGCCTGACTTAAGTTCATTTTAGATACACAATAGGTGAAGTAAATGTACGCAATTTTCCCCTCAACTTTTATGAAATTTGAATTTTTATGCTAAAATAGAAAAAGAGATGAAAAAAAATTAACGTTCAACGAGGACACTGTGGCCAAGAAAATGGCTTGACGGTCCAATAACATTCAAACAATTTGAGTTTTCGTTTTTAATAATAAATCAAATAATGATTATTGACAATTTCAGACCCCGCAAAGTAACGTTGAACGGTTATAACTGTTGCTGACAAATTTTGTAAGTTGTGGAATTTTCCAAACTGCTTGGGAGCGCTCGATGCATCTAAAATAGATAGATCATAGTTTTACAACTATAAAGAATTTAATAGTAGACTTTAAGATTCTTCAACGAGAGGTTAGACTTGTTGTATATAAAACAAAGCAAATAACTCTTGCAACTGATCAATGATGATATACAGTTAACTGAGTCTGATCCACCAATACCAACCGTTTTTGGTATTCAACAATTCAAAAACTTACCTCAGCCAGCGGCAATAAACAGAACTGGTGATACCTGAAGTGGGACCAATTACCAGTCCTTGCAACCAAAGAATTTTCTGTCGACATAACAATCGGTTCCACTACGATACCGCCTTTGTTATATCTAAGAATTTAGTCAAAACTAATTATGCTGTTCAAGCAGGTCATTTCACTTGCATATACTTGTAATGTATTTCCTCAAAGAAGCAAAAATAAGCAATATGAGCATTAAAATCTCATCGATATTACATTTATTTATATTTTGTGTAATTAGTGTAACACTTTTGTATATAAACCATCAAATTATTAAATTAAATACAGAAAGAATACAGCTATCAAAACAACTTCCTTCGATTAGCCCCCAACAACACTAAGCAGAAAGTAAGAGAAACATTGGCCCTTCGAGCTGTAAAATCAACAAGCCGTTTGGAGGTGTAGGACGTATATAAGAATAAGGAAGAAATACAGTGTGGACCACTCATAAACCATCAGAATTAATTCATAAGCCAGATGAGCAATATCAAAACAGGCCACAAAATTATTATGACAAAGTGGAGGCCATATATAAAGAAACCAAACATATCTTCTTGACAATACCATGCGGATCAAAAAAAGAAATACTATTCGAGCCAAAGCACGATTACAACGAGAAACAGCCGATGTTTCCTCATTCATAATTTATGAAAATGAAGAGGATGATGAATATCCTGAAATGCTAAAATCAGCAGACATTATGTTAGAGTCCGTAGAGCAAGTAAAACGCTACCAGCTTCAACTATGAAAACCTAAACCCTTAAAGCAAAATGTTAGCAGAATGTCACATTAAGGCGAAGCTACCAAGTTTAGCAAGCAGCTCATAGATTCATGGGCTGCATCCAGCAGCAATCACAAACAAATTATGGCGAAAGATGATGAATAATAGTTCTAGGCAGAGGAATATGTCAAGATGAACATTTTCGGCGAAATACAAGCAAAGTATGTGAGACGATAGTCATAAATACTTATCAAAGCATTAACCTTCTCTCTGTCCACTGGGGTCAAATTGACCCCAGTCACTTTTAAACCGAAAAAATCACATATTTTGTAATTAAAATCGTTCGACGGACAGAGATAGCCTCAATTAATGTCTTTTATATGCAATAGAAAAAGAACATATTGAAAATATTTGTTAATGTGTTAGTTACGATTGATTGGAGGAAACTAAACGCATTTTGGTCTATTGGGGTCAGGTTGACCCCAAATTTTATACATATATTTTGCATACAAACCATTTTTTTTGCGTCCTATAACTGTGTTATTTTATTTTTGGACAAGTTTTAGTGAACTTACTGTGTATTGATGCATTTTTCCGTATGTACATATATTGTTATAAACGAAACACATGATTATGCTACTCGCCGGTAACAACCAATGTAAATTAACTATTCTTTACATACATACATACATACTGTTCGATGCAGTAACACACTTTCGACACATTTTACCGTTAGTTTTATAAATTTCAACGTAATTATTGAAATATTTCTAGTCGCTAAATAGCTATTGCAATCCATGTAGCTGCTTGTGAAAAAAGTGAATCCTTTTGTATAAATTCTTCTTGTTTCATGTAGAAAGTGTTTTAGTAATCTAATTCCAACGATTTACATATTGATACGTATTGTGTGCAGGTATTTATAATATAATATAGATTGAAAAGTATGGCACGAAAACGGCACAGGAGTCAGGAGCTGCGAGACTTGTTCGATGATGTAACAACACCAGATATATCAGAGGAGGAAAATGCATTAGCTGATGATAATTTTGATGTTACGTTTACCTACCTACGAATTACCTAATATTGATCAACAACCTACAGAGCAAGGCACTTGGTATTATTCTCAGAATAAAAAATTTAAACGTAAATGGAGTTCAAACCCCACAGAAGCTACAAAAATACGCAATTTCCGAATCATGAGAGAACGAGAAGGCCTAACAGGACGAACAGCACAAGACATAACAAGTCAACTCCATGCATTTCAAAAAATAATACCGGAAACGCTTATAAATGTTATAGTTTCGGAAACAAATCGAAAGGCCAGACAATTCTACAATATGTATAGCCAGTCACCAAAAGTTCGTCGTATTTGGTAATATACCAATTCTGTAGAGGTGTTTGCATTAATTGGAATTTTGATTTACGCTGGGGTTCATAAGAACTGGGACGAACGTTTGGATGAGTTGTATTGTTTGGACAATCGTCCATTTTATCGGGCCACAATGTCCCTAAAGAGGCTGCAACAATTGTTACGATTTCTTCGATTCGACAATTACCAAACAAGAACCGAGCGGTTGAAACAGGACAAATTAGCCCCGATTCGTGATGTATGGAATATGTTTTTGGCCAATCTAAAACAGCCTTATAAACCATCAGGATACTTAACTGTTGACGAACAGCTTGTTCTAACACGTGGCAGGTGTTCATTCCGGCAATACATACCTTCAAAGCCCGGCAAATACGGTATTAAAATATTTTGGCTTTGCGATGCCAAAAATGCGTACCCTTTGAATGGTGAAATTTATGTAGGTAAACAACCAAACGAGCCCCGTTCGAGTGATTATGCGTTAAATTTAGTTCATCGACTATCTGCGTCGTATGTCAATAAAGGGCGCACAATCACCATGGACAACTTTTTTACCAGTTGCGTATTGGCAGAACAATTACTACAGAAAAAAACAACAATAATTGGAACGATTCGCAAAAATAAACCGGATTTACCAAAAGAATTTACGTGTAAACCAGATGTAAAAAACAGGGAAGTAAATTCGTCAAAATTTTGCTTTGATGATAATTTGACGCTAGTAAGCTATATACCGAAACCAAATAAGAACGTCCTTTTGTTATCAAGTCTACACACGGATGGAAGCGTTGACATTAAATCTAATAAACCGAATAAAATCCTGGACTACAACGCAACAAAAGAAGGGGTTGATACGCTAGACAAGCTAGTGAGGATCTACACTAGTAAGCGAAAAACCCAACGGTGGCCGATGGTCCTATTTTTTAATAAGGTGGATCTCGCGGGTGTAGCAGCGTTGAACTTGTATAAGTGTGCCAATCCTCAACTTTTTGATGGTAATCGTAAAGCTTCAGAGAGAAAATTATTTCTAAAGAATTTAGCAATGCAATTGACTCAAGCACATATATTACGGCGCCTGTCAAACCCACAAGCGTTAAAAAAAAAATGTAAAAATTGCTATCAACCAAATAGGCTATAGTGTGTTGGGTGTAGGACGCACTGTGCCACCTGAAAAGACAACTACATCAGCAATTTCGAAACGTTCAAGATGCTACCGATCCGCCGATGCCAAGACTAGGACCAAATGTCATTTATGTGATAAACCATGTTGTGCAAAGCACACACAGAATGTATGTACCGAATGTATCGATCAAAACGAAAATGATTCGGATGATGAAGATGTAATATCTGATGATGCCTCTGCCTAAAACATGTCACCAACATTTTGAAAAATATTGACTTCAGATATTAGTGAATTTCCGTTTATGTTTTTAGTTTATCTCTATATGCAATATTTTGAATTATTATGTATATATTTTTAAGGAATATTATATTATTTTAATAAAATAATAATAAAAATAATAAAAATAAATACAATTTTTTTAATTGATCCATATAATATAGATGAATATTATTTGGGGTCAAATTGACCCCTGTAGACAGATAACGTATCGGTAAGGTATGGACAGAGTGAAGGTTAATAAGAAAAGGCACAACGTCAAACTACCGACCTAAGATAATCCTTTCTTTAATGGCGAGAGTAAGTTGTGGACAGCCCTTTACAGTTTATATTACAAGACTGTACATTGCTACGAAAACCTATCCAACGAAGAAAAATGTACTACTTATATCTTTGGTTCGAGGACAAGCAGCGAAGCTATTTAATCACTTAACGCTGTCAGAAGAAAATTACTTGACTACGTGGAAAACCCTTACCATCAAAAATGAGAACAAACGAAAGTTGGCCAGCAATCATATCTACACACTAATGGACTTATCCAGCTTTAGCTTATAAAACACTGGATATTTTTACGATAGGCATTTACAAGGACGTTAGATACTGAGACTCATCTCAACTACTAATCAACAATCGAAATCTAAAGGTTCTAAGAATACAACTCATTTAGTAATGACTGTTCTATCTCTAAATTGTGCACAATGTAGTGGTGATCATGAAATTACCAGTTAAGAAAATTCCAAGCTTTTTCAGTTTTGGAGAGGATGGCAACTGTAAAGGTGTCAGCGTTGTACACAAAAAATATCTCCGGGAGTAAATGTAAAAAATGTCATAGGGCTCATCATAGTTTACTCCACGACGTTCAAAAGAAGCCAGTAAAGAAGCCTGAAGGTCCAGCCAAGATTTTGTTTGCAAACAACTAGGGCTCGTAAAATACCCGAAAATTAAGTACCCGGCGAACGTGTAGTTATTTTGCCAAATACCCGCGCACCCGGTTACCCGAAAAAGGGTATTCAAAACATGTTTTAACAGTTCTTATATGTAAAACAGGTAATATGTATATAATTCGAACAATTTCGCTTATGTAAATATATATACGTTCAATAAAGGCAGGTTAGTTCAAGAGTTATAATATTGACTTTTATTTTTTAGTTATCAAAAATTTCAAAAATAAGAAGCCATTAAGTGTAGAAAGGGTAGAAACGGCTAAGTAACTTCGATTTTTTGTAGATCCGCATATCTCCTTGCTCGACGTTTAAACCTTCCATTTTATCGTTAGGTTTTATGGTTCCTTTTGATATAAGACAGCACTGTAGCTCATTAAATCCAGTTGTTTCTTCAAGTTCTACGTCAAACTTCTCTAAAATCCAACAAATCAATTTCAACTTAAACCCTACTCAATATCATACCATAATAGCATACGTATCGTCGTACCATCATAACCTTAAACAATCATTCCATCATATTATTATTCCACTATACCATCATGACACTATACCATTTAAACATCCTACAGTCATACCATCGTACCATAGTGACGTCGCAGCATCCAACCATCACATCATGTACATAGACATCCAGACATCCAGACATCGAGACATCCAGACATCCAGACATCGAGACATCCATAACATTTGGACAGTAATTTTTTTTATTGTTTGTAGACCCAGGAACTTTGAAAACGTCGAGAAAAGTGGTTTTGGACCAACCAGGGTCGCCTATCTTTGCTTAGTTCTTAAAGCACTAGCAAAAGTGGTTCAAGGATATGTGAGATTTCCATTAATAATTCTAGGTATATGTCGTTAATTTTCTCGGCGCCTAATTCACCGAGTGCAGTAGTGATACAATATTTCAATTTTGTAAATCGGTTTAATGTCGGAATAAGCGTGTTTTACCGTATCTAAAATATGTGTGTATAATAAACCAAAATATGTTGTACAATTACTTCGGTCTAAAAAGTTCAAAGTATTTTCCCTTACCTCGTTTCTGCGTGCTTTGATAAAATATTTTTCTAAGGCGATTTAAAGAGATCTGATATTATAAAGGGGTTTCCCATAAGAGGTCTTATTTTGATATTAAAAAAAACGAGTATTTTTTAAGAGAAATCAATAAATGTTTATTGCATTGTAAAGAGAAAGGTATGCCATATTTGAAAACGATATCATCCAAATGACCTCCACGGCTACGCTTGCAGCACCATATCCTTTTCATGAAATTTTCCCTGACCAATTCGCACATTTGCGGCTGTATGTCCTCGATAACTTCACGAATTCCATCTTTAAGGTCTTAAATCGATTGTGGAGCATTGGCATAGACCTTATCTTTCACGTGGCCTCAAAGAAATAAGTGTAAAGGTGTTAAATCACAAATCTCGGTGGCCAATTGTTGTCACCTCTTCGAGAAATAACACCGTCAGAAAACTTTTCTTGCAAAATTGCGATTGTTTCGTTGCTTGTGTGACACGTAGCTAGACGGCCGTCTTGCTGAAAATAAACGTCGTCCACATCACTATCTTCCAATTTCGGCCATAAAAAATCATTAATCATAGCTCTGTAGCGCAATCCATTCACCGTAACAGTTGCACCAGCCTCATTTTCGAAAAAGTAAGGTCCAATCACACCGCCAGCCCAAAAACCGCACCAAACAGTAACACGTTGAGGATGGAGATGCTTTTCAACAATTATTCTTGGATTTTCTGAGGCCCAAATGCGGCAATTCTGCTTATTAACGTAGCCTCCGAGGTGAAAATGGGCCTCATCACTGAAGATGATTTTTTAATGAAAATCCGGATCATTTTAATGCATTTGAAGGACCCAATCAGCAAAGATACGACGTTTATGGTGATCGACCGGCTTAAGTTCTTGTGTTAATTGAACTTTAAAAGCCTTAAGTCGTTTGTGGAAACTGTAATACCGTTTGTGGAATGTCTAATTCCAAAGATCGACGAGGAATCGACAAACCTGGGTTTTCTTCAACACTACGGGGTACAGCAGCAATATTCTCAATTGTTCTTGAGCGACGCACACGGTTTCGATTCTTACTAACTTATCCCAAAAGCTCAAATTTTTCCACCAGTTTCACTATTTCCGGCAGAGAAGGTGTTTCACGACGACCAAAAAGTGCTTTAGTTTTGCGAATTGTGACGGCAAAATTTTCACCATTTTTGTAGTGAATTTTAATCATTTCAATGCGTTGTTGAAGCGTGTATCGTACAATTTTTAGTAATGGCGTAGTTTTTACTTGTCAAATGTCAAAAGATGACAGCTTAAATTGACAGCTGCCCAAAAAGCAGGCTATTCAAAATGAAACCTCTTTTTGGAAAACCATGTATAAATTTGGAATAAATAACGGAAACTTTGCAGCGTTCTCATGAATTTTTTCGCTATACCCGAAGTAGTTACCCGGGTATTCGGATTATTAAAAATTCCGAAAAATACCAGGGTACCCGGGTACCCGATACCCGAGAATACGAGCCCTACAAACAAACTCAAAATCCATATAAGGTAGGAATCTTATTGGCAACCGCTTTAGCTGATAACTACAGACATTGTAGAAAATATATTTCGGATTCTGATTGATACAGGCTTCCAAGCCACTTTTATCGCCGAAGAAGTAGCCAATAAACTCAGGTTAACAAGGGCTCAGACTGAAGCAGATATTACCGGCATGAACTTGTAAATAATCATATTTTAATATATAAAATTAAAGGTTTGTTTCCAATCCAACCAATACACTTATTTGGGGCGAATCAATGTCGGTAAAGCCTCTTTCTTGACTATCATAAAGTTCATTTCGGCAAACCCTTACGATATCCGGCGAATTAGTCTTTTCCACACCAGTGCAACATAAGAAACTTACAAATAAATCGATCAGTTCAGAAAAGCAGTAAAATCGGTAAAACCCCGATTGCTTTGTTTCAGAACCTGTAATTGATTTGAAACATCTTTATTTTGTTGTAAACGCTTAACTATCTGATGACAACTGAATGCCAGGTGGTATTTTCGATTGTTTTGTTAGTGGGGACGAGGTTTACATTATTTCTTCTTTTGGCAATAATAGTAATGGTATAGATATAAAGATAAACCAGTGTTTTTTATTGGACCGCAGGCTTGATATTAAATTTCGTATTTTCTTCCTTCGCATCTGGCAAGATGAACAATGTTTGTATATGGTTGATTAGCTTTGCTGTCATGATTGGTTTTAAGATTTGCAACAGTGACTTGAGCTGACCTCCGACTCTAAATCACATCGTTCATAACATTAACCCATGTTAAATTATGAATATCAAATACGTGTGCCATATTTCTCATCACCACTGTAATTTATTAGCACACACACACACACCAACAACAACTACAAAAAACATTGAATTTATGTATATCCTTTTCTTCTCTATTTTTCTTAAGAATTACAAAACGAAACCTTATCCTTATACAATAATTTATTATCCAATTCAAAATGAAAAAAAAAAAAAAAATGTAATGTAGCCAACTTCATATATATTCATTGGCTATTTTATTATATTTCTATTTGAAAAAATTTTCCAATTTCTCTATTTTTCATTTACAAAAAAAAAAAAAAAAAAAATCGAAATTCTTTTTTTTTTTTTGTTGAATCACAAAATGAATGAAAATTGGAAAAATGGTAATATCTACCAAAAAAAAAAAAAAGAAATCGGCGAAGTTCAAAGAGGAATGATAATGAATTTTATACTCACTCTTGTCGGAGAATGAAAATCATGAACGTAATTTTCCTTGTACGCTTGGATACATTTACAATGGAAAATACATATTTGTATAATGTGCGGAATCAGAAATAGTACAACAACAACAAATAAGTAAAGTGGTAGAATATGGTATGTTTTTGAAACGGTATATATCAGGATGGACGGGATGCTCTTTAAAATTGGGCAATATATAGAAAAAATCGAAATTATGATGTGGACTTAAATGCTGCTCTTTTATATTCGAAAAGCGAACGAATTATTTAAAATCTTTAAATTAATATTATTCAACGTTACCCTCATGGTCGAAGGGAGTGTGAAACTACAACGAAAATAAGCCGCGATATTCTTGAAAATCGTATTAATCTTGAGTTCATTGAGTGTTTTAATTCGCTTAAAATTCCAGATGCGATAGCACTGTTGAAAAGATTCTGATGAAATTCGGCACGTTAGATGGAAACGAGATCCTGAAATGCTTAAATTTAGAAGCGGTTCTTGAGTTATCTATCTTTAGAGGTATAGAGAACCGCGATCGCGAAAATATCTACAAATAATCAAGGAATTAAAATGTTCGTTGGCATAACAATTACAGGCATAGAAACCTATCTTTAAAGGTATAAAGAAGAGCAATCGGAGCAAATTCGCAGATTTTCGATTTTATGGCTCAGAATTTAGTGAATTATAGTAAGGTGATTTTCAGAAAAACCGAATTTTCTATAAAATAGGAAATTTAAGCAAATTCGCAGATTTTCGATATTTTGGATCAGAATTTAGTGAATTATAGTAAGGTGATTTTCAGAAAACCGAATTTTCTAGAAAATATATGGAAGTAATGAATGAATTTAAATGTTCGATGGCACAACAATTACAGGCCTAAAAACCTATCTTAACAGGTATCGAGGAGAGCAATCGGAGCACATTTGCAGATTTTCGATTTTTTTTGGCTCAGAATTTAGTGAATTATAGTAAAGTGATTTTCATAAAAACCGAATTTTCTAGAAAATATCTGGAAGTAATAAATGAATTTAAATGATCGTTAGCCTAGAAACCTATCTTTAGAGGTATCGAGGAGAGCAATCGAAGCACATTTGCAGATTTTCGATTTTTTTTGGCTCAGAATTTAGTGAATTATAGTAAGGTGATTTTCAGAAAAACCAAATTTTCTATAAAATAGGAAATTTAAGCAAATCCGCAGATTTTCGATTTTTATAAAAACCGAATTTTCTAGAAAATATCTGAAAGTAATGAATGAATTTAAATGTTTGGTAGCACAACCATTACAGGCCTAGAAACCTATCTTTAGAAGTATCGAGGAGAGCAATCAGATAACATTTAGAGATTTTCGATTTTTTTGGCTCAGAATTTAGTGAATTATTGTAAGGTGATTTTCAGAAAAACCGAATTTTCTAGAAAATATCTGGAAGTAACGAATGAACTTTAATGTTCGTTGACACAATCATTACAGGCCTAGAAACCTATCTTTAGAGGTATCGAGGAGAGCAATCGGAGCACATTTGCAGATTTTCGATTTTTTTGGCTCAGAATTTAGTGAATTATTGTAAGGTGATTTTCAGAAAAACCGAATTTTCTAGAAAATATCTGGAAGTAATGAATGAACTTTAATGTTCGTTGACGCAATCATTACAGGCCTAGAAACCTATCTTTAGAGGTATCGAGGAGAGCAATCGGAGCACATTTGCAGATTTTCGATTTTTTTGGCTCAGAATTTAGTGAATTATAGTAAGGTGATTTTCATAAAAACCGAATTTTCTATAAAATAGGAAATTTTAGCAAATTCGCAGATTTTCGATTTTTGGGCTCAGAATTTACTGAATAGGTGATTTTCAGAAAAACCGAATTTTCTAGAAAATATCTGGAAGTAATGAATGAATTTAAATGTTCGTTGGCACAACCATTACAGGCCTAAAAACCTATCTTAAGAGGTATCGAGGAGAACAATCAAACCACATTTGCAGATTTTCGATTTTTTTTGGCTCAGAATTTAGTGAATTATAGTAAGGTGATTTTCCGAAAAACCGAATTTTCCTGAAAATATCTGGAAGTAATTAATAAATTTAAATGTTCGTTGGCACAACAATTACAGGCCTAGAAACCTATCTTTAGAGGTATCGAGGAGAGCAATCGGAGCACATTTGCGGATTTTCGATTTTTTTTGGCTCAGAATTTAGTGAATTATAGTAAGGTGATTTTCATAAAAACCGAATTTTCTAGAAAATATCTGGAAGTAATGAATGAATTTAAATGATCGTTAGCCTAGAAACCATTCTTTAGAGGTATCGAGGAGAGCAATCGGAGCACATTTGCAGATTTTCGATTTTTTTTGGCTCAGAATTTAGTGAATTATAGTAAGGTGATTTTCATAAAAATCGAATTTTCTTAAAATAGGAAATTTTAGCAAATTCGCAGATTTTCGATTTTTTGGCTCAGAATTTAGTGAATTATGGTAAGGTGATTTACATAAAAACCGAATTTTCTAGAAAATATCTGGAAGTAATGAATGAATTTAAATGTTCGTTGGCGCAACCATTACAGGCCTAGAAACCTATCTTTAGAGGTATCGAGGAGAACAATCGGAGCATATTCACAGATTTTCGATTTTTTTTTGGCTCAGAATTTAGTGAATTATAGTAAGGTATTTTCATAAAAACCGAATTTTCTATAAAATAGGAAATTTTAGCAAATTCGCAGATTTTCGATTTTTGGGCTCAGAATTAAGTGAATTATAGTAAGGTGATTTTCATAAAAACCGAATTTTCTATAAAATAGGAGATTTTAGCAAATTCGCAGATTTTCGATTTTTTGGCTCAGAATTTAGTGAATTATAGGAAGGTGATTTTCAGAAAAACCGAATTTTCTAGAAAATATCTGGAAGTAATGAATGAATTTAAATGTTTGTTGGCACAACCATTACAGGCCTAGGAAGCTATATTTAGAAATATCGAGAAGAGAAATCGGAGAACATTTGGAGATTTTCGATTTTTTTTTGCTCAGAATTTAGTGAATTATAGTAAGGTGATTTTCATAAAAACCGAATTTTCTATAAAATATGAAATTGTAGCAAATTCGCAGATTTTCGATTTTTTGGCTCAGAATTTAGTGAATTATAGGAAGGTGATTTTCATAACAACCGAGTTTTCTAGAAAATATCTGGAAGTAATGAATAAATTTAAATGTTCGTTGGCACAACAATTACAGGCCTAGAAACCTATCTTTAGAGGTATCGAGGAGAGCAATCGGAGCACATTTGCAGATTTTCGATTTTTTTTGGCTCAGAATTTATTGAATTATAGTAAGGTGATTTTCATAAAAACCGAATTTTCTAGAAAATATCTGGAAGTAATTAAAGAATTTAAATGTTCGTTGGCACAACCATTACAGGCCTAGAAACCTATCTTTAGAGGTATCGAGGAGAGCAATCGGAGCACATTTGCAGATTTTCGATTTTTTTTGGCTCAGAATTTAGTGAATTATAGTAAGGTGATTTTCATAAAAACCGAATTTTCTAGAAAATATCTGGAAGTAATGAATGAATTTAAATGTTCGTTGGCACAACAATTACAAGCCTAGAAACCTATCTTTAGAGGTATCGAGGCGAGCAATCGGAGCACATTCGCAGATTTTCGATTTTTTTTTGGCTCAGAATTTAGTGAATTATAGTAAGGTGATTTACATTGAAACCGAATTTTCTAGAAAATATCTGGAAGTAATGAATGAATTTAAATGTTCGTTGGCGCAACCATTACAGGCCTAGAAAACTATCTTTAGAGGAATCGAGGAGAGCAATCGGAGCACATTTGCAGATTTTCGATTTTTTTTTAATCAGAATTTAGTGAATTATAGTAAGGTGATTTTCAAAAAAACCGAATTTTCTATAAAATAGGAAATTTTAGCAAATTCGCAGATTTTCGATTTTTTGGCTCAGAATTTATTGAATTATAGTAAGGTGATTTTCAGTAAAACCGAATTTTCTAGAAAATATTCGGAAGTAATGAATGAATTTAAATGTTCGTTGGCACAATCATTACAGTCCTAGAAACCTATCTTTAGAGGTATCGAGGAGAACAATCGGAGCACATTTGCAGATTTTCAATTTTTTTGGCTCAGAATTTAGTGAATTATAGTAAGGTGATTTTCATAAAAACCGAATTTTCTAGAAAATATCTGGAAGTAATTAAAGAATTTAAATGTTCGTTGGCACAACCATTACAGGCCTAGTAACCTATCTTTAGAGGTATCGAGGAGAGCAATCGGAGCACATTTGAAGATTTTTGATTTTTTTTGGCTCAGAATTTAGTGAATTATAGTAAGGTGATTTTCATAAAAACCGAATTTTCTTAAAATAGGAAATTTTAGCAAATTCGCAGTTTTTCGATTTTTGGCTCAGAATTTAGTGAATTATAGTGAGGTGATTTTCAGAAAAACCGAATTTTCTAGAAAATATTTGGAAGTAATGAATGAATTTAAATGTTTGTTGGCACAACAATTACAGGCCTAGAAACCTATCTTTAGAGGTATCGAGGAGAGCAATAGGAGCAAATTTGCAGATTTTCGATTTTTTTTGGCTCAGAATTTAGTGAATTATAGTAAGGTGATTTTCATAAAAACCGCATTTTCTTAAAATATGAAATTTTAGCAAATTCGCAGATTTTCGATTTTTTGGCTCAGAATTTAGTGAATTATAGTAAGGTGATTTACATTGAAACCGAATTTTCTAGAAAATATCTGGAAGTAATGAATGAATTTAAATGTTCGTTGGCGCAACCATTACAGGCCTAGAAAACTATCTTTAGAGGTATCGAGGAGAGCAATCGGAGCACATTTGCAGATTTTCGATTTTTTTTTAATCAGAATTTAGTGAATTATAGTAAGGTGATTTTCAAAAAAACCGAATTTTCTATAAAATAGGAAATTTTAGCAAATTCGCAGATTTTCGATTTTTTGGCTCAGAATTTATTGAATTATAGTAAGGTGATTTTCAGTAAAACCGAATTTTCTAGAAAATATTCGGAAGTAATGAATGAATTTAAATGTTCGTTGGCACAATCATTACAGTCCTAGAAACCTATCTTTAGAGGTATCGAGGAGAACAATCGGAGCACATTTGCAGATTTTCAATTTTTTTGGCTCAGAATTTAGTGAATTATAGTAAGGTGATTTTCATAAAAACCGAATTTTCTAGAAAATATCTGGAAGTAATTAAAGAATTTAAATGTTCGTTGGCACAACCATTACAGGCCTAGTAACCTATCTTTAGAGGTATCGAGGAGAGCAATCGGAGCACATTTGAAGATTTTTGATTTTTTTTGGCTCAGAATTTAGTGAATTATAGTAAGGTGATTTTCATAAAAACCGAATTTTCTTAAAATATGAAATTTTAGCAAATTCGCAGTTTTTCGATTTTTGGCTCAGAATTTAGTGAATTATAGTGAGGTGATTTTCAGAAAAACCGAATTTTCTAGAAAATATTTGGAAGTAATGAATGAATTTAAATGTTTTTTGGCACAACAATTACAGGCCTAGAAACCTATCTTTAGAGGTATCGAGGAGAGCAATAGGAGCACATTTGCAGATTTTCGATTTTTTTTTTGCCTCAGAATTTAGTGAATTGTAAGGTGATTTACATAAAAACCGAATTTTCTAGAAAATATCTGGAAGTAATGAATGAATTTAAATGTTTGTTGGCATGACCATTACAGACCTAGAAACCTATCTTTAGAGGTATCGAGGAGAGCAATCGGAGCACATTTGCAGATTTTCGAATTTTTTTTGGCTCAGAATTTAGTGAATTATAGTAAGGTGATTTTTATTAAAACCGAATTTTCTAGAAAATATCTGGAAGTAATGAATGAATTTAAATGTTTGTTGGCACAACCATTACATGCCTAGAAACCTATCTTTAGAGGTATCTAGGAGAGCAATCGGAGCACATTTGCAGATTTTTGATTTTTTTTGGCTCAGAATTTAGTGAATTATAGTAAGGTGATTTTCATAAAAACCGAATTTTCTATAAAATAGGAAATTTTAGCAAATTCGCAGATTTTCGATTTTTGGGCTCAGAATTTAGTGAACTATATTAAGGTGATTTACATAAAAACCGAATTTTCTAGAAAATATCTGGAAGTAATGAATGAATTTAAATGTTCGTTGGCACAATCATTACAGGCCTAGAAACCTATCTTTAAAGGTATCGAGGAGAGCAATCGGAGCACATTTGCATATTTTTGATTTTATTGGCTCAAATTTTAGTGAATTATATTTATACTCTAGTTGCACTGCGATTTAATTAAACCGATTTAGTGTATTTGTCGATGTTAGTCGCATTGTGTCAACCTCGTTTTAGCTAATTCCTTTGTTTTTGCATAGAATTCTTAAACTAGTTTAGCTTAATCGGATTTATTATACCACAGTGTGTCTAGGGTATAAGGTGTTTTTCAAGAGAACCGAATTTTCTAGAAAATATCTGGTAATAATCAAGGAATTTAAAAGTTTTTTGGCACAACAATTACAGTTCTATAAACTTACTTTTAGAGGATAATCCCAACTTTTGGCAAACTCTAATTTATGAAAACACCTTAAATATGAAGTTTCAATTCGATTAGTTAAACTATCTGGGTTTTAAAAGGGACAAAGGCCAACAAATAGACCGGCAGACAGAAACCACTTTGAAAGCCAATTTTTCGGACTCATAATACCGAAAAATCGAATCAGAAAACAAAAATTCCCTGTCATTTGCATACCAATTATTAGCTACCATAGTTTAGTTTGATTGTACGAAAGAAGAAAATACTAAAGTGACACCCGTCACAATAATATTGTAATTCCTTAACATCTGGACAATTAAACCGCATCTAAATTTTTCATATACAGAAGCCGATCCGATTAAATTTTACACAAATCCCAAATTAAAATTCCATTATTTCGGTATAAATCTGCATTGTTGTTGTACTACCGGCAACATCCATAAAAAAAAAATAAAAAGCGACAGCCAACGTAAATCCTTCAAATATAAACAATTTACAACATGAGAAATGAATAAGACAGCGAAGAAAACCGGAATTTTCATTTTTGGTTTCGTCTTTTCCCCCCCCACATTACGTTTAAATATACAAGATGACCATCATCTTGACGCATCATTAATTCTCATACAAATTCCATTATCGTGTCTCTTGTCTCATTTTTGCTACTTTTTAAAATCCGTATCGTATTTTCACGCAAGGCGATACAAATTCATGAATATAAACGACAAAAGGGATGTGTTGTACGTCTCTTGGTTGTAAGCGAAAGGATATACAACGAAACGTTTTTTTTTTGTATAGTTTAAAACTATAATTTTTAATCTCCTTTAATGGATAAATGACATTTTGTTTGGTACAGACTGGGGGGTGTGGAACCAAACTATTTTGACAAATTAGCTTGGCACTATATCGTATCTCTATCTCTCTGTATACAACCCAAAATTTCCATTCTATTAATTTTCAATGATTGACTACTACTAGATTGCCACTAGGATGGGTACATGTCGAACATACATGTACAGTAGATATTTTCTAAACAACATAAAAAGGGGTCGAAAAATTGAATTCATATATAAATAAGAAGATGTTACACACTCGCATACAAAAGAAAAATGAAAGAAAATAAATTAAGATTTTTCGTGTCGTTTATCGTCTCTCCGTCCTCCGTACTCGTTCGTATACAGATATATAGAAATTCAACGAGGTGTAAATTAAATTAAATTAACTTTATGTATAACTACTGATCGTAAATTACTGATAGATTTATAGACGACATTAGGGTTACGTCTATTAATATTTATGTGTGTGATTTCTCACAATACCGGATTCCGGATGGACTGGACCATCAAAAATTTTTGCTTCGATACACTTTTGTTTGATTGGGTTAGGTATTCGGTCCTCATACTACTACATTCTCATACAAATACATTCTTATCCTAAACATGTATTAAAGGAAATTAAAAATTTTGTGGAAAATAAATTGAATTAATTTTTCTATATGTACAACGAGGATACACCAAAAGAAGAAGAAGAAGAAGAAAATTTAATTGAATTTTCTTAAATTTTAATTGTTTTATGGTTTGTTATTTGGATATATAAGAGGATGGATAAAATTAATAAAATGGGTTTTATTGGTGAGTAGAAAGTTGCTGCTACAAATTGATTAAATTGAAATCGATATATTTTATGAGATAATCGGCTTGTTAGACTGTAAACATATTTAAGTAAGTTGTTGTGTCATCTTTAAAATTTTGAGGTAGGGGTCTAATTTATACTTCAATTTGTTTTATTGAAATTTAGATTAGGTGAGATCTTTTGCAACAGAATGCAACCAATTATAAACAATTCTAAGTGTAAGTAACACATCTAAAAGTGTGTCGTAACGGACGTAGTGGTGGGCTCTCCTAGACATGGTACTCCATTGCCTGAAATGGATACCCAATCCACGTCAACAACGGCCGAAATAAATAACGACCTTGGGGAATTGGAGCTCGAGGAGACCTCAAAGGGGAGAACACGCGTCAGTGGGGCCGCGAGGAGACGTCGGTCCCATCTAATTACATTGCAGCAATGTAAGGAGAATATCAGGGAGAGAATTGTCCCAACAAATAAGAGAAATAGGTCGGATGATGACTCTACCCCCCAAAGGCATGGCGGCCAAGAGAGGGAAAGTTTCCAGTACTTCACCGAAGGTATTGGAAGCCGCCCCAAAAGCTGCAACTGAGGGCGAAAATAAGGAGAGTTGCCCGAGAACAGGGCTGACGCTGCCACAACGTATAGTAATGCAGTGAAGGCTATCAGGTTGGAGATTAACGACCAAGGCTTCCCTGAAACAAAACTGGACATTGCCCAGATTCTGGCAATATAAGATGTCATAATGGACACAGTGGCGGAGCTGCCGTTAAATGGTGTTAGCCCAAATTTCCTGGGACGTCGCACCAGAAACAGTTGGCGCACGGTCAACTGTGCCG
Organism: Tipula vernalis; assembly: GCA_958295665.1. Classification (NCBI taxonomy): domain Eukaryota; kingdom Metazoa; phylum Arthropoda; class Insecta; order Diptera; family Tipulidae; genus Tipula; species Tipula vernalis. The sequence continues at coordinate 136,866,823 of OY282559.1, forward strand.
ATGAAGACCCGGCAGAGCGGCTTAGGGCCACAGTGCCCTCACTTAAGCCATGGGACGGATCATCCCTGAACGGGCAGTCGGAGATGAGGAGTTCCCTCGCCCAAAGATCATGTTTGTCTACCTGCCACGAGGTGGTACGAAGACAAACGAAAAGATACTGCATCGTTTGGCGATCCAGAAAAAGGACCAAAAAGACGCAGATTGAAGGATTATTGCGAGGAAGGAGCGAGAAGGCGACGCGACCTCCTTCAAATTACGATGTCCGTTTCACACAAAACTTCGGAGATACTCAAGGGCTCGAATTACAGAGTTAACTGGATGTTTGGCTCAGTCAAGGGGAGTGTGACGGAGCCGAATCTGACCGGCAAGTCAAGGGCAGCTTTGGCTGAGAACGCTGGCCGCGGTAGTGAGGTCACTGGGCCGGGGAGGCCAGGAGACCTGGCACCTCTGGAACAGGGAGAACGGCCAAACCGGGCCGAGGAAGAAGCAGGAAAAGCCAAGGGCTGACCCCTAGAGGAAGAGTGGCACAACAGGAACCAAGTAAACCAGGCTCTCCGGAACCTAAGAAATGATAAAAAATACACATCATGGTGATACATACCAAACCTACAACAACAACGAAACTGATATTCGTGCAGATTAATCTGCATCGATCGAAGACGGCTACAATGATTTAATGATTTTTTGATTAATGACTGGGATATAGCGCTCATACAGGAGGAGCCTTGGACCAACAATGGAAAGATTAAATATTTTGCAGCCAATACAGGTTAACTAGTCTACGACACGGCTGTACATAAGCGTACATCCGTATCTGGTTCCAAAGGGGGCTCAAGAGTTCTCAAAGCAGTTTTTTACGCCGGAACGGTTATGTTGGGCAGTCAAATCATTTGGTCTTTTCAAATCACCGGAAGGGGACTGGATCCCGCTGGAGGGAGGTTCGGGTGATTTTTACCCCACAAGCGGGAAAAACATCCCCAGAGGAGATTAGGTCTTATAGACATATTAGTCTCACATCATTTTTACTAAAAACCATGGAGAAAAATCTGGGACTTTGTATCAGATCCAACACTTTCCAAATATACCCTCTGGACTCTAGGCAGTACGCCTACCAAGCAGGGAAATCAACAGAAACGGGTCTACACGAGCTGACATTGGAAATCGAAGATACGCTCGGGAATAAAGAATTATTACTACTACCTTGATCAACAAGTTCTCGGAATAACCACCGTGTGGCGCTCCCTCCATCGTTCCGATTTGAGTTCTGTTTTTTTGTTAAGTTGGTACATCTGTTGTTGATATTCCCTCTAAATCTTAGCGTCATAGCTTGACCAACAGAACTCAAATTGTAACGATGGGAGCGCCACACAGTGGTTATTCCGAGAACTTGTTGATCAAGGTAGTATGCTCATTTATTGATATCCAGGGAGCTTTTGATAATACTAGTTTCGAGCTAATTCAGGAACAACCACTAACAAGGGGTATAGACCCTCCAAGGTGGAATATAAATGCTGAAAAACCGGATGATTACGTCCTCTTTTGAAAACAACATCATCACCATAGCGGCCACCAGTGGTTGCCGCCAGGAAGGTGTTCTCTCAACCGTATTGTGGCTCATCGTGATGGATCAATTACTTACCAGACTGAGAAATTTAGACTTCTCGAACATTACCTATGCGGATGACCTAGTCTTGATGGTTAGGGCCAGATTCGAAAATACAGTAGGGGAAAGGATGAAACAAGCCCTAGAGGTAGTAAGTGATTGGTGCACGGAGGTGGGCCTTACGGTAAATCCCAACAAGGTCAACGACACTCTCTTTACTAACCGGAGGAAAATTGGCCTTCCGCCAATAGCCCTGGGGGGGGGGAGGTAGCTCTCCAACTGTCAACGGAGGTTAAATATCTGGGTGTCGTACTTGATCAGAAACTGAGATGGAATCCCCACTTAAATCATGTCACAAACAAGGCGAATAAGGCCTACTTCACATGCCATAGAATGTTTGGCAAAACGTGGGGACTAAGCCCGCAAATGTTGGTTTGGCCCTACCGGGCCGTCATAAGACCTATGGTCTCTTACGCGGCGTTGGTGTGGTGGCCAAAGGCGGGGCAGACGGGTGCACGAAGAATACTGGACAAGATCCAGAGGTTAATCTGTGAGGGTGCAACTGAAGCAATGAGAACTTGTCCAACAGCTGCCCTTCAGAGAATACTGGGGCTCTCACCACTGCACCTACACATTAAAAAAGTAGCCGGTTCCAGAGGTCTGACCCTAAAAATGATAGCCAAAATTAAAACCATAAGGCCAGGACACAACAGTATCCTACATAAATTAAATTTTAAGGAGGAATTGATCCAACTATCGGATTTGATGGTACGGACAATCGACTGTTGGAAGAATTTTACCATTAGTTTGCCGGATAGGGCACTGATAGAGAATATCCTCCCTCCACCGCTATGCTTCTGTATGGTATACGGATGGGTCAAAAAGAATACTGGATGGTTGATACATCCAACAATCTATTTTGGTCTGGATCTTAATATATTCCCTGGTTGAATCGTCATCAGATTCAAATGCTGGAAGCAGCTTACCATCATCACCAGGTTGTAACTTTGTGATAAGCCATTAAGCTGAAGCACGTATAAGTGACTGGCGTAACCTTTCTCCGATTCGAAGTATTTCTCTATTGAGGAATGGACCAAGGGCGGATAATTGTGATTTAGATGTTATGTGATGGTTAGACTCTAAACACTTTATTTCTTCAGCAAAGTGTTGTTGCTGAACATGTTTAATATAAATATTTTCAGCGTCTCTTAGCTCATGCACTGTTGAACATTTCGATTTTACAGACTTCGACCCTTTGTTGAACATTTTGATGAACCTCATACATATTGCGAAGTTCGAAGTTATGACGAAGGTTTTCATATTTCCTTTTGAACTGTTTTAGTTCAAAATAGCTTTAGTTACCGGCCAATCATTTTTACTTCTCTTAAGCCAATGCGGTCCACAACACCTGATGTTTGTGAGATGATATCTTCAGAATAAATACGTCTGTGCCTAGGTCTGCTGGATTTTCTGTAGTTCGGATAGGGTTCCAATGATGTCGGGGCCAAAAGTCGATGACTTCTGAAACACGGTTACTGACAAATGTTTTTCAAGTTTTAGGAAATGATTCTAGTCATGCTAGAACTATCATATTCGGAATATTTAACGAGCTTTCTACCGATTTCATTAATCTAGTTAACAGTAAAGCAACGTTTAACTCTAAGCGTGGCCAGGAGATGCTTTTTATAGGCGCGACACGTGTTTTAGAAGCAAATAGGTTAACCTTTATAGATCCATCTTTATGACAACGAACGTATATGACGGCGCAGAATGCGAGTTCGGAAGCATCTGAAAATCCAATTATTTCGATAGAATGTTCGTTCATGAAAATGTTACGCGATATTTGAAGTTATTCTAAGTAAGAATATTGTTTTCGAATGTTTAACCATTTGGATGGAATTTCTTCTAGCAGAGTAACATCCCAAGATACATTTTTGACCCAAAGTTGTTGAAAGAGAATTTTCATGAAAATTGTTACAGGATCAAGCCAGCCTAAGGGATCAAAGATTATGCTGGCTTCAGAGAGAATTTTTCGTTTCGTATGCATTTCTGGAGGCTTTACATTTATCTTAAATGAGAATGTGTCTTGTTGGGGATCCCATTGAATACCAAGAAGTTTAATATAAGTTGAATCTTCATCTAGATTGAGAGGTTTAATTTCTTTGAGTTCGGCTGGTAAATCCATAAGAAAGAGAGGTGAATTAGAAGACCATTTTCGAAGAGGCAGCCCACCAGATTTTGAAATGCTGTTTATCTCGTCCCGGATTATTTGCGCTTCAATCAAGCTTGCATTAGATCATCCATATAAAAATCCTTTTTTATCGAGTTTGCAGATGATAATTGGATAATAAGCAGAAGCTGTGCGGTATATAACGCGTAGGTAATACCTTTTGTGAACCTGATTTTTTCGATGTCGGCTGTAAATACAGTTTCATGTTTTCGGAATCTTAGTATAACATCTGTCAGGCTATTTTGAATGGTCGGACCTACAAGCATAGTGTCATTCAGAGATACTCTGGAAGTTGATTTGCAGGACGCATAAAACACAACACGAAGTTTTGTTATCTTACTACTTTCTTTTCGAACAGCGTGGTGTGGCATATAGAAAACATTTTCGTCGGGTTTATCGTATGTTTCATGTGATGGAATTGGTAACATATGTCCCAAACTTTCATATTCGGACATAAATTGCATGTAATCCATTTTCAATCTCTCATCATGAGCGAATTTTCTTGCCGTGGAATATAATCTTGATATCGCTGAATGAAGGGAATTTCCCAATAGAGGTGGATTTAATTTGAAAGGAATCTGAACTACGATTCGACCGAACTCATTTCAAGAAGTGGTGTTTACGTAAGATCGCTCAATTCCTAAGATATCGAAAATTTCTGTAAAATATATACATTTGCTTCAATATTGTACAGAAGAGCCGTAAGATGAGTTGCATTTAGACGTTGCTGGTGAGGTTCGTTCAAAGGTCCAGCCAATAACCATACGAAAATGGATTTTTGAGCAACGGGAAAGTTATTTTCAGAAACTGTTTCGTTTTCTAGAGTTTTAAAGAAACAATCTGATCCAATAATTATGTCTATATGATTAGCATTGCAGAACATCGGATCAGCTAGTTCGGGAAATTGTATACTTTTTCATTTGCAAGACTCGAAAGATCGCGATGGTATCACCGATGTTAAATTTGGTAAGACTATAGAGCATTGATCGAGATAAATCTACCCCGACTAGGCCATTTGTGGTTCCTGCTTTCACTGATGCTAGGACCCGTTACTGGTACGTCGGTTAACGCATTTTTCAGTAATGAAAGAGGCTTGGGAGCCCGAGTCGAGCAAAACCCGACAAGTAGATTGACTTAAAAAATTGTCTTTATCGTAGACAAGAGCTGTTGGCAATATGCATTGTCGTATGGTGTTAATACAGAAGGAAATGATTGCTGAATATTGCTTATTGGAAGATTATGTTCATTGAAGTTTGAGTGTAACAAGAAATTGGTTTGGTGGTTGAAGTGTTTTGTGTTGGAAAGTGATTGTTGATTGAAGTTTGATTGTGGATTGGTGCAAAAATCTTGATTGGTGTTTGGATGTTGAATGATGCATTGAGTTGATAGTTGGTTCATATCACAAGATGAATCAGTCACCGTTTGATTTTGGGTGAATGGTAATTGCTTTTGTGATATGCTTTTGTTAAATATTCGAAATTGAATATGGATAGAAATCATTACTAGGAGATGATTCCTGTATGTTTGCTAATATGTGTGGTAATATGTGGTATGAACCGGCTTTGGCTAATTTAAGATTAGAAAAATTGAAATTTCTTTGATTGAGCAAGAAAGTATGATGCTTCATGGAACATAAACGATACACATATTTGGATGTACAATTATTTTTTAAATGCCCAGCTGATTTTGATCAACGAACTGAGTGCGAGTAACTGCTTAAAATCTTAAAAACATTTAATACATTGAGGTATTATGTAAAAATATACAGAGCTTTATGAGCTTTTTTGTTAGGACAAGTTAACAACTCATATCTATTAAATTGCCTTTGTAGAATTTTAGTTAATTCGGTTTTAAATCCTGGTATTTTCCTAAACTACCCAAATTACATCAAAACAAAAAAATACGATATGTTGTTGTTGTCAAAATCGAAAGTGAGGTGTTGTTGTTGTAAAATACATTTAAATTAGTAAAACCTGTGATTTTCATAGTTGACGAGCAAATTATTTAGCCAATCATTAAATGTAACGTTCTATTGACAATTAATCAATCCAATTTTGTAAAAATATACAGAGCTTTATGAGTTTTTGAGTTTAGGACAAGCTTAATACCCACCATATCAATTAAATTTTCTTTGTAGCCATGTTAGGTGATATTTTTTTTTTTTTTTTTTTTTTTTTATTAGGCCTTGGCTCCTACATAAATAAGAGCCATATTGCCAAAAATCAAAATTTGTACAATTACTATTTACATCTTTTTAATTCAAAGCTCATTTTTAACCAAACAATTTTTAACCTTTAAAATGGATCCGGATTACTCCATCATATTCTAATGCTTATTTTGTATCAAATTCTTATCCCACGCATCCTAATAAATTCATACTTTTCCTTATAGGCCAAAGAACCTCCCTCATTCATTAAATCACTTAGATTTCTTGCGTTCCGTAGGATGTTGAACTTAAACCTGCATCGACTATATCTCGGGCAAGCCAATATGAGATGTTATCCACACTTCCACACAACTCACAATCTTTGTCCTCACTCAAACGGCGTTTCCACAAGCATTCCTTCCAGTTTCCATGGTTCAGCCTGATTCTCTCAACCGTTCGCAACATTCGCGTATCTCCTTTGAGCTCCTTAAAGAACGGAATACTCAAAGGAGTACCACGGAGCACTCTGTACTTCATTGCTTTCGTAAGACTTTTCGTTAAATTCACTCTCCCATTTTCTCCAAAGATTCATTTGAAACATTCAAAGTACATCTCTTGCATCCTTCCTTCCGTACTCCTGAACCATGTCATTCAATGTACCCTTTTTAGCTAACATATCGGCTCTTTCATTTCCTTCTATTTGTCTATGTGATGGGATCCATTGTATGGTCACAACACAACACGTTGACAGTCTCGAACGCATTCAAAAATCAAATCAACATACATATTGCCTTCCTTTCCACCTCCACATTTTTTTTTTTTTATTTTATTAGGCCTTGGCTCCTACAAAAATTAGAGCCATATTGCCTAAAGTTCAAATTTGTATAATTTTAATTTACATCGTTTTATTTCATAATTCAATTTCAACCAAAAAAGTTGAATCTTTAAAATGGATCCGGATTACTCCCTACACATATTCTGTTGGTTACTGCTTATTTTGTATTATATTGCTATTCCACTCATCCTAATAAATTCATACATTTCCTTATAAACCAAAGAACCACCCTCATTCATTAAATCACTTAGATTTCTTGCATTCCGAAGGATGTTGAACTTAGATCTATATTGGCTATATCTGGGACAAGCCAATATGAGATGTTCAACATCCTCCACACAACTCACAATCTTTGTCCTCACTCAAATGACGTTTCCACAAGCATTCCTTCCAGTTTCCATGGTTCAGCCTGATTCTCTCAACCGTTCGCAACATTCGCGTATCTCCTTTGAGCTCCTTAAAAAACGGAATTCTCAAAGGAGTACCACGGAGCACGCTGTACTTCATTCCTTTCGTTAGACTTTTCTCGTTAAATTCACTCTCCCATTTTCTCCACAGATTCATTTGAAACATTCAAAGTACATCTCTTGCATCATTCCTTTCGTACTCCTGAACCAGCATTGCCTATACTCAAAACATGTGCAAATTTTCAAGTACCATGCTAGTTCTATATGTCGATTTGTACACCACCCTACTTTGTAATCTTACTATCATTTCATTCTAAAACTCATTTTTCTTATTTATCATTCTCACCGACTCTCTCACTGTGATCCACTCTCTCTTATAATCAAGCGGTGAATCACCCATTTCAGACCACAGAGTGTGTATTGGGGTTGAGTTAATCGCCCGCAATACCACTCTTGCACATGCATTTTCTACTTTCATTAATTGGCTAAAAGCCCCTTTCGAACCATTCCCATACACACTAATACCATATTCAATTTTGGAGGATATAAGGGCCTTCCTTAACATGTCAGTCACACTCGGATGAGCGCCCCATTTAGGTTTGCTCACCCGTTTAACCACATTTAAACGTTCCTTTGGCAGTTATCTGCCAAAATCTTCATGTGTTTCCCAAAATTCATTCGTCTATCAATCCAAATACCCAAATATCTGTACGCATTTACTTGTTCAATACTTTGACTATCAACACTTATATTAACATTTGCAACGTTTGTTCTGAAACTCATATAAGCACACTTATTAGGATTCACTCTCAGATTCAACATTTTAAGTTTTTGAATTAAATCATCTACCCCCTTTTGTGCTATTTGAGCCGCCACATCAATACTTCTCCCTTTTCCAATTATACAAAATCGTCTGCAAATTGCAGAACGATTTGATTGTCTGCAGTTATGTGGTGTATCTCGCTGGTATATAGGTTGAACGGAGCTGGAGATATTTTACTTCCTTGCGGAAGTCCAACATTTGCAACTCCCTCCAACCTAAAACCACTTCCATTCAAAACCATTTTTCTCTCAATCATAAAATCTTTTATCCACATAAATACTTTCCATGAAAATCCAAAATTCGCGAGAATTCGTTGTAATTGCCACGGAACCACATAATCATAAACTGTTTCAATGTCTAAAAATACCGCAACAGCTTTCATATTATCCTTTCTTATTTCCCAAACAAACTTTTCCACACACCCGATTGCAGAGTGGTTCTTTCGAAATCCGAATGTTTATTTATTTATTTATTTATCAGCAACATGGAATAAAGCATATAGTTTTTCTATTCCAACTATTATCTAGTTACATATAAACTTATAAAATATACCATATAAACAAACACCAATTAGAAATTATTTTTAATAAAATCAAAAACCAAAGATTTAAATTTTGATAAAGGTCTTGCCCTTCTAATCTCAATCGGAACCCTATTCCAAATTGTAAAAGTTGTAAACAAGGGTGAGTTATTGTACACATTGGATCGGTTGGCTGGCAGAATTATGCTGCCATTGCGAATAGATCCAATTTTTATTTTATTGTATAAGTACAAAGGAACCCAATTATTAATAATTTTATATAGTAGTAGCATCGCTCTATAATAAAAGAACTGAATCATTGTGCAGCCGAGCAATTCCTTAAACATTGCAGAAATATGATCATATTTCCTTAATCCGTTGACATACCTCACAATATTATTCAGAGTAACTTGTAGAATATTGCAAGAAATCGAGTCACAACTTAAATACAGGAATTCACAATATAATACATGGGGTATTACTAATGATTTCGAAAGCAAAACCCGAATATTTTTGGGACATATGTGTTTATGAAGCTTCAGTCCATATAAAATAGAATTAATTTTATTACAAACATTAATGACTTGAGAATCCCAGGTAAATCTACTGTTAATACAGATTCCAAGGTTATTTACATGATTTAGAAATGGAATTTTTATATTATTAATAAAGATATCAGGAATAATTGAGAAATTATTCCTATAAATGAAAATTGCCTGTGTTTTCGCGATGTTAAATGAGATTCCATTCGATTTTGACCATACCAATATATTAGATAGATCTAGGTTAACATTATTGAAAATTTCCAGAATATTATCACTAGTACCACCAAGATATAATTGACAATCATCAGCATACATGTGATATTTGGAATATTTTATTGCAAGCGGCAGATCGTCTATGAACAGGGAAAATAACGTTGGGCCAAGAATGGTTCCTTGAAATACACCTGTCGGTATTCGTTCAGAACCCGATTCTTTACCATTTATGACTACTTTTTGATATCTTTCGGATAAATAGCTGTGCAAAAGTTTAAGGGATGTTTTATCAAAGTTAAAGAAAAGCAACAGCTTTTGTAATAACAGTATGTGATTTAGAGAGTCAAATGCTTTAGAGAAATCCAATAGTATTAACACGATAAACGAGTTTTTTTTGTCAAGATGGTGTGCAAGATCATCAACAACATGAAGCAGAGTGGTGCTAGTACTGTGATTATTACGAAATCCAGATTGAAATTGGTTTAAATAATTATGCCTTACTAAATGCTGGCTGATCTGATCCCGGAGTATAATCTCGAAAACTTTAGATAAAATCGATACCAGACTAATCGGTCTAAGGTTATCCAAGGAGTCGTTATTCTTTTTTTTCATTATGGGAATCACAATGTTTGTTTTCCAGATATCTGGAAATATAGACTGCATGATACAAATATTAATAAGGTAGGTCAATTGCGATACAATATTCGGTAAAATAGCCTTTAAGAATTTCAGATTCATTTTATCATGACCAGGCGAGTTAGATTTTATCTGATAAACAGCTTTGACAACGTCGATTTCACCGACACTACTAAAAGAGAAATACATTTGCTCAATCGTGTTTGTAATGTCAAAGTTAGGTAGTGGAAGAGTGACAGACGCAGACTGTCCACCACAAAAATAACGGTTGATGACTGAGGGATCCATATCAGTTAAAATATCAGACTTACTTTTCCCCAATCCAACTCTGTGGATGTTATTCCAGATTCGTTTCATAGCTAGTTTACAGTTACCAAAGAAGTAACTCTGTTTAGAACTTCTTATCAAGCTAGTTGCTCTGTTGCGTTCAATGCGATATAACTCCAGGTACTTTAAGTTGGATGATCTTTTATATTTAGCAAACGCTCGGTCCCTCACTGACATACTTGTAGTGATACGGGTATTTAGCCACGGAGCCACAGATTCGTTATCTACTATTTGCTTAATAGGAACACAATTATTATGGATGTCATACAGGCAGTCATAAAATGATTGGAATAAAGAGTTGACGTTATAAGTCGAATGCATAAAGCTCCAATTAAAATTCGAAAAATAATTCATGATCAACTCTGTGTCCAATTGGCTATAGTCGTAGATATGTTTGTATTCAATTTTCACACGGTTTAATTTAACTTTATACGAAATGACGAGTAAGTCATGGTGAGATATATCTGGGAGATTATATTGACTAGACCTTACAACCCTAAAGTAATCCGACTCAGATACAATAAATTGATCAAGCCAAGCTCCACCACGGGTTGGTGAAAATGGAACCGAAATTAAGTGGTTAACTTTTAAAAGATCGTGAAATTTGTGCGAGTTAGCGAGCATATTAATATTCATATCACAGCCTATAATGAAATGACTATAGTTTGAAACATGTGAGGAGAGGATTTCCTGGAAATTATCTAAATCGGCTTGCACTGGTTTTTTAGGTATGTAACAGACAACAATCAAAACAGTAATTGAAGGAAGTATCAGTTCAGCCATCAGAACTTCAATAATACCATAAGTAGAAGAATGAACGAGCTTAACCTTAAACCATTTCTTATAGTATAGAGACAAACGCCTCCGATGTTGTTGATGGCAACAAATTATTTTCATTCAGAAAATCTTTCATTCGTTGCTCTCTTTCCATTTGTCCGGTATTTTTGAATCCATCTACACTTTGTTGAGTATCTCAAGCAAAATATATATTGCTGAGTCACTCAACAACCGAATAATTTTATAACTTACGCGGTTCGTCCCTGGAGTGGTAGATTTTGATATATCTAACATTCTCACGAACTGTCATACTTACAAACCATTCTTTCATTTCTATTCATTCTATTAACTTCATTTATTACATTTTAGGCAATTTCCCGTTCATTTTATCATACATAATCTTATTCTCACTACTCCTATTCCTATTAAATTCACGCAAGGCTATTCGCTCCTTTCATACCAGAATTGAACTTCATTGTTCCACCAGCCATTCATATCCACAATTTTTGTATACAGTTTATTTACCCGTTCAATATCACTATCCAACTGGCTTTGATATATTTTATAACGACTCACAATATATTCGTCACTACAATATATTATATATTGGGCATCCCTGAGAGTTTTCTCCGAGAAATTATCGGATGTCGAAAAAAAAATATTCTGCATTCGATCGGGAATTACTCGTCATTTATCTTACAATTTATACCGACCATAAACCTCTGACTAGAGCAATTCAGTCTAAAACTGAACGCAATCCAAGGCAAGCACGCCACTTGGATTATATTAGTTAATTCACCACCGACATCCGGCATGTGCAAGGTAGTGATAATGTGGTCGCGGATAAACTCTCCCGAACAACAGACAACTAAATGGCTTCAGTCTAAACTCACTTCGACTTTCAAGCAATTATTAAGGTACAAAAAGTGGACTTAGAGCTTCAGAATTTTCTTTGTGGTTCCGGACGTCATACTAGTTCATCTTATAAGCTAAAGCTTTTTATACTGCCAGGTTTCAAAATTCACTGCGAAACACACCATCTTCGACACATTGCACAACACTTCACATCCTGGTATCCGTGCTACTCGTAAATTGATTACTGCTCGTTACTTTTGGCCCAGTATAACCAGGGGCGTAACCCAGTGGGCGAACTCCTATTTATCCTGCCAAATATCTAAAGTTCAACGACATACAATTTGTCCTCATGGAGAATTCCCAATTAGATATAGTAGGACCACTTCCTCCCTTTAATGGATTTCAATATCTTCTCACATGTGTCGATCGTTTCACCCGATGGTCCGAAGCATATTGCATGACCAATATATTAGCTTCAACCATTGCCACTACCTTCGTAAGCAACTATGTATGACGATTCGGCGTTTCCCTTCAGAACAGAACTGATCAAGGAGCGCCATTCAAGTTCAAGCTTTTCACTGAATTAACAAAACTCCTTGGCTCACATCGTATACGTACCACGGCTTACCGTTCTTAAGCAAATAGCATGGTTCAACGCTTACGTCGACAGCTCAAAGCTGCCCTGATGGCCCGAGGTAATACAGTTAATTGGAGTTCGGAAATTCCAATCATACTACTTGGAATCCAAGGAACAATAAAGGAAGATCTGAAGTGCTCGCCAGCTGAAATGGTTTATAGTCAAACCATTAGGCTACGCGGTAAGTTCTTCGTCGAAAATCCTCCTTCACCTCTATCAACTCATGATACAATCGTCGACCAACTTTGAAAAACCATGCAAAACCTTGTTCCAACTTCAACTCGTTCTAGAAACAAAGATAATTGATAGATAATTGCGATTTTGTTTTCATTCGAGTAGACAAGGTTCGCAAAGGATTATCACCTCCTTACGAAGGTCCGTACAAAGTTATACGTCGCATTCAGAAACAATTGATCGTTTCAATTAATGGTAAAAACCACAACATTTCAATTGATCGAATAAGACCGGCATACGGAATACTTCAATCACCAGATCAAATATCAATTACACGAAAACGAAAGTCCGTACACTTTGCCGAATAGTTTCACATTCTCATGGAGGGGATATTCACTTGCGGCAGAGTCCTGTAGCGACTCGCAATATATTCGTCACTACAATATATTGTACATTATCATCAAGTTTTCTTGATTGTTTGTCAACCAACTCAATCAACTAACCCAACTTCAATTCATCGCATAAACACAGGTATTTCTGTCACTACAACAGCGCTAACGCATTATGGTTTTATCTTTACTCTCTAAAAGTTTGGCATTAGCGTTCTTAGCCCAAAAAAATTGATTATGTTAAAAGTGGAGTGAATCGTGCTATATATAAAAAACAAGTTAATAATAATGAAATATTGGTCAACTACAGTAAATTTCATTACCTTAAATAAAAAACATTAAATTCTTTTTGCAAGTGAAAGATGGTGCGTTGAGAAATATTAAACGAGTGCCACAAAATCAATTAGTGCACAGTGTAATTGATATTATAAATAAACATATGTACGTGTTAACTTAAAGTTTGGAGTGCCACCTTAAAAACAACAACGCGATAATCTCATTTTCTCAAATGATCACCACCCAAATTTTCTTCTTCTAAAAATATTTTATTGCGCTGGCCGTGCCTCCCACATTTGACATTCTAGTAAGCCTTCCAACATTTTGCGCAATTGTCAAAACACCCTACATTCTCGCATGCGCATTCATCTCTCCACATACAATCAGGTCACTTTTATCTCTCACCCACTCACACAATTTTGTAAAGTCACTCATGGTTTTTTTCCTTTCATCTTCATCATACACCTAATTTACAAACACGCTCACTAGTAACAGATTTCGTTCCAAATTATTCGTTTCGGTGACTATTGCTTCAATCACCTCAAAAGCGGGTAACTGGTGATTCGATTCTAGATCCTAGCATTTTCTCCTAAACTACCCAAATTACCCAAAACCAATAAGATCGATTGTTGTTGTCAAAATCCAAAGTGAGACGTTGTTGTTGTCAAATATATTAAAATAAGAAATACCTGTGATTTTCGTGATAGACTGGCAAATCATAACCAATCATTAAATATAACATTTTGTTGATTTTAAATCAATTCAATTATGTTCAAATATAAAGAGCTTTATGTGCTTTTGTGTTTAGAGCAAGGAAACAACACATATCTATTAAATTACCATTGTAGCGGCCTAGGTAATTTGATTTTCGATTCTGTCAGCAGCGTAAAGTAAAAAAAAAAAAATTCGGAGAAAATTGTAATTGTAAGATTCCGAGTACGGATCAAATTTAGCGCTCAAATCGAAACAATATTTATGTGGTTGATCATCTTAATCTCCTCAAACTCATAAGATAATAAGATAACCTGAGAATTTCTATCAACGGATTAAAAAATTTTGAAAGGAGTAATATTTCCCATCCCTTAGTACTAGCATATGCTCCCAGAAAACAATAATTTTACAAACAAATAATTAAAAAGCTTCCTTGCGCACCAGATGCATAAACTGACAGAAAGAACTACATACATATAAATTTACGTTCTCCAAATATCCTTTAGCAAAGAAACATAAAAACATCCCCCTCAATACCGGAAAAAAGTCGCAAATAAAATAAAGTTTTCAGGACACACAAAAAAAAAAATCTAACGATATTTTTTGTATATTACAAGAAGTGAAAAGTGAAGCAAGGCTACACATAAAAATTCAAACAAAAAAACTTATTTTAAATTTATAGTTGGTCGATTTTGATATCCTCGAATTATATTCCATTTTTATCCTTTTTTAATATTATTTCTTCTTTTTCCTGCTACTTTTCGTATTTGCATGAGTACTTCGTTTTCTTTCCACCAGGCATATCTATTTATTTAATAGTATTTATTCCTCTTGCTCTATATATATAGGGATATTAGGATATATAAATTTATGTTTGGTTGCTTGGTTTGACTTCGATGGTTAGTATTATGTTTGGATAACAGTTATGCAGTACTATACCATCGATATTACCATATATACAATAAGGAAGAAAACCTTAAATATAAAAAGCAAAAATTACTTGTAACGTGTGCAGGACTTATCGTCATTTTTCTTGTACAAAATGTATGTTTGTTTGTTTTTTGGAAAGATTTTTTTCCAGTTTTCAAATCGATGACGATGAAAATACTGTTGATGATGATGATGATGATGATGATGGCGATGAGGATGAAGAAATTTGTGGGCTGATCATCATCATATGCGGTGGTTTGGTATATTTTTTGACTGTATTAAAATTTTTATTATTATTATTTTCTTGGTTTTTATTTTTATGTGATAGGACGAAATAAGAATAATACGGGATTAAGGATATCTTGTCGTTTACTTTTTTTTTCTTTTTTTTTTTTGGTTTGGTTTCGTTTAGTTCGTGATGTTGTTGCTGCACGAAATTCAGAATATATGTATGTATGCTGTAGGTAGGTATTAGGTAAAAGATATTGAAATGGAATTATATGTAATTTTTTTTGGTTATTTGGTTTTTGCTTTTCGATTTTTTTACGATGGTGGATTTGTTTTTTTGGTATCTCCTCTCGCACCAAAAAATAACATATACGAAATATACTCGCTCGTGTGAGATATATGTACATATATACGTGCAAGTTTTAAACTTCGATCTATTGTCAATTTGAAATTTACTATTACTAAAATTACGAGTCAATTAGGTTCCACACCAATGAACCGGATAAACTACAGTTTTCTGCCAAATTTGCAAAGCTGTTAAGTTGAATAAAGTGGTTTCCTAACCATTTCGGCATCAATAAGAAACTGCAGAACTGCAGGCTTCTTTAAATTGGATTCCACTTGGTAATTTTAATTATTAAAGAAATTAAAATTCAAAATGTGTTAGTTTCAGGTTTAGGTCAGATTTCACTACATACAAATTTTAAAGAAATATTGTTAAAAGTCACAACATTTGGCCAAATGTTTAAAAAAAAATTCTAATTATAGATAGGATGTTGCTGCCCTTGAGATTTCGTTTATTAGTTCAAATTTAAGATTAGATAGCTCAGATTAAGCTTGAAGTATTAATTTGCAGAGCAGTACATTTCTTGGAAATTTTAGAGCGGTGGTCTAATTATTAGAGAAAGAAGAAATTGTTTCTTGTTGCTATTAAATATTTTCTTAAGACAGGCTCAACCATTTCGTCTCGGTTCTAACTAAATAGAAATAATGCCTATAGGTTCTGACCGATATTTAGATTCTATTTGCGGGGTTAATTTATTTGTATTTTACCTTTTGCGTAACTCCAAGTTTACCACTTCTGAATTTTTCAAAATTCATCCTTTCACAATTCAAGTTGAGCCTTTAGCCAAATAAATTCAACCTATAATTACAAATCAAGTTTTTATTAGAAAAGTTTGAATTTATGTTCGGCGCTTAGCGTTAAGTTGTAACAACTTGCAGAGTTACACATATAAATCAAGATGGTGATATTTAAAAGATCTTAGTGAGATTATATCTAAATTTTGATATTTCTCCGATTTCCCGTAGGTTATTCGAAATTATTCAAGAATGTTCGGGTTAATTACGTTACATGGCAGTGATTAGCACTTTGAAAACTTTCAAGAATATTCAAGATACTTTGAAAATTCGACATTTTTGAGATATTTCGAAATTCTTGATATTTTTCTAATTATATTCAAAATTAGTGATGTTTTATCAATATATTTAGAACTCGTTATAGCATAGAGTTGCAAGATGTTTCGTTTTATTTGAGGCCATTCAAATGAATCAAGTTCTGTTTAATTTAGTGTTTTCATTTTTTGAACGATGGCCTGAATATGTCCATAAAACTAAATCTAAGTAAACCGATTGGTTTTCTTACACAATGTAACTCTCGAAAATGAAAATCCTTTTTGGATGACTCATATTTATATTGAGAACAAATATTATGAATTTTTTCCAAAAAATACTCTTTGTAATATCAAATATCAGAATAAAAATATTTGAGTTGAAAAGCTTCAATGAATGAAAGCTCTTAAAACTAAAAGTTCTTGACATTTCTTGCAAATACATGATTTATGCTCATAAAACGTTTTAACGAAAGAAGTATAAATAAATTATCAAGCTTAAAGCTCATTAAAAATAAAAACTCTAAATTAATCCCAAAATACCACCTTATAATACAAATTTGAAAGTCAAATGGTTTGGTTTGAAAAGCTCTTAAAACTAAAAGCTCTTAATAGCTTTTATTGAGCACAAATATTCTAAATACTAACCAAAATTCCATCATCCGGCTTCGATAAACGAAAGCTTTTAAACCTACATCTCTTGACCATTTTTTCAAATACATAATTTAAGCTTAACAAACATTTGATTCAAAATTTGAAATTATTAAAAAGCTCAAAAATATTCAGTTCAAACCCAAAAAGTATAAATTAATTATCAAGCTTACAGCTCATTGGAAACAAATATTCTAAATGTATCCCAAAATTCCGTCTACCAAAAAAAGCTTATATTATAACATGAAAATTTCTAGTAAAATGGTTTGGTTTGACTAAAAGCTCTTGATAATTTACATTGAGTACAAATATACTAAATTTTCCCTAAATTCCGTTTTGTTTAGAAAGAAAACATTTTAACAAAAACCGGAAATTATGAAAAGGCTCACAAATTAAATTTTTTTTCACACAAAGTTCACACCCAAGTTCACACCCAAAAGGTATAATTTAATTATCAAGCCTCAAGCTCATTAATTACGATTGTTGTTGTAAGGGTGAAATGTGTCCAGCTTTCAGGATATAACAAAAATGTTTACGAAGCTTGAATGGAATTAATGCCGTTTAGTTTAAAGAGTAATTTTTGTATACTTGAGATTCATTTGGAAAACGGTTTTATAATTTTAATTGCCAGAAATGTATGCTTAAAAATTGCAGAAATTTAATGTTAAATATACTATAAATATATACGTGATGAGAATGTTTTCGGCTTTAGGTTGAATAACAACTCAAGTAACAGGAAAAAACGTGATTGTGAAAAAAGTGAAAAAAAAAAATAAAATAAAAATAAAGAAATGTGCACACAACATGGTGGTGGCTTAAAAATCTTGATTGAGCCCAGTGAATCTTTGTTTCACGGAAAAACCATTTACCTATGTCGTGAGTTTAAATTTAAAGAAATTAGTGAAACGTATGTCAAATGTGTATTAAATGTACAGTTTTTGCGATGCCATGGTATGCTCAGTTATACTGTGCCAATTTAAAATTTTGTTGCTATACGATTAAGTGTGAGTGGAGTTAAGTGTTGTGAAATTTGTTGGTGTTTTAAATTTGTTGTTTACAAGCTCCATATTGTAAGCTTCAAGCATTTCGCAGAATGAGTGGTAAATTGAAACCACAACTGGTAAGCCTCCTATAATTTAAATTGTTTACTTAAAATATTCTATTTTCATTCGGCTATCCAAGTGATTCTCTTTCCTATGATCTACGCTACAGGCTACAGCGAAATGTTCCACTAAACAAGCATAGGTTTTCACAAACGGGCTAACATGCTCATGAAATTTGAAAAGTTTTAGAAATTAAAGGATATTGAAATTTGGTAGAATTTATAGAAAGTTGAATATTTTATAAAAACAAAATTTAAAAAAAATTAAAAATTAAAAGATTTACTGAAATTAAAACATACAGGATTGAGCAGGATTAAAACTAGCTTTGAAATAAAATCAAAATTTAAAGATTTTGGAGAATTTCTACACTTCTTAAGTATAAAAGAAGTTGTAAAGGGAATTGGAAAAATTGTAGAATTTTCCGAAATTCTAAACTAAATTTATTGAATTTACAAAATTTAAAAATATGTTGAGACCTGAAAAATCGGTAGAATGCATAGAATTTATAAAATTAGTAAAGTTTCTAAATTGAAATAATTTAATAAAGGAATTAAATAAATTGGATTGATTTGAAGGATAAAATTTATCAAATTGTTAGAATTAGGGAAGTTATTACAATTCATAGAGTTTACAGATTTTGTAGAATAGGTAGAATAATAAAAAAATTATAGAATTAGTTGAATTACACAATTTATTGTAAATGACGTAATTAATTTTTAGAATTTAGAGTTTATAGAATTTATAGGATTTCAAGTAGTAGAATTTATAAAGCTCAAAGATCTGTACATTTTTAGGATTTAAAGATTTTTAAAAATTGAAGGAATTGGTAAAATTTATGGAGTTTTAAAAATGTGTAGGATTCTATAATTTATTGCATGGAATTAGTAGAAAAGAATTAGTAAGACTTAAAGAATTTAGAAAATATACGTGCTAGCATTAAAAAAACTTAGGAATTTGGTTGAATTTGCAGAATTTAAAGAATTTATAGATTTCATCTAATTAACATAGATAAATATTTAGAATTTAAAGAATTGATAGAAATCTTATAATTTTTAAAAATGTTGCAATTTAAGGAATTTACTAAATCTAAAGAATTTAAAGATATTACAGATTTATTGAAAGTTTAGACATGAAAAATCAGTAGAATGCACAGAATTTTTAAAATTAGAAGGATTAAACAAATTGGAATGATTTGAAGAATAAAATTTATTAGAAATTTTAAGAATATCTTTAATAGAATTTGTATAATTTACAAATTTTGTAGAATAGGTCCAATATTAAATAAAATTATAGAATTAGTTGAATTGGGAAAATTATCCTAACGAATTTTAAAAATTTAGAGTTTGTGAGAACTGTAGAAATTTATTGAATTTTAAGATTCTAAAAAATTGACAGAATTAGTAGAATTTATGGAATTTAGAAAAATGTTGAAACCTGAGAAATCAGTAGAATGCATAGAATCTATAAAATTTGTAAAATTTCTGAATTAAAAGAATTTATTGAATCATTAAGAATCAAGTAATTAAATACGTTAGAATTTAAAAAGTTTAAAGAATTTGTAGAGTTTTTTTAATGGAGTATTAAAAAATTATAAAATTTAATGATAATTATTATAAACTTGAGCCGCCGTTGTTTCCATAATGGAATATAATTTTAAAATTTTGACAATAGATGCAAAATCTTCTCGAAACCACAACAAAATTATAATTGGAAAGAAAAAAAAAAAAATTTCGAAAACTATAAATTAGCAAGAGACTTGCTTGCGGTTGTGTTTACCCCCTCAAAATTAAGTTAATGAATTTCTCTTTCAGTATCTTTTATATATTTGACTTCTTTATCAAACTCAGACGTGGACATAGGAATGTTGTAAAGCCATTGCCATAAAGACTAAAACGCTGCTTTCTTATGTAACCCATTATGGTGGGAGTCGGCAGTGATGAATCTCAAGGTGTTGGTCGGTTTTCTATAGATTCCGAACTCTAATTTGTTAAGTGTTCTCATCACCTTTACATCCAAAAATGGGGGTATAACGTCTATTTCTAACGTTAGTTCAATATCTCCAAAGTTCATTCCAAATACATCTTTTTAATTATTGCGTAAATGAGGAAACAGTGGGGAGTTCTTAATTGATTTCTCAAACTAACACATAAAAATGTTGCTAACATATGGCGCTATGAATTGCGATGTCGTTTGGCGCATTTGGGTACAAAGCGGTTACATCAAAATACATTTGTGCTTCATCATCATGCAGAAGCATGTGAAGTAGCCCAGGATTTTATTGCCTCTTGTTAGAATTAAAAAAATGAATGAAATTTGTAGAATACAATTAATAGAAATTATAAAATTTCGAAAATTTGTTGAATTTGTGAAATTTAAGAAATTTATAGATTGCATCAAATTGATGTATGCTTAGAATTTATAGAAATTTTAAAAATTTTAAAAATGTTGAAATTTAAGGAATTTATTAGATCAAAAGAATTTAAAGATTTTACAAATTTATTGAGTTTGTAGAATTCAAAAATTTTGAGACTAGAAAAATCGGTAGAATGCATAGAATTTAGAAAATTTGTAAAATTTCTAAATTAAAAGAAATTGGAATAATTTGAAGAATAAAATTTATCAAAAAGTTAGAATTTGGAAAATTAATAGAATTTGAAGGATTTACAGATTTTGTAGAATAGGTAGAGGATTTAAAAAATTATAGAATTTGTTCAATTGGTTAAATTATCAAATTTACTAAAAATAATCAAAAGAATTTTAAGAATTTAGAGTTTATAGAATTTATAGAATTTTAAGGTTCTAAGAAATTGATAGAATTATTAGAATTTATAAAGCTTAACCGTTTAAAGATTTTTGGAATTTTTTAAGATTTTTTAAAATTGAAAGGGTATGACTTAAAGAATTTAGAAAATAGATCTGTTAGCATTAAATATATTAACTAAATTTATAGAATATAGTTAAATTAAAGAATTCGCTTGAATTTTCAGAATTTCAAGAATTTATCGATTTCATTAAATTTAAAGAGATCTTTATTTAGAATTTAAGAAATTGATGGAACTTTTACCATTTTTAAAAATGTTGCAATTTAAGGAATTTATTAAATCTAAAGAATTTAAAGGTTTTTAATGGCAAAAATGTTGAGACCTGAAAAATCGGTAGAACGCATAGAATTTTTTATATTACAAGAATTAAACAAATTGGAATGATTTGAAAAATAAAATTTATTAGAAATTCTTAGAATTTGGTTAATAGCCCCCCTCACAACCGCCGATGGATAAAATGGTGGAGGAATAATAATAGTTGTTTACAGCTTTTCAGAAAAAAGAGTTTGCGGCACCAGGAAAATTTGTGTTGTCATTGTGTGTTCTTACAGGTTGGAGCAGTAGATGAGCTTTAAATAGATGAACTTTAAATTGTATTGTCTTGTGCTAAATAAATTACTAAAAAATATATTACTAACAAATTTACTAACTATCAACTACTTAAGTGTCTGGAACCGGGTTGAGTCTTTGTTGCTAACATTCCTTTCCCATCCCTCGATCTTGTTATATGTAAAAAGGTGTACGACGGCGGCCTGGCCAGGGGCGGATATCACAACTATTAGACTTATGTAGTTATCGATGTGGCGCCTTTCTTTACGGAATTTTGGGCTTCATGATGAATTGGTGTGTCGTGTTGTTGTTGTAACATGGGTATAGTGGTGTGGTATTCGTATTTATAATACGGGAGACTTGCTTATTGCTTGATCGAACATCGAAATCAATCAATCAATCAATCAAGCCTCAAGCTCATTAAATACAAACATTCTAAATTTATCCAAAATACCACCTTCCTTTATAATACAAATTTGAAAGACAAATGGTTTGGTTTGAAAAGCTTTTAAAACTAAAAGCCCTTAATAGTTTACATTGAGCAGAAATATGCTAAATCCTAAGCAATATTCCGTCATCCCTTGCAAATAAAAAGCTTCGATAAGTGAAAGCTTTTAAGCTTAAAGCTCTTTACAATTTTTTCAAATACATAATTAAGTTTATCAAACATTTGAATTAAAACTTAAAAATATTAAAAAGCTCAAAATATTCAGTTCAAACCCAAAAAGTATAAATTAATTATCAAGCTTAAAGCTCATTGGAAACAAATATTCTAAATTTATCCCAAAATTCCGTCGCCTTTTTCAATACCGAATTTCGGAGTAAAATGATTTGATTCAAAAAAATCTAATATTATAACATGAAATTTCCTATTAAAATGGTTTGGTTTGGCTAAAAGCTCTTGATAATTTACACGGAGTACAAATATACTAAATTTTCCCTAAATTCCATTAAATGGTTTGGTTTTGAAAGTTTTTCTAATTCAAAGCTCTTAAAACTAATAGTTCTTGACATATTTTGCAAAAACCGGAAATTATGAAAATGCTCACAATTAAACATTTGTTCACACAAAGTTCACACCCAAGTTCACACCCAAAAGGTATAATTTAACTATCAAGCTTAAAGCTCATTGAACACATACATTCTAAATTTATCTAAAATACCACCTTCCTTTAAAATATAAAGTTTTAGAGTTAAATGGTTTGGTTTGAAAACCTCTTAAAACTAAAAGCTTTTGATGATTGATGATTTACTTTGAGAACAAATATTCTAATTTTTAGCCAAAATTTTATCACCCTTTGTAAAATCATGAAAAAGTATGAAAAAGGCTCAACGTTAAAGTTAATTTAAAACCCAAACTTGTTAAAATTAATTATCAATCTTAAAACTAATTGAAAAATTTTTGCAAATTTATACAATTTTTTAACAAAAATTACGGATAATTCGATATTTGAGAACTTTCCAAGAATATTCAAAATACTTTGAAAATTCGACATTTTGGAGATTATTTCGAGATTCTTGATATTTTTCAAATTATATTCGAAATTTGTGATTATTTATCGATATATTTAGAAATCGTCCGAGGATTTAGTTGCAAGATGTTTCGTGTCATCTACTCTCAAAATCAGATATTTTTAATTAGGGCGAGACTAGCCAAATTCCATATCGGTTTGTAAAAAGTTTAATGGTGCTGGTGACTCAAATGCTGCTGACCTTTTACAATATCAAAATATAGTAAAATAAACAACCTAAGATAACCAAAATGATTTTCGCAAAGGACCCGCTCTTTAAAATTTATTATTCGAGAAAAATGTGGATATTTTTCTAAATGCATAATGTGATTATCTATACACTATACCTTGAGGGTATCTCAGGATGTCACCAACATTAAAAAAAATCGAATAGGCTCGGTCCAGAACTCTATAAACATTTTTGTTCTCTTGTGCTTAACCACATACGATGGCTAACAAGAGAAATAAAATAATTTTGATACCAATTAAACATTTTAATTTGTTTGTTTATTTATAAGTTATTTCAATTTCCATCGTACATGCGTTATTTTTCATGAAAATCGGTAAAGAAATAGCCAAATTTCATTCAAGCTGATCAGAACTTCCATAGTTCAAAACTTCTTATAATTATCGTTTAAATTTTATTACAATCATTTAAAAAATATCCAAGTTTCATCCTGCTTGGCCATATTCCAGGACTTCAGCTTAATCCATATGAGAATCGGATTTTCTATCGCGCATGTCAGGTTTCATCTAAATCGGCAAGAAGTATCCAAGTTACATCCTAAATTACCTCGCATACGTTGGATTTCATCCATATAGATTAAGAATTATCCAGTTATATCCTAATTGGCCATATGCCATAACTTCATCTTAATTCATTTTAGAATCCCATTTTCATCGAAATCCCCAATTCTGTACCTTATGTTATTTTGGAACGTGTTATTTTAACCGTAAAAACCAACAGAAATTAACTTCCAGTTATATGAACCCAATTTCAGAATTCGACATATCGTATCAGAATTATCACAATTAATGTCAAAATTGGATACCTCAGAATTTTAATTTTTATTCCAGAAAGAGATATTTCTTATCAAGATTTC
Source organism: Tipula vernalis (assembly GCA_958295665.1). Taxonomy (NCBI): domain Eukaryota; kingdom Metazoa; phylum Arthropoda; class Insecta; order Diptera; family Tipulidae; genus Tipula; species Tipula vernalis. The sequence goes on from OY282559.1 coordinate 136,891,215, forward strand.
ATAAAGAATCTCAGAATTCGATAAACCGTGCCAGAATTTGAATTTTTCTTATGCCAGAATTCCATACTTCATGTCACAATTTCATTTTTTGATGCGAGAATTCGAATTATCATGTCACAATCCGACAAATTATGTCAGAATTAGATTTGCAATACGGAATTTGTATTTATGATGTCAGAATTCCTTATCTTATGTAAGTTGCCACAGTTACCATTTGAAATTGAGATGGCAAAAATCGATGCGTCATCTCCGAATTCGTTGTATCATCGTTGCAAATTTCGACAAGTCATGTCAGAATTGGAATTTGTGATGTCAGAATTCGATATTATGTCTCAATTTGATATGGCATGTCCGAATTTGAGTTTTTAATGTTAGAATTCGGTGCCAGAATTCGATATGAAATATCAGAGCTTGAAATTGTGTGGCCAGAATTCGATATATCACGTCTGAATTTGAATTTCAGATATCAATATATCATGCCGGAAATCGATACGTCATGTCAGAATTCGAAGTATCTTGCCAGAATTCGATACAACATGTCAATACATCATACCAAAATAAAAAATGGAGATGTGCCCACCGCTTTCTTTTACGAGCAGCGAATTTTGAGAAATTTTATTTTATTTTTTTAATTTTTTTAATTTTTGGAAACATTTTGTATTAAGTAGTTTTTTGTAAACCTTATATTTTTTAAGATATTTCCAAATTAAATTTTCTGGACCAAGGGAGTGACCACTTCCGGTTAGCCGATTTGAAGTAAAATTCACTGGGATCTCCCAATTTAACAAAAAAGCTTAAATCTGAAGTTTCAGTTCGATTGGTTAAACCATCTTAGCTGTAAGGGAGGCCACAAACTGACACAGTGACAGACTGACAGACTCAGGGGACCTCAAAACAGATAAATCTCTAAAAATCTCAAGGATTTTACTTGCGTGAAAGAAAGTAATAAATTATGTTAGAACTCGACATATCATATCAGAATTATAGGTATTAAGGTCAAAATTCGAAATGTCACCTCAGAATTTGAATTTTTATTCCAGAAAGAGATAGTTCATATTAGGATTTTATAAATAATATCAGAATTTGATAAGCCATGTCACAAATTGAATATTTCTCATGTCAGAATTCCATACTCCAGTCAGAATTAGATATATAATATCAAGACTTTGAATTTATGATGTCAGAATTCGATGTATCATGTCAGAATCCGACAAATGAGTCAGAATTAGATTTGCAATATCAGAATTTGTATTTATGATATCAGAATTCTATATCTTATGTAAGTTACTACAGTTACAATTTGAATTTGAGATGCCAAAAATCTTTGATGTCAGAATTCGATATTATGTCTGAATTTGATATGTCATGTCAGAATTTCAGTTTTTGATGTTAGAATTCGGTACATCACCACGCCAGAATTCGATATGAAAGATCAGAGCTTGAAATTGTGCGGTCAGAATTCGATATATCATGTATGAATTTCAAATTCAGATATCAATATATCATGGAGGCACTCGATACGTCATGTCCGAATTGGAAGTATCTTGTAAGAATTCGATACATCATGTCAATACACCATACCAGAATAAAATAAATTATGTTAGAACTCCGCATATCATATCAGAATTCGATGTATATCAAAATTCGATGTCACGCCACAATTTGAATTTTGGATGCCACAATTCCATATTTCATGTCAGAATTCGATACGATAATTCAGAATTTGAATTTTTGATGCCAGAATTCGAGTTATCATGTCAGAATTCCATATTTTATATCAGAATTAGATATGCTATATCAGAATTTATATTTATGGTATCAGAATTCTTTATATTATGCCAGAATTTGATATATCATGCCAGAAATCGACATATCAATATATCCAAGAAATTTTACCAGAATCCGGTAAATTACATCAGAATTCGTTACTTTATATCAGAATTCGGTACGTCATGTCAGAATTTGAATATCAGATGTCAATATTCGATATATTAAGATATCAAGCCAGAACTCGATGTGTCGTGCCAGTCTTTGAATTTATGATATCAGAATTGATATATCACGTCTGAATATGACATGTCAGAATTCAGATCTTTGTCGTCGGAATATATGTATTACATGTGTCAATCATACCATAGTTCAATATGTCAAGTCAGGATTTGAATTTATGATGTCACATTTCGATATATCGTGTCAGAATTCGAAAAAGCATGCCAAAACTTGGTAAATCATATCAAAATTCGATCTGTCATATCAAAATTCGTATTTATGCATGTTAATTCAGAATTCAATAAATCAAGCCAAAATTCTAAAGCCGTCTAAATTCGATATGTCTAAATTCAGAATTTTAATTTTTGGTATCAGAGTTCTATACATATGACGTTAAAATTTGATATGGCATGTCAGAACATGAATTTATAATATCCGAATTATATATCTTATGTGAAAATTAGATAAATGATTACAGATTTCGATATGTCAAGCCAGAATTTAAGTTATTTATGTCCTGATTCAATACATTAAAACTCATTATGCCATTCTGGAATTCGGAAGGTCTTGTTACAATTTGATAAATCTGTCATGAAGCCTTCAGAATTCCGTATATCATTTCAAAATTCGATGTTATATCAGAATTCGATATGCTATATATATATATCAGATTTCATTTTTTCGATTTAAAATTTTACATAAGATGTAAGAATTTCATAGATATCACAAGTCAAATTTTATATGTCACGCCGATATTTTAACTGTATTTCCGTATTCAACATATTCGGTCAGAATTCGACATATCTTATCAGAATTCGAAAGGTCTCTCACGATTTCAGAATTTGATATTTATAATCTCAAAATTCGAGATGTTATATCAGAATTGGATATACCATCCAAGGATTCAATATAATTTATTGACTTTTGGTACGGTATATCGAATTCGGATATAACATTTCGAATTTTGGGATGATATATCGAATTCTGAATGGTTGCGAAGATATATCAAAAAACTCGATATCTCAGAATTCGTTAATTCATATCAAAGTTTTTGTTTTGGATGTCGAAATTTAAAATGTCATACCGGAATTTGATAATCATACCAATATTTGATAAAACATATCGGAACTTCATAAGTTATGGCAGAAGAGTAATTGGAGTTATTTATGTCAAAATTCGATATATCGTGTCTGAATTCGATATGTATTCCAAAATTTGAATTTGTATGCCAGAATTCTACAACAGAACAGGTTATAGTTATCATATCATAGATAAATCATATCCGAATTTGAACTTACGTTGTCAAAATTCGATATCTCATGTCAGAATTTGAATTTTTGATGCCAGAATTCGAGTTATCATGTCAGAATTCCATACTTTATGTCAGAATTCCATATTTTATGTCAGAATTAGATATGCAATATCAGAATTTATATTTATGGTATCAGAATTCTTTATATTATGCCAGAATTTGATATATTATGCCAGAAATCGACATCTTGTTACAATTTGATAAGAGAAGAATTCCGAATATCATCTCAAAATTCGATGTTATATCAGATTTCAATTTTTGGATTTAGAATTCTACATATAGTATGATGTAAGAATTCGATATCACAAGTCAAATATTATATGTTACGCCGATATTTTAACTTTTTCCGTATTCAACAAATTCGGTCAAAATTCGAAATGTCTTGTCAGAATTCGAAAGATGTCACGACTTCACAATTCGATATTTATAATCTCAAAATTCGAGATGTCATATCAAAATTAGATAAACATACCATCCTAGAATTCAACACAATTTATTGAATATTGGTACGGTATATCGAATTCTGGCATAACATCTCGAATTTTAGGATGATATATTGAATTCTGAATTCTTGAGAAGATACGTTTATCAAAGAGTTCGATATCTCAGAATTCGATAATTCATATCCGAATTTGAGTTTTGGATGTCGAAATTCAAAATGTCATACCGGAATTTGATAATCATATCATTATTCGATAAAACATATCAGAACTTTATAAGTCGTGGCAGAAATTAATTTTGTGACATCAGAATTTGAGTTATTTATGTCAAAATTCGATATATCGTGTCAGAATTCGATATATCTTATCAGAATTTGAATTTTTGATGCCGAAATTCGATATATCCTGCCAGAAATCGACATGTCACAAATTCGAGAAATTTTGCCAGAATCCGATAAATTACATCAGAATTCATTACTTTATGTCAGAATTCGGTACGTCATGTCAGAATTTGAATATTAGATGTCAATATTCGATATAATAAGGTATCAAGCCAGAACTCGATGTGTCGTGCCAGAATTTGAATTTATGATGTCAGAATTTATATATCACGTCTGAATATGTCATGTCAGTATTTAGATTTTTGTTGTCGGAATATATGTATCACATGTGTCAATCATGGCATAGTTCAATATGTCAAGTTAGGATTTGAATTTATGATCTCAGATTTCGATATATAGTGTCAAAATTCGAAATAGCATGCCAAAACTTAGTAAATCATCAGAATTCTAAAGCTGTCTAAATTCGATATGTCAGAAGTCAGAATTAGAATTTTTTGGTATCAGAATTCTCTATATCAGAATTCTACAAACGACGTTAAAATTTGATATGGCGTGTCAGAACATGAATTTATAATATAAGAATTATATATCTTATGTGAAAATTAGATAAATGATGACCAAAATCGATGTCAAACCAAAATTTAAGTTATTTATGTCTTCATTCATTACATCAAAACTCGTTATGTCATTTTAGAATTCGAAAGGTCTTGTCACAATTTGATATCATTTAAAAATTCGATGTTATGCCAGAATATGTGTTGTGGTAGAAGTTCTGGACCATTTGAAAAGAAAGTTGTGGTTCTCCCAACCTTCGCCGTATTGTTCTTTCGCTTATATTTATAAGTACGTGTAACAATTCATTGCAGAGCTCACCAACGGTTGCACGCCGATTTCTAAGACATGATGAAACTACAAAATGGTCATCTCGAACGTTTGTTACTCGGGAAATGTGCAACTTATTAGCAATATAGCGTTGGCTTCCCATTTTCCAACAATACCACAATTGCCGCTACACTTCCTAACTTTAGCGACATATTAAAAATTTAACACACTGAAACAGCAAAATGTAAACTCGACAATAAAACGATTGAATATCGCAAAAACAATTTCACAAATTTTCGATTTCCGATACAATCATATTTTCCATGGCATTCTAGAATTTGGTTGTTATTTCATGTTTCCAGCAAGTGATCAGCGGAGAGGATTGAGCTGACAACCACCAGCAGCATGTTAATCTACCTTCTTACCGCAGCTCCACCCTTGTATATTTAGTTGAAAACGTTTTGATCTGCTTAAGTTCTTACTTATATTTGTAGAAATAAATAATTCTCGGTTACATATTTAATTTCTCATCTATAGGTTATTATGGCCAGCGCACATTTTTCGTCCTCATAAGCGGACCGCCAAACAGCCCCTGGGAGACGGGACCAACGAAAGTAAGACTCGCGTGAGACCCTCTAACCGTGACCTGGCATTCTCTTGTCGTGAATCGGACTATTTGCATCCCCATTCTTTTCGTTGTTCTCTTAGTTGATTAAAGCGACAATCTTCGTTTGAAGTGACAAATATCTTTTTCAGACGAGCATTATTTAGACGGAAAACCCCTTCATTGGATGTAACGACAGCAAAAGAATCTGAGAACAATTTTGCAGGGCCTAAAATTCGTAGTTACACCACTGCCGGGCCCCAAAATTCATGGGCCCTGGGCACGTACCTTGTCTGCTTAGGCGTTAATCCGCCCCTGCTTTCCGCTGCTTGCTGTTATAGTGAGTTTCACACTTAGATCCATGGGAGATTGGGAGTTACTCAAGGATTGCATTCGCTCGTATAAAATCGCTGTAATATTTCATTTATAAACTGCTCCTGGATGATCCATATTTTATATTTTGCCAGATTCATGTAATCTGTGTTCCAAGGCAATACCTTGCTTCTCCAATATCTTTCATCTTAAAACTGTCCATCAATTTAGTTCTGGCCGATGACTTAAGTTGTTTTCAATTGAAAATAATTAGAAGTCGTCTTCATACAATGACAAAAACAGCATATTTCCCCTTTGTATTTTGTAATTTATAGAAGGATCAAGTTTTCACTGTAAAAGGCCAAGTTGTTTTAATACATTATCAAGTTGTTGATTCCAAATACGACTAGACTGCTTGACTTCATAAAGCGGCTTCACATCGGCAAACTTTAACGCCATGGTTGAAATTCTAGGGTTGAAGTATGTAAATTTCTTCTTGAAGTTCACCATGAAGAAAAGCATTTACAGCATTCATGTGTTTAATATCCAAATTGTATTTTACTGCATTTTACATGTCTCAAGAAAGTAAGCCTCGTTTAAAGTTGGATTTTAGTCCTGTCCAAAATTCTTCGGGGGTCAATTCGCTCCATTCTGTTCCGGCATCTATCAATTCACCGCTATTGTCTGTTCGTATTAATTTTATCCTTTTTCCAGATTTTTTCTCTACAAAATTCTTCAATTACCCAAATTTTGTTGTTGCTTCGTATTTTTTTTAACAAAAAACCAACAAGTTTTGAGAAAAATCGTAACCATTTGCTTCTATCGAGTTTATTTGCATTGAACCACCCAGATTTGAATGAACAAGTTTCACAACTTCTTTGGTATGTGTTTCGAATCGTTTAATTGGTTGACGTGTCTCCTTCTCTCTTATGCACATCAAACAAAATTACTGTTAGAACGATTAAGTTTAGCCTCAGATGCAATACCACTTAGTATCTTTATACCGCTGCCCAGGTCTACGGTGCCAAAATAAGTTTCTTTAACTGGGAATGTTAACTGGCTTCTGCGCCATTTTTATTGAAAATTATGTCGCCTGACTTGCTAAACATAACATTATTCCGATTCTCGACCATTTGATTTAATTACAAAAAATTTGCCATCCAACTGAATTTACTTTCGATTTTGAATTATTTGCAAATACAACATCACTATAAACTGCATCAGTAGCGTCGGTGACCCAAGTGTTTCTCATGGTCACCAATCGTTGTGGTTGGTAACACATTTGCAGAAAAGAAAATGTTGCGTATAGTAAACCTTGTGCAGATTAGGCCTTTCTTGGCTGACCCATTTTTGGGCACCTTTTATCATGGAAACGCGGCATATTCAATGAACCTTTTCCATAACGGTTGTTTTCTTGAAATCCTGGTTACAAGAACACTATCTCCGGTTACCAGAACACTATCAAACAAACTCATAATAAGTTTGAAATGTGATTTTAAAATGTCGTAATTCTGACGACCTTTCAATTTTCGATTAGAAGAATTTTGTACACTATAATGCGCCATCTCAGTCCAACAATTTCCACACATAAATTAAGAATTAAATGGAATGAAGTAAAGTAACTTAATTCAAAGCACCAAAAATGGATAATTTACAAGAAAACCCATTTAAAGCTGTAGTTAAAAACTTTTTTTGAAAACCGCGATTTTCTTTTATTTTGTTCATCACTTTCTCTAGGCAGAAATAAGAAATCAGCATTAGTCTCCCAGTGTTAGGATTTAGTTTTTGTTTTTCCTCAATTATATATGTGTTTTGTCATCCGTTAATACGGCCATTATGCCGTTCAAATTAAGTGAGAAAAGGAGCCTGTATGTTTGTTGATCTATACAATTTGAGGTCAGTCATATGACCTATCACTGCAAAAACTTAAATTCCTTCAATTTTGAGTTGGGCTCTTCGCTGGGCAGCATTACTAAAAATCGGATCCAGCTATGCTTTCTCGGTTTCCTATTGTAGTTTAACTTGATGGCACATTTCTCTTCAATATTTCATAGCACAGCAGTTTTTATTCAAATTCCAGTAATATTTCCAATTCCCGCAATGCAATCAACCTTTTTATTATTCGTCTGGCATTTTTTTCTGTACTATCCGCCATTATACGATAATAATATTACCGCAAAAATTTAATTTGTCCACGTCATTAAAGGACTGGTAGTTCTGATAATTTTCTTGGTTGTTCCCTTCGATAGCTACTTTATAAACGAAATTGGTTATGTATCTTTAGGGTGGTCAGATGTCCTGGTTTCTCCGGACAGGTTCTGTAATTTAAATATTTTATCTAAGAATTCGAATTCCAGCCCAATTGACTAGCCCATCTTCAGGATCCTGATTTAGCCTACTTCAGATTAGCAACTCTTTATATAGAATCGGTTTAACATCAGTTAAAATATCACCGATTTGGTGCTGGATGCGGAGAAAATTATCTGAATTTGCTGCGTACCGATCATATTACCATTAGTGGGAGTACAGTTCCAAAATATTTATTGCCCAGCTCAACCAAATACTAGTTTTTTATAATATTTATACAATTTACAAAATATTTCAGATAAACAATTTCACTAAAATCCATCAACAAATGTGCTTTTTCCAATTGAAGTTGGAGACTGAAAAAATAGTCTAAACTAACTAAAAATTAATTTGGCAAATACAATTTTTGACTAAACGTATCAACCAAAAGATCCTAGAGAGTGTTCCGCAATATTTCCTGAATTTGAGTAACGATTTAATTAAGAAATCCGGACCCCAGATGTTATAACCGAACGAACTTTTCAGTGCCGGAATTAATCAATTGTATACTAGAAAATCTATTCAAAAAACGTACTGCCTAGTTCTATTTGGAGCTGGAGTACACTGCCTGGATTGGTTGTTTACGTAACAAAAATCTGAAACAACTTTTTTAATTAATGGTACCGACCGTAATGTCACTACAGTGCTGTTTTGCAATATTTATTGAAATTGCCTCTTATTTTATTTAAGAAATGCGAACCCAAATGATATGACCCAAGAAATTTTCAGAGCGTAAATAATTCGGTTTTAATTAACTGGAAGTACTTGATAGAATCGGCTTAATAACTCAACCTGGAAATGTAGTTAAAGCCTGAAATGGTTTTGAAAGTAAAAAACAATTTTGCTTTGGCAAATCTACTTTCCGAAATTTTTTTTCTATTCACCAAAATATCATTTTTAGTATCCAGCAATATTTGTCGAAATCGAGTCATGTTTTATTTAAGATACTCTATCCCAGCCGTAAATGGAACTTCTGTGAATATACACCAATTCCGTTGAAATTTATTGCCTGACTTAATCAACGATCAAGTTAGCTGGTTTGAAACTTTTTTGGAAGAAATTTTGCTGCATGCGCATGTTTTGTGACCCATGGATCGTCGTCATCACCAAACCAATTTTATAACAGATTTTTTTTTTTGACACTTACAATAATAACTGTCCTAATTTTTGGAAGGCTCCTTGTGAATTCGATTCGAGCGTATTCGAGTCTTCGAAGTATATTGGATTCTTATTTAAATTGAATAGGATTTATTCGTTTCTCATTTAAATCAAATAAGAATCGTATAACTCGAAGAATCGTATACAATCGAATTGAATTCATAAATAACCCCCATGCTTAGTCATTTTTGACCTGGTCACCCTGTGTATTACTTTACAAGTAAGAAGCGAATCTTCAACATTGTTAATACAAAACGAAGTTTTCGATTCAGCAACCACCTCAAATCAATCCAAATGTTATTCATGCTAAAGTAACTCGATCTGCTTGCTTTACAATTTTAGCAGCATCCTCGCAGCTGATTCACGAATCAGTGGTTTGATTTACGACTGCCGAGATAAGATAATTTCCCTTTGTTTGTGATTTAAAAACAGTTTGACAGAGGAGGAGAGCTAAAGCTAAATTTTGAGTTTTAAATTTTATTAAAAAATTGTATTGCAATTTATCTACAGGGATCTAGACATTTGTTGGTATGTTGCCTGATTTGAATTCTAAACCGCTGAAGGTTTATTCCACTGCAGAGGTGGATTCTCACTAGAAAAAAATTTCACTAATAAATAAACTTCTCTATATAAATTAGGTTCCACAAACAGATTTTTTTAAATTTTTGCAACTTTTCGAGATTTTTCGAAATCCATAATTTCATTTAGCGGAAATTTTAAGATTTTGCTAAATTGTTCGAGAACATTTGAGATTATTTGTGATTCTTGAGATTAAATTTTTGAAAGTTCAGATCATCTAAAAATTCGAAACAGTATTTTCCTACTCTTCAAATTCCAATAACGTTAGTAAATAGTACTTCTCAAAATAATTTGCATATTTTCGAAAGGTGTTTTCTATGATGGACATTTTACAATATATAAATAAATCAACATAAAATAATCACGTGGTCGAATAACATCGGACACCCCTTATAAAAACGTTTATTTATCATTTTACACCTCACTTAAGCATAAATAATGAATTTATATCGCACCATTGCAAATGAGATGACTCCATGTGGTCCATCCGCATTTATTTCGTAAATCATTTGAATATAAGATTAGAGATTAGAAAACAAAAAATCAAAACCTGTTATCACAAACAAACACGGATCGGTCCAAATAGGGATAATAAGAGGAAAATTGATATTCATTGGTCATCATCCTAATTTTATAGGTAAGTGCCGGACCCCTCTTAAATTGAAATATATTCATCACAAATCAGAAAACATGTTTTTTATGCAAATATCTTTTATATGAGTACGTCTCATACAAAAGGATGCTGAATATAATTGTTAATAAAAATATTTTGATGATTTTTTAACCTTTAACGCAATTTTCGAATTATTTTTGGTCGACATTCCTTTATCCGTTTTTATACATTTAAATCGAACAAACATTCCCCCTTGTATATTGGGTCCGATGATCATTTTGGTTTGTGATGCTGATGAGATGTTCTGGTTTTTTTTATTTATATTATTGAAGCGTGCGACATGATTTATCCTTTGTCTGCTTGGTCATTTGTGGCGGTATGTGATGCTGATTGATCCAGTTTTAGCCTTATTGTTGATTTAAGAATCGGGGTCAATCCAGTATAGGGTTAATAATATTTGATGTATGATAATTTGATAATGATGTCATTTGAAACCTCGATTATGCGATTAAAATCAATTTTAGAAATAGAGAGTATTCAAACGAAAGTAACAATCAAACCTGAACATTACTCGGGAACTCTCAGTATATTCAGAAAGCTTCGAACGAAGAAGATGATGAGCAAAGAAAAAATTGAAGAACATTCTGTTGCTTTTACAACATAAGCAATATCTACCTATACAGAAAATTATCCAGTGCATGTGCCTATCAGCCGACAATTCATGACTCATTAGTCCAAACTTTTTCTTATAAAGCGAATTGCAACTCTTCTCAAACTTTAAAAAGCATGCACGGACTAATTACCCTTTCGGAAGTATTAAATCAACTTTAATGGACACAGTGGATTTGATTAAAATCTATCAAGATAAAATCAGACTGAAAACCATGGTTGCAAGTCATTGGCAGAGCAGTCAGGTGTATAAAGATTATGTAAATTGCAAAAATGACAGCCATTATAATATTTCAAAATAGTATCAAGCTAAAGATGACAAATCGTCCGATGAATAGTGATCTCGCTGCTGAATCGCTTCATTGAAATTCTGAAGATGTCTGAAAATCTGAAAAACACTGTACAAACTTTAACGTATTTGGCAGATTGCCAACAGGAGACCATTTGGCCGACCGGCCACATCGTCGACAACATTATTACCGACAGTAAAGGTCGCCATAACGCTCATCGGAGAGTTGGCTGCGACACAAACACATCACTGATAAGACAGATAGTGAACACTTCCATATCTCCGCTAAACCATAGCCGATATTAAGCGCCGAAATTTACAGAAAATAATGTGGAAAATGGAAAACTTTATTTTGAAACCTGACCAGAACACGTTCTGAGTTTTGAAAATAAAGTTTCCCTTTTTCAGAATTTAGATACGAGTGTGAGTAAATTTCGGAGGTGAGTGTCGGCTTTATGTAGTTGTCGGCCATATTATACCGGTTGAAGAAAGTCGGACAACTCTTCTGTAGGCAATGTGATTATGTCGTTCATCTGTCTGGTCGCCGATGTATTTAAGTCAATCATCTATCAAGTCGGCGTTTCTGCCGACAAATCTATCTTCATCAAATATAACATGGGTTTGGTCAGTATCTCTTAATCAATTTGCTTTGAGTGGGTTTTCCAACAAGGGACGTTTCTGGATTTTATTCACTTTCTTACCAAATTGTCTTACTGGGTCTTTTTAGGCAAAAATTCGTGAGCTGCTGTCTCCAATACATTCGACAGATGCTAAACTCATTCGCCTACACGCATACTGTGGACAAACAAAAATGTTAATGTGCTGAAAAACTGCCAGTGAATTACAAAGCTAATCCATTTCTCCCCGTGTATGATGGGTTCGCTTGTAACAAACCATATATTGGACATACTATTGGATCCAACACCTGAAAAAGTAATACCCGACTTTCTCAGTCACTGATGCCAAGTAAATGCCGTTTACCGCTATTCACTATATTTTCAACAGCCGATTTTCGTCCCTTTCCCTTTCGTCCCCCATATTATCGCAGTAAGTCCATTATCACCGCACTCATAATAATGCGTAGTCTCTCTCATAAATTTACGGTGACGAGTATCAGCATTTTTGTTTCCTGTAATCAACATCGGTTTTATGGCAGGTGCGGTAAGTAACAGATTTTTTCGTTACGATTTCCTCGACATAATTTTAATTTAATTTGAAAATCGATTACATCGATATCCAATTCGACGTTCCCATGTATTACTCAATGAAACGCGAGCGCAGTCTACTCGAGATGATGACAAATAGGAAAATATAACGGAACTAATGAAGATAACGATTTTTAATGGAGGTAAACTGAGCACGGTTCCTGAAATCTGCGAGGGTGTAGCTAGTTTCTTTCAATCGGTATATAAAGTTAATTACGGATCCTTTGAAAGCGACCCTACTGTTAGTAATTGCCAATTTAACATTCCGTACCTATCAATAACTGAAGATGACATTTATGAATATCTGTCAGATTTTAATGATGGATGTGGGCCTGATGGGATACCTTCGTCAATACTTAAATGTGTGAGCTCATATATTGTAACTCCATTATGTTATCTTTTCAACCAATCATTAATTTCTGGACAATTTCCTTCAGCTTGAAAAATTTCTCACATTGTTCCAATTTACAAAAAGGGTAACCGTTCTGATATATCAAATTATCGTGGTATTTCAATTCTTTCGTCTATACCAAAACTTTTCGAATTAATTGTGTCGAAACATTTGTTATTCCATACTAAAGAGATAATTTCTTGTTTCCAGCATGGTTTCACTAGTGGAAAATCTACGACTACCAATCTGTTGCAATTTACTAAATTCACTATTGAGTCACTTGAATCTAAAGGCGCCCAAGTTGATTCAATTTCCTTTGATTTTGCTAAAGCTTTTGATTCAATCGACCATAAAATTATTATTGAAAAACTTTCGGTTATTGGTCTTGATCCAAATTTTCTTAAATGGATTTCTTCTTATCTAGTTGGTAGGAAGCAGTATGTTCTATTGAATGATGTTAAGTCAGATTATATCTATTGTCATTCAGGAGACCCTCAGGGGTCCCATTTAGGCCCAATTATATTTCTTTTATTCGTGAATGATATTCCTAATATTTTTAAATTCTGTAAATGTTTATTATTTGCTGATGATTTAGAGATTTTCATGCATGTTCAATCTGTAAGTGATGCTGAGGTTTTGCAATCCGAAATTAATATATTGTCTAGTTGGTGCTCTAAGAATAAATTGTTCATCAATGTACAGAAGTGTAAGGTGATGTCGTTTTTCAGAACACTCAATCCAAATATTGTCAATTATTATTTTGATGGAGATCTACTTTGTAGAGTAACTTCAACTGTTGATTTAGGAGTTCTGTTTGATCAGAAATTAACTTTTGCTTTACACATAGATAAAATAATATTAAAGGCCAATACTATGTTAGGTTTTATTTTTAGAATGACAAAGGATTTTATGGATGCATTTTCGTGTGTTAGTCTATATACTTCTTTAGTAAGATCTCACCTTGAATATGCTGTAGTGGTTTGGTATCCTCATCAGGATGTGCATATTGCAAGATTGGAATCTATTCAGAAACGTTTTACTATCTATATGGCCAGGAAGCTTGGTCATTTATCTGATCGTCATCTACCTATGTGGGAACAGGTGCGAAGTCTCCCATCGTATGTGATTCGGTGTGAGTGCCTTCATATTGATACGTTGGTTAAACGCCGAAAAATTGCATCTGCCTTGTTTGTTAGTGATTCCCTTAGTGGCCGCATTAAGTGTCCTGAACTCATTTCTGCTTGGAGCATTTATGTACCTACCAGAAGCTTGCGTCCAAGGGAATTTTTGTTTGTTGACTTTCATAGAACGAATTATGGTTCCAATGAGCCAACCAAGTCAATGGCTAGAATTTTTAATGAGTTTTACCATTTATTTAATTTTGAGAGATCCAGAGTGTATTTGCGGAAGGCAATCAGAAATTGCAATTTTTAATCTCATTTTACGTTTTTAAAGTTTTCGTTTTTTCATGTTCCGTATTGTTAGTATTCCTTTTATTTCTTTTTAATCTATAATAATTCTTTTTTTAACTGTAGAATAGATTTAAATAAATAAATAAATAACCTCGATAAAACTAATCGAAAATCGTGAAACACTGGTTCCGAAGGATGGATGGCCAATGAAATAAATACGTTGGATCGTAGCACGAAAGACCGGACACCTGGCGCCCTCCAGCTTAAAGAAGCCTCGGCATAGCAAAAGGCCCTGCTGTTTTTGAGCATATTTTCTTCAAAAGACCACTGGTTTATAAAAATAATTAATTCAAATATTTGGGGTCCGTGCGCTCCTCCTAACAAACCAAATATAGAAGTCAAGGACTCATAACCACAACTGCCAACCTCAACGACCGTCCTACAAACTAAGGCCTTGCGGAGAAGAAGGCAAAATGGATCAGACTTGCAGTTCAATAAATAAGCGGAGCGGATCGTATGACTACACTTCTAGTAGTACTCCAGCAAAAAGAAGACCAAAAAACAAAACACAGCTACATCCTGAAAGCTTACAGTTTGGAAACTACCCTTCAAAACTCTCCTGATGTAATGCTGGAAAGAGCACAAATATTGGCTCTGCACTACTTTTTTGAGCTACAGGATGAAAAATAACAATTATTGGCCTTAAATAACCGGAAACCCCATTTTGAATGTGAGCATGGGGTGCAGTTCATCGCTCTAAATCCTTCTTCGTGTTTCTTCCGCATTACAGGAATGACAACAGCAGAGAAATACTCCGACAATAAGGGGAATGACCTGTCTCAATTATCCTTCACAAAAACACAAAATAAAGAGAAGGAGAAGAGTTGGTAAGCAGAGGAGACGGTCACGTAAGCGGTGGAATGGGAGTAAACGGTAGAATACGAAACGACAACATCTATTGCATCAGTTATCAACTTCAAGGAAAAACTAGTAATCAACGAACCGGCAGACCAGAGTAATGATCTGCTTGCCACAAAAATGCTCACCATTGAACATAATAATCCTTTTGGTCGAGAGACCAAAGTTATGTTTGAGAATTTCAACGGAAGAGACCTTCGATTACTTAGAGAGGGATCATTTTGTTGAGAGGAAAGGGTTAATATTTTTAGTCCTGGAACTTGATTTTTAGTCCTGGAACGCGAACTGACGGTGTGCGCCCAATTTTTTTACAGCACGACATGTAACTTCAGTTATCTAATCTAATTATGCTTTTAGATCTTACAGACATATTACTCTTACTTGCGCTTATATTACTTGTTGACGCACAACTTGTAACAGCAACATTTTGGGACGCGCCCTGCAAATCAAAATAAAATTATCATACAGTGTCGAACATGATATTTATCATTGCCAAAAATTCAACATGATGTCTCCAGCATCGCGATTTGATGAAGCAAAAAAGCTCGCGCTTTGTATCAATTGTCTACAAAAAAATCATCGAGTTCGGTTTTGCAAGGCGGGGCCCTGTCGAAAATGCGGTTACTGCCATCATACAATTTTACACCATGGAAAAAATAGCCCATCGCCACCACTTTCTCCGAAGGCTGAGTTAGTATCGTCCCAAAAGAAGGAAGATTCCTCCGCACTACATACATCGCTTCATTCGTCGTCTAATCCAAGGTACTGTAATTCTGGCTACTGCTAAATTAAATGCCCGTAATATTGATGGTAATATCGTTAAATGTCGCGTATTATTCGAGTCGGCGTCGCAACTCAATTTTATAAGTAACGCTCTAGCAGACTTTACTGTCAATGGCATAAACGACATCAAAACCCGAGTCAAACACAAAGTTTCCGTGAAAATTGAATCACGAGCTATAAATTATATGGCGGAATTGGAGATGTTCATTGTTCCAAGTATCACATCGAATCAACCAGTAACTAATATCGATATCGGTTCATGGAACCTTCCACCCAACATTACTATGGCTGATCCAGAATTCCATTGTTCGCGGCATGTTGACGGTCTGATTGGAGCAGAAGAATGTTTCGACTTATTAGGCTCCAATCACTTCAAACTGGAAGATGTTTCACTCAATTTTCATGAAACCAAACTTTGATGGATCGCAGCGGGTAAGATTAATTGTAACAATTGCAAATGTGTTTTCTCAACTATTGCAACTCCTCAAATTTTGGAAGTGCCATTTAGCATTGAGCAGCAAATTGAAAAAGTTTTGGATAATTGAAGGTTACCATAGCGAAAGAAAATTGCTCACTATCGAAGAACAAGTGTGTGAGGAACATTTTATAAATAATACCATACGTGATGAGTCAGGTCGTTTCATTGTCAAATTACCACTAAAGAATGTTGTCACTGAACTAGGGGATAGTTATTGGATTGCTAGAACCAGGTTTCTAAACCTGGAGAAAAAATTAACACATATAACTCCGAAATTAGGCAACAATATCACGAATTCTTGAGTGAGTATGAGTCGCTTGGACATATGCAGAAAGTCGACGATAATGAGCGACATAAATGTAAATATTTTCTGTCTCATCACTGTGTTATTAAACCCGAGAGCACATCAACCAAATTGCGCTTTGTCTTTGACGCTTCCAGTAGAACTACATTGGACAATTCATTAAATTCGATTATGAACGTCGGCCCTACAATCCAAAAGGATCTATTTGCAATTATACTTCGTTTTCGTTCTCGTCGCCTCGCGTTAACCGCAGATATAACCAAGATGTATCGGCAAGTCAAACTAAATGAGGAGCAATCATATTTGCAGTTTATTTTATGGAGATCTATAGTTCAACCGAACCGATTGGTGTATTTCGTTTGAAAACGGTTACTTATGGAACCGCGGCCGCATCTTTCATGGTTATTAGATGTCTTCATTAACTTGCAAACGAGAAGGATGCAACCTTTCCATTGGGCTCAAAGGCAATTCGAGAGGATTTTTACGTCGATGATATGCTTTCGGGAGCAAATACAATTGAAGACGCTTTACGGCTACAACGTGAAGTTACTGACATCTTAACAATCGCAAGTGGTCTTCAAATGATATTCGTTTATTGGAGCAAATTCCCAATGAGTGTCTAGAAAAAAGCGTTTGCATTGACAGTAGTGACTTTGTGAAAACTTTAGTCCTCTCTTGGCAGCCTGAAGAAGACGTTTTCTTTTTCAATTATTCACCGAAGCCATTCACTCACAAATTGACTAAGCACATCGTTTTATCGGATATAGCGACACTGTTCGATCCCTTGGGATTACTAAATTCAGTTGTTGTTTTGGCGAAGATCTTCATGCAACATTTGTGGAGATTGAAAATTGGCTGGGACGAACGGTTACCACGAACCTATCGAGAGCAGTGGGAAAAATTTCCTAATCAATTTCCATTAATCAAACTGCTCAAATTTCCTCGCTTCGTATTCTCATCGAAATCAGATATAATTCAACTTCACGGATTTGCGGATGCATCAACCAGTGCCTACGGATGCTGTGTTTACGTTCGGTGTATATCAAACGACCATATAGTCTCATGTCACTTACTATGTGCTAAGTCTCGTGTCTCGCCGATCAAAACAATCTCACTTCCCCGACTTGAATTGTGTGCAGCAGAAATTTTTGTAGAGCTCCTTCATCGCATCGTTTTGAAGTTCGAAATCAATGTGGATGGCGTGTTTTGTTGGACAGATTCAGAAATTGTTTTGAATTGGTTGGTGGTCCATCCATCAAACTGAACTACTTTCGTGTAAATCGTATATCTACAATTTAGCGGCTAACCAACGAGTACAAACGGAATCATGTGGATACGAAAAATACGGGGATGATGCCTGAGAAATTATTCAAAGGCTCAGTTTGGTTTACCGGCTCAAAGTTTTTGTTAGACCTTGTCTTTCCTATTGACATCAAACATCTTTCGAGAAATGAGCCATTATCAACAAAGAGTGCTCTGAAAGGACTCAGCCCATTCATCGATGATCATCAAATCGTTAGAGTTGGTGGACGACTGTGGGAAACCGACTTATCATACAAGGTTAAGTATCCTATATCGTTGCCAAAAAACCACCAATTTGTTTATTCGCTCTGCGAGCACTTTCGTTTAAGGAACTTTCATGTAGGGCCCCAAGCGCTTCTTGCTGCAGTTCGACGACAATTTTGGGTTATTGGAGGCAGAGACATTGCTCGTCTAATTGTGCGCCGCTGTATTATTTGTTTTCGAAATTGTCCCATACACTATCAGCAGATAATGGGAAATTTGCCAGCGCAGCGAGTACAGCCTGACAGGCCTTTAGTCAATTCTGGAGTCGACTTCTGTGGTCCCGTGATGGTTCACTACAAACATCGAGGACATCACCCAACTAAGGCATACATCGCCATTTTTATATGTTTCGCTACAAACGCCGTCCACATAGAGCTTGTGAGCGACTTAACATCAAACGCTTTTATTAATGCCTTGAAGAGATTTGTTGGTCGCCGTGGCCTTTGTCATAAGTTATTTTGTGAATGGATAAGCAATATGCCGAAGAGTAGTAGATGGATGTCCTAAAAACAGATGGCTTCAACCAACCTAAAGAAATCGCACCTCTCAAACAACAAGTATGCTATAGTCAGAGGTAAATTAAATACTTGATCTGAAATTGACAAGGAGATTCCACAACGGACACATTATAAATAAATCAAATAAAGCTTACTTTACGAATAAGAACGATGAAGATCTCGATCAAAATAGTAAAACGGGAGCTAGTGCAAAGTATTTCACACATCAAAAACAAATGCGTAAGAGCGCAGAGTAATTTGAGACAAGCTTTAAACTCCTTAAATATATTTCGAGACGAGATATAGCGGCTCAACGTTCAACATTGCTATCTGCTCTGCCTAGCAGCCCATAATACAGTTTAAACAGTTTAAACTTACAACTGATCGTGACACGCCTAATCGGATTTCCGGAGACACCTCTGCTGATCGACACATGAAGTTCGAAAATCATAAACGAATTGATTTACTTTCTTTAATTCGCATGAAGTTTGTCCAAAATTTGTCCTAAAATTAAAAAAAAAAACCTCTATCCTACAATGATAAAGACGTCATTAAGGATTGTGGGCGATGTTCCTACCTGAAAAAAACATATTCAAACATCTAGAAGATAAATGACTTAGGCAGACGTTTTGCTTCCATATATTTAAATTCGTATAAAGAAATTAAGTCTGGCCCAAAGATCGTACCCAATTGGGTATATGAGATTAAGTTTAGGCGGTGGTATCCTCTAACGAAAAACAAAACTTTCAAAAATCTAGAAAATAAGTGACTTAGGACAGACGTGTTGCGTTCCTATATGTAAGTTTGTATAAAGTTGGATATTGAAAAAATTCTCAATCTTTCCCCAAGATCGTACCCAAGTGGGCACACATCCAGAAGTGTAGAGGGCAATCCCCTCTATCCCTATATCTAAGAAATATTACAACTTTCAAAAATCGAGAAGATAAGTGCCTTAGGACGGACGTATTGCGTCCCTAAATGTAAGTTCTAGTCCAAGTCCCTTCGCAATCTCGGGGTATTGGACAGGACCTTGGCAATGTCAGTAACACTGACACTAAGACTTGTAGTTTTATCTGCAACAACAGCCAAGTTCCCAACCGTTGAGGCGTTGCAGTCGCGGGATCTCGACGGTGTTGAGCCCGCTCGCTCACCCAACAATTCCGCCGGTACGGGGTTTCCATCTCCAAGCACCGTAAAAGTTACCGCCTGTTTGCGAAACATGTTGGTTTTGTATCAGAGTGTCTTTCCCTTAGCATTTTATACCTACTACAAGATAAGAATTCCGCCGCCTCTTACATGAGGAACAGACGCTGTTTGAAGCCACACTTGAACAGACGCTTCTTGCAAATTTTGGTAAACGAGTGGTATTTTATTTCCCACTTACCCCCGCCGATGTACCGGTGACGATCTTGGGGCCAGATTGAGAATTTTTTTTAATATCCAACGTTACACGAACTTACATATAGGGGCGCAAAACGTCTATCCTAAGTCACTTTTCTTCTAGATTTTTGAAAGTCATAACATTTCTAAGATAGAGGGGATTGCCTTCTACCCTCATTGATGTGTGTCCACTTGGGTACGATCTTGGGGCCAAATTGAGAATTTTTTTACTATCCAACCTTTTACGAACTTACATTTAGGGACACAACACGTCTGTCCTAAGTCACTTATCTTCAAGATTTTTGAAAGTTGTAACATTTCTAAGATAGAGGGGATTGCCTTCTACCCTCATTGAAGTATGTCCACTTGGGTACGATCTTGGGGCCAGATAGAGAATTTTTTTATTATCCAACCCTATATGAACTTACATTTAGGGACACAACACGTCTGTCCTAAGTCCCTAATCTTCTAGATTTTTGAAAATCATAACATTTCTAAGATAGAGGCGATTGCTTTCTACCCTCATTGAAGTATGTCCACTTGGGTACGATCTTGGGGCCAGATTGAGAATTTTTTTAATATCCAACCTTACACGAACTTTCATATAGGGGCGCAACACGTCTGTCCTAAGTCACTTAACTTCTAGATTTTTGAAAGTTGTAACATTTCTAAGATAGAGGAGATTGCCTTCTACCCTCATTGATGTATGTCCACTTGGGTACGATCTTGGAGCCAGATTGAGAATTTTTTTAATATCCAACCTTACACGAACTTACATATAGGGGCGCAACACGTCTGTCCTAAGTCACTTAACTTCTAGATTTTTGAAAGTCATAACATTTCTAAGATAGAGGGGATTGCCTTCTACCCTCATTGATGTATGTCCAGTTGGGTACGATCTTGGGGCCAGATTGAGAATTTTTTTAATATCCAACCTTACACGAACTTTCATATAGGGGCGCAACACGTCTGTCCTAAGTCACTTAACTTCTAGATTTTTGAAAGTTGTAACATTTCTAAGATAGAGGAGATTGCCTTCTACTCTCATTGATGTATGTCCACTTGGGTACGATCTTGGGGCCAGATTGAGAATTTTTTTAATTTCCAACCTTACACGAACTTACATATGCGGACACATCACGTCTGTCCTAAGTCACGTATCTTCTATATTTTTGAAAGTCATAACATTTCTAAGATAGAGGGAATTGCCTTCTACCCTCATTGAAGTATGTCCACTTGGGTACGATCTTGGGGCCAGATTGAGAATTTTTTAATTATACAACCTTACACGAACTTACATTTAGGGACACAACACCTCTGTTCTTAGTCACTTATCTTCTAGATTTTTGAAAGTTGTAACATTTCTAAGAAAGAGGGGATTGCCTTCTACCCTCATTGATGTATGTCCACTTGGGTACGATCTTGGAGCCAGATTGAGAATTTTTTTAATATCCAACCTTACACGAACTTACATATAGGGGTCCTAAGTCACTTATCTTCAAGATTTTTGAAAGTTGTAACATTTCTAAGATAGAGGGGATTGCCTTCTACCCTCATTGATGTATGTCCACTAGGGTACGATTTAGGGGCCAGTTTGAGAATTTTTTTATTATCCAACCTTACACGAACTTACATTTAGGGACACAACATGTCTGTCCTAAGTCACGTATCTTCTAGATTTTTGAAAGTTGTAACATTTCTAAGATAGAGGGTATTGCCTTCTACCCTCATTGATGTATGTCCACTTGGGTACGATCTTGGGGCCAGATTGAGAATTTTTTTAATATCCAACCTTACACGAACTTACATTTAGGGACACAACATGTCTGTCCTAAGTCACGTATCTTCTAGATTTTTGAAAGTTGTAACATTTCTAAGAAAGAGGGGATTGCCTTCTACCCTCATTGATGTATGTCCACTTGGGTACGATCTTGGAGCCAGATTGAGAATTTTTTTAATATCCAACCTTACACGAACTTACATATAGGGGTCCTAAGTCACTTATCTTCAAGATTTTTGAAAGTTGTAACATTTCTAAGATAGAGGGGATTGCCTTCTACCCTCATTGATGTATGTCCACTAGGGTACGATTTAGGGGCCAGTTTGAGAATTTTTTTATTATCCAACCTTACACGAACTTACATTTAGGGACACAACATGTCTGTCCTAAGTCACTTATCTTCTAGATTTTTGAAAGTTGTAACATTTCTAAGATAGAGGGGATTGCCTTCTACCCTCATTGATGTATGTCCACTTGGGTACGATCTTGGGGCAAGATAGAGAATTTTTTTAATATCCAACCTTATACGAGCACGTCTGTCCTAAGTCACTTATCTTCTAGATTTTTGAAAGTCATAACATTTCTAAAATAGAGGGGATTGCCTTCTACCCTCATTGATGTATGTCCACTTGAATACGATTTTGGGGCCAGATTGAGAATTTTTTAAATATCCAACCTTACACGAACTTACATATAGGGACGCAACACGTCTGTCCTAAGTCACTTATTGTCTAGATTTTTGAATGTTGTAATATTTCTTAGATAGAAGGGATTGCCTTCTACACTCATTGATGTATGTCCACTTGGGTACGATCTTGGGGCCAGATTGAGAATTTTTTTAATATCCAACCTTATACGAACTTACATATAGAGACGCAACACATCTGTCCTAAGTCACTTATTTTCTAAAGTTTTTTTTTCGTGGTGGTCTCCTCTACACCAGACGGAGGCATTTTTTTAATATCCAACTTTTTGCTAATGGACATACTACTTAATTTCTTTATACGAATTTAAATATAGGGAAGCAAAACGTCTGCCTAAGTCATTTATCTTCTAGATGTTTGAATATGTTGTTTTAGGTAGGGACATCGCCCACTATCCCTAATGACGTCTTTATCACTGTTTTATGATAGAGGGGTTCTCCGACTGTATGTAAAACTTGTGTCCACTTAGTTACGATCTTTTGGACTTTTCTAACGAAGTTTGATTTTTTAAATTGTTTTTTTGGACAATTTAAATTAAGACTTAAGTTTATTTTAAAGTTTTTTGTAAATTTAAATTACATAAGTAAAATAATTTGTTTACGTAAAAATTCATAATAACGAGAGATTTATTATTCTTACTAATACATTCACAGGAAAATCAATATTTATGACAAATGTTTAATTTTAGGGCAAACTTCATACTCGTTTTCTTTGAACACCTTACTTATTTCGTATTTGTTTGCCCGTTGCTTACAGGGTGGGTCACTTAACTTTACCCGTCCAAATAACTCGAAAACTAAACATTGGAGATAAAAATGTTCCAAAGCAAAATTGTTAGGTCAATAATTAAATCATATTTGATCCCCTTGAAATATCATGTTAAGGTCATTTCATGGACAACTTTATTTTTAATTTGAACCTAGATTTTTTGACGTTTTATGATTTTGAGTCTGGAAAATCTTTACCTTAACTATATAACTAGAATAATTTAGTTATGTTTCCCCTCAAAAAGGAACAACTTTAGTGGTCTCCTCTGTATATATTTCCCAATGATTACATCCCGTCTAACTTCTGATAAAAGCTAAATCTCGATTACAAGACAAGCGTGTCTATGGGTAATATTTAAACTCTAATAAAATTATTGGCATTACATTCCTGGTATGGTAATGACCACCATCCACAAATCAATACACATCAGCTAAGGTATTAAGTTACCAAAGAATGGTAATCTTTGTAGTCGACTAAACAAATTCAAATATAGCGCACACATAGTAAAGGAAAGATGATCATTTTCTACTGCAAAGAGTTTATTTGTCTTTTGTAGATTTTTTTTTATATCCGGATTATTGGGGGTGTCATTTTCCGTCAATAAAAAGGCAAAAAAAAAAAAACAAAACGAGTTAACATCTTTGAAGAAACAATAAAAAAGGGATGAACGAAATGGAATTTGTCATTGGATTATAAATGAAATTGTGTGGTGGAATTATTTAATTTGGTGCGTGAGAAGATTATTTACATACACGCGCGTCATCTCATTTTATTCGACCTGTTTCGTATGTGTGTGTGTGTGTGTGTGTGTGTGTGTGCGAAAATATCATTAAACGAATCAATCATATTATCAACAAAAAAAAAGCCTCACCCCAAATACTTACCGGGGATTATAAATTCGACAGACACAAACATAACAAATAAACATGAAATTTATTATTCCTAATTTACCGTCAACATCCCGATATAAACAGACACACACACACACACATTTGGTTTATTAACCATAAAATTTATTTACTTTATTCCCATTTTTTTTTTTTTTTTTTGTAACAAAAACAACATTTTTCACCCAAAAATAGAGTGCCAATAACGAACGCACTCTGTAATAATTAGACACTTCAAATGTCAATTTTATATTTTTATTTTTTTGTATAACAACAAACAACCCCTTTGTCTTGATATTTTACATGATTCTCGTAAAAAAAATGTGTGTAATTTTTGTTTCCAAATTTACGGAAATTTTAGGGGCGGCTTGAAATCGATATGGGTCGTTTTACTGTTTTTTCCTTGTAAAAAATCAAATTTTTTGTTGAATAAACACTGTGCAGTTGCACAAAAAAAAAGGGATATTAAGGATATTGAAAATTAAAACACCTGATTTGGTAATAAGAATATACAATGTTATTTATGAACTTGTTAAAAAATTATTGGAATCCAATTTAAGGGAAAACGCCAATTTGAAGATTGTGGGACCTATTGTGTAAATTATAGGTTGTGTAATTCTTGACGATAAAATTAAATCAGAGGTCTGATTTACCAGGGGGTAAAAATGACAATTTTGGGGAGGGCGGGACATTATCCAAGAAAGTTCTGAGACCTCTGTATAATGTTGTAACTGTGGAATTCAAATTGAATGTGGAACATAATTTTGTTTGTTTTTGTTTGCGTATGTATTTCATTACCGAACTCAAACTCATGAACAAATTTAGATCAGTGGATCGCATTACATACTTCAACTTACGTTTAACCAGCAACGATACACAGGAAATGTGGAGAGTACGAGTAAGGCTTTTTTCAGAAATGTTACAATCGAGCAGCGCAAAAAAATTTATTTCGTTATATATTTCGAATTTCCTGGAGAAAAGCCTGCTTGAGAAACTGACATCAAATTGGCCTTTATGCAAAGTTCGCATAGTGCCTAAGCTATCTAAAACTATTTCCAGTCCAGTGCCCGAATTCCGGTTCGATGACAAACGATAATGAGAAATGAATTGATTTTTTATTTCAACTAGTCGGTTGCATTTTTATTTAGAGTAGGCGAAGTAAAACATAAAGTCATTTCTCATTCTCATTTGTCATTGATCCGGAATTCGGCCCCAGGACAACCATGTTTGATACGATCTTACCCAATATACGCCACATATTATGTAAACCTGATTTTCCCAATTTTCTTGGGAAAATCCTAGGAAGCTGACATCAAAGTGGCTTATATACGAAATTGGCTTAAAATCTAGGCCATCCATTTCAAGTTTTAGTTTAGGGGATTATGGTGTTTAGGACAACCATAACCAACCCCGTAATCGCCTATTTTTTTCTAAAACTGAAACTGGGTTCAGATAGCTTGGCCTTATGTCAACTTTGGATATAGGCCACTTTGGTGTCAGCTTCTTAGGATTTTCTCAAGAAATAAATATTTTTTCATAATATTTGGTATATATTGGGTTAGATCGCATTAAACATAGTTGTCCTAAACCTCCTAATCCCCTATTTTTTCTAAAACTGAAACTGATTTCAGATAGCCTAGGTCCTAGGCCAATTTGGTGTCACCTTCATAGGATTTTCTCAAGGAAATTGGGAAACTCCTCTTTTTATAATATTTGGTATTAGTTGGATTAGATCGTATCAAATATGTTTGTCCTAAACCCCCTAACCCCCAATTTTTTTGTCAATACCGAAACTGGTTTCAGATAGCCTAAGTCAGATGCAAACTTCTCATCTAGGCAATTTTTTCATAATATTTGTTGTATATTGAGTTAGATCGTATCAAACATGGTTATCCTAATCCCACTAATCCCCAATTTTTCAATACCGGAACTGGTTTCGGATAGTGGTCCTGTGCCAACCTTTCATATAGGCCACTTTGGAGTCAGCTTCCTAGGATTTACTCCAGAAAATCGGGAAAATCATTTTTTCATAATATTTGGTATATATTGGATCAGGTCATATCAAACATGGTTGCCCTAACCACCCTAAACCCCTTTTTTGCCAAGAAATATTTCTCGGTAAGAAAGAAATATTTTAGTTAATTTATTTTTGTTATTATAATCTTTGCCATCTTATTTAAATTTCTTATGAAAAATTCCAACGTTTATTACCCAAAAATGAAATTCGTAATAACGAGATATTCTGATTTTTTTTCTGGTTTTCTTGGAACACTCCTGTATTGTGGGGTTATTAATCATTAAGTCGGTTGTCGCCGAAGTTGAATATAGGATCAAGGGCATTACTTGTCTATTGCGGTCGATACACTACTCACTAGCCCCCAGTAATGGAGAGTCCTAATCGAAATTAATAATCAAAGTAAAGTGCCAAAACAATTTTAAGCAAACACTGTGAATTCGTATACTGATTCTGACAGCCTCTGTCGAATAAACTTTACGGTATTCAACGCTGTCATGGTGTAAAAGTTTCACATTTCTTACCGTAAACGATTTAGTTGTATAATAATTGACAAGAAAACAAACAATTAAAATGGTAACAATTGTAAATGTGGGTCTACCCTTAAAATAAGAAGGTAATAATGTCGAATTATAAATTTATGAAAACTTTTAATAGAACATCAAAAAAAGATGTTAAAAACCTTACCAGTGATAATTCATTCAATGTGTTAAAGCAAAAACTCTTTGAAGTGGTATTAATTTCGTGGAAGCAGATAGTGAGCTCATAAGATTGCATTCAGTGCACGCCTCTAAAATGGGAGAAAAAATTTCTAGTTTTTATAGCAATTAAAGAATTGAATGGCATTTTATAAATTTACATCTAAAACGTTTACAGATAATCCAATTACAGAAATGTCATCAGACCCATAAGATTGGAAGCATCTCATTCCAAAGCATTTTATAAAAAAAGGACCTATTAATACTATTGATGTACCCAATTGACTAGAAACTGAGACTAACCGCTTTTCATATTGGAAACTGGTTGCTCAAACGGTAAAAGAGTGTTGAAATCGTTTGTCGCTAGAGTACTCACAAACCTTGCAGCAAAAGTATTAAAAAACGTTAAATGTGAGTATACACTCGCGCAGTGATGGCTAAAATCCACTAACAGGCGAATAAACATACTAAAATTATAAACTGCTGAAACCTCGCGAGGTGATCAGTCGACCCGGAAGGAAAATTACGTACACACGTCGACTCATCTCAAGTTAAACTCCATCAAATCTCCAACACCATTCCCAAATCAATGTGTAATTAAACCAGCTCAATCTCTAACTCAACCTAAATCTCAATCACAATGCAATATCCAAAGCAATCGCAAATCGACCGTCAACCCAACCCTCAATTCAATCACTTTTGGAAGTCTAAAAATTGTATAATTTCTTTAAATCCTCTAAATCTTACAAATTCTGTAAATTTGATAAATTCTATACATCTTTTAATTAAATTGAATTAGAAACTAACGAGTTTATATAAAATTATAAAATCTTAGGAATATTTATAGAAATTTTGAAATTTTATTATAAGTGAAATTTGGCGAATTTATTAAAAAATTTCAAAAGTTCACAAATTTAGAGCTAGATTTATTAGAATTAGGTATATAAAATTTAACGGATTTATGGGATTTTCAGAAATTTCATAATTGACAAAATTTATGGAATTTCTAGAACTGATTTCATTTATAGAATATTACAATAGGATTTATAGAAATTAAAGAATTTAAAAAATTTACTTAATTTTTAGACTTTTTAGGATTTGTAGAATTTACAGAATTTATCGGATTTATAAAATTTATAGAATTCAAAAAATGTACAGAATATATAAAATTTATAAAATATCAATTAATTCTATAAAGTTTTAAAAGTTGAAAATTTCAGTAAGTTTCTTAAATTCTCTAAATCCTATAAATTCTGTAAATTTGATAAATTCTTTAAATTTTTCAATTTAATAGGATAAACTAATTAATATATATATAAATTTATCGGATTTACAAAATTTATAAAGTTTAGAGAATTTAAGAAACTCACTCAATTTTTAAAGTTTGTTTATAGGATTTGTAGAATTTACAGAATTTATTGAATTTATAAAATATATGAAATTTAAAAATTTACAGAATTTATAAAATTTATATAATATCAACAAATTCTATAAACAAGTAGGGTTTAGAGAATTTAAAGTATTTTAGAAATTGATCAATTTGTACACTTTATCAAATTTGTAGAACTTACACAATTTAGAGGATTTATAAAATTTATAGGATTTAAAGAATTTACACGATTTATAAAATTTGCTATATTTCAATAAATTCTATAAACTTTAAGATGCCTAAAAATTTCGTAACTTCCTTAAATTCTCTAAATCCTATAAATTCTATAAATTTAATAAATTCAATACATGTTTTAGTTTAATAGGATTTATTGAATTTACAATTCTTAGAAACTAACAAATTTATATTAATTTATAGAATTTTAAGAATTTAGAAAATTTGTAGGATTTATAGAAATTTTGAAATTTTTAGTACAAGTAAAATTTGTAAAATTTGGGGAATTTATTAAAAAATGTATACAACCATTTATTACAATTTATAGAATTAACAGAATTGATCAAATTTAGAGAATTTATTTAATTTGTCGAGTTATTAGAATTTGGTATATTAGAAGGTAAAAGGATTTATCGGATTTATAGATTATGCAGGATTGACAAAATATAAGGAATTTAAAGAATTGATTTACTTTATAGAATTTATAAAATTTATAGAATTATCAAAATTTATGGAATTTAGAGAATTTAAAAAACTAAAGAATCTTACTCAATCGACTTTATAGAATTTACAGAATTTAGAGGATAAATTAAATTTATAAAATTTAAAGAATTTACAGAATTTTTAAAAAT
Source organism: Tipula vernalis (assembly GCA_958295665.1). Lineage (NCBI taxonomy): Eukaryota > Metazoa > Arthropoda > Insecta > Diptera > Tipulidae > Tipula > Tipula vernalis. The sequence continues at coordinate 136,920,709 of OY282559.1, forward strand.
TTTAGAATAAGGTGTATAAAATTTAGCAGATTTATAGATGTTTTAGTACTTTCACAATTGACAAATTTTATGGAATTTATAGAATTGATTTAATTTATAGAATATTAAAATAGGATTCATAGAATTTAAAGAATTCAAAAAATTTGCTCAATTTTACAATTTTATAGGTTTTGAAGAACCTAAAAAATTTATAGAATTTATAAAATTTATAGAATTTAAAAAATTTACAGAATTTATAAAATTTATATAATTTCAACAAAATCTATCAAACTAGTAGGGTTTACAGAATTTAAAGTAATTAAGAAACTTGCTCAATCAAATGACTTTATAGAAAAATTAGACCTTACAGAATTTAGAGATATTAGATATAAAATTTAATGAATTCTATAAACTCTTAAATTCTCTAGATCCTATAAATTCTATAAATCTGATAAATTCTATACATGTTTTCATAGAAACTAAGGGATTTATATTAATTTATTAAATTTTAGGAATTTAGAAAATTTGTAGGATTTATAGAAATTTTGAAATTTTTAATACAAGAATTTGTAAAATTTTAAAAATGTATACAATTTATAGAATTAACAGAATTGATCAAATTTATAGAATTTATTTAATAAAGGGTTGTTAGAATTAGCTATTTAAAAGGTTTATATGTAGATTACAAAATATAAACGAATTTAACTAATTGATTTAATTTATAGAATTTATAAAATTTATCAAATTTTCAAGATTTATAGCATTTAGATAATTTAAAGAATTTAAAATACGAAGAAGATATTTAATAAATTCTAAATAAGTCTAAAGAATACTATTCTTAAGAATTAGAAAATTATTTAAGATTTACAGAAATTTTAAAATTTTTAGTATAAATAAAATTTGTAAAATTTGCGGAATTTATTAAAGAATTTTAGAAATGTATACAATTTATAGAACTGACAGAATTGATTATATTTATAGAATTTATTAGAATTAGGTAATAGAATTTATCGGATTTATAGAACTTGCAGAATTGACAAATTTTAAGGAATTTATGAAATTGATTTAATTTAACGAATTTATAAAATTTATAGAATTATTTAAATTTTTAAATTTATCGTATTTAAAAAAATGTTCATTTATAGAATTTAAAGAATTTTAAAAACTTACTCAAATTTTAGACTTTATAGAATTTGTAGAATTTACTAAATTTAAGGGAATTTATAAAATCTATCTAATTTCATTACATTATATGAACTTTTAAAAATCTAAAAATGCTCTAAATCCTATAAATTCTGCAAATTCGATAAATTCTGTAATAATTAGAAAATAATGAATTTATATAAATTTAGAAAATTTTAGAAATTTAGAAAATTTCTCGGATTTATAAAAATTTTAGAACTTGTAGAATTGACAAAATTTCAGAAATTTATATATAGAATTAATTTAATTTAAAAAATTTATAGAATTTATAAAATTTATAGTATTTACATAAATTAAAGATTTCAGAAATTTAAGAAACCTACTCAAATTTTAAACTTTATGGCATTTGAAGAATTTACGGAATTTACTTTGTATAAAATCAATAAATATTTTAAACTCTTAAAAATCTAAGAATTCTGTAAGTTTATTCAATTCTCTAAACCCTATAAATTGTAAAATTTGGTGAATTTAAAAAATTTTAGAAACTTACTCAAATTTTTTGACTTTATAGAATTTGTAGAATTTACAGAATTTAGAGAATAAATAAAAATTATAGTACTTAGAGAATTTACAGAATTAATAAAATTGTTATAATGTCAATACATTCTTTAAAATCTCAAAACTCTAAAAATTCAGTAAGTTCTTTCTAATCTCTATAAATCCTTCAAGTCCTATAAATTCTGAAAATTTGATAAATTCTATAAACTTTTTAATTTAGTGGTATTAGAAACTAATGAATTTATATAAAATTATAAAATTTTAAGTATTTAGTAAATTTCAAAATTTCTAAACACCAGAGAAATGCGTAGAAATTTTGAAATTTTTAGTATAAGTAAAATTTGTAAAATTTGGGGAATTTATTAAAAAATTTAAAAATGTATACAATTTATAGAACTGACAAAATTGATAAAATATATAGTATTTAATAGAATAAGGCATATAAAAGGTAATAGAATTTATCGGATTTATAGAACTTTCAGTTGTTTGATTGACCAAATTTAAGGCATTTATAGAACTACATAGAAACCAAGCGCAAATTTATTCAAAAAAGATTAAATGCAACCAAAACTGCTGTAAAATAATTTTGTGTATGAAACCAAATTAAAATATATTAATGGTTACGACGCACTTTGTCCATAGCTGGTATAGTTTTTCTACTTGTACAATCGTCAATATATAGACTGAGATTAAGACTATTTATAAAATATAAAAATGTCGTTTATTTATTTTTAAATCAAAATAAATTATCCTTTATATTTTTTCACAAATATACATAAGTTATGCGAGCAAAATTTGTACTTCTATTTCTATGTCAGCTATAGTAGTCAATTTTACGTGTGCTAACGTTTGCTAAATTAATTTAGTCAAACACTTTTCTTCGTAATTTCATAATAATAAGTCTTACTTATTGGCAAACAAACAACCCACAAAAAGACAGTTTGGTACCTTGGATCCGCTGGGTCAGGCGCTAATTTTTCATAAAGATTTGAGAATTTGAAACACCAATAAACTTGAATAGAGTCAACATTAAAATCAAACAACGTTTTACCGCGGCTTTAATATACAATTTCTGTTGCATTTCATTGGAAAATTGCACATCATTCAACACGCAAATGCCATTATAACCGCAAAAGTGTTAACAAAATTTGGTGCACATTGGCCAAACGACGTTTTAAACAATACAATAATTAAACTTATTTTTAGTTGCAAAAATGAAAATTGCGCTAACTAAAAGTATCCACGTCTAATCTTTATGCCAAAACAATGTTGTCCAAACGTCAAAATGTTTTGCCGACATAGCAAAATGAATAAAAATTGCCAAGACGTCTGATGTAACAAAAAAAAAAAAAATTAAAATTGAACGTACCTTTTCCAACCAAATTACAATAAATTTATATCAAGGTTTTTCTTCGCTAAAATTTGCGCTTGCGGTTTCCTATGATGATTTAATTTATAAAAATTTATAGAATTCAAAAAATTTTAAAAATTTGCTGAAATTTTAGACTTTGTAGAATTTGAAGAATTTATTTAATTTATAGGGTTGACGGCAGTATTATCAGGTTCATTAAGAGCCTGAATATTGACTGGACGGATAATTAAGCAGGGTCCAAGCACAAAAGAACTTTTAGGTCGCAGTTCGAGGTGGCTGAACGCCCGCATGGCCCTTTAATAATAATAATAATAATAATAGGGCTTATACAATTTATAGAATTTATGTAATTTTAAAACATTCTATAAACTTTTAGAAGTCTAAAATTTCAGTAAGATTCTTTAATCCTCTAAATTCCATTATTTCCGCATATTTGATAAATTCTATAATAATGAGAAAATAATGATTTTATATACATTTATAAAATTTTAGAAATTTCTCGGATTTATAGAAATCTTAGAACTTGGAGAATTGACAAAATTTCAGGAATTTATAAAATTGATTTAATTTATAGAATTTATATATTTATAAAATTTATCGAATTTAATAAACTTACTCAAATTCTAAACTTAGAATTCACAGAATTTAAAGATTTTACAGAATTTTTGAATGTCTAAAAATTTAGTAAGTTGCATAAATTCTCTAAGTCGTATAAATTCTGAAAATTTAAAAAAATTTTCAATTTAACAGAATTTATTGATTTCATAGAAACTAAATAATTTAAATTATTTTATTAAATTTTATGAATTTAGACAATTTAAAAAATTTTGAGATTTTTAGTAAAAGTAAAATTTGTAAAATTTGAGGAATTATTTAAATTCTCATTTATAGAAATCAAAATATACAAGATTTATAAAAATATTAGAACTTACAGAATTGACTAAATTTAGGGAATTTATAGAATTTATTTAATGTGTAGAGTTATATAGGGTAACAGAATTTATCGGATTTTTAGATCATGCAGAATTGACAAAATATAATGGATTTAAAGAATTGATTTAATTTATCGAATTTATAAAATTTATGGAATTTATTAAACCTATAAAATTTATCGAATTTTCAAGAACTATAGGATTTAGAAAATTTAAAGAATTAAATTAACTTACTCAAATTTTAGAGTTTACAGCATTTTTAGAATTTACAGAATTTAGAAAATTTATATAATCAATACATACTTTAAACTCTCAAAACTCTAAAAATTCACAAAGTTTCTTCAAATCTCTATAAATTCTCTAGGTCCTATAATTCCTGAAAATTTGATAAATTCCATGAACGTTTTAATTTAATGGAGTTAGAATAAAAATTTATTTAATTTATCGAATTTATAAAATTTAAAGCATTTATTAAATTTTTAAATTTATCATATTTAAAAAACTTTTAGAATTTATCAAATTTAAAAATTTTAAAAACATACTCAATATTTAGACTTTATAGAATTTGTAGAATTTACTAAATTTAGAGGATTTTATAAAATGAATCTAATTTCGATACATTATATAGAATTCAATATATCATATAGAAATTTGAGAACTTGTAGAATTGACAAAAATTCAGGAATTTATAGAATTAATTTAATTTATATAATTTATCGAATTTATAAAATTTATAGTTTTTACATAAATTAAAGAGTTTCAGAAATTTAAGAAACTTACTCAAAATTTAAACTTTATAGAATTTGAAGAATTTGCGGAATTTAATTTCTATAACATCAATAAATATTTGAAACTCTTAAAAGTCTAAGAATTCAGTAAGTTTCTTCAATCCTCTAAATCCTAAAAATTCTGAAAATCTTATCAATTCTATAAACTTTTTAATTTAATAGAATTAGAAACAAATGAATTTATATAAATTTATAAAATTTTAAGAATTTAGTAAATTTATCGGATTTGTAGAAATTTTGGAATGTTTAGTATAAGTAAAATTTGTAAAATTTGGGTAATTTATTAAAATTTTTACAAATTTATACAATTTATAGAACAGACAGAATTGATAAAATGTATAGAATTTATTAGCATTAAGTATATAGAAGGAATTAGAATTTATCGAATTGAGACAATTTATAGAAACTTTGAGATTTTTAGTACAACTAAAATTTGTAAAATTTGAGGAAATTTTTAAACTTACATTTATAGAAATCAAAAGATTTAAGAAGTTTATAGAATTTAGAAAAATTATGAAATTTTTCGATAAGTAAAATTTGTAGAATTTAAGGAACATACAAAATTTATAAAAATATTAGAACTTACAGAATTGACAAAATTTAAGGAATTAATAGAATTTATTTAATGTGTAGAGTTATAGAAGGTAACAGAATTTATCAGATTTTTAGATCATGCAGAATTGACAAAATATAAAGGATTTAAAGAATTGATTTAATGTATAGAATTTACAAAATTTATAGAATTTATTAAACTTATAAAATTAATCGAATTTTGAAGAATTATAGGATTTAGAGAATTTAAAGAATTAAAGAAACTTACTCAAATTTTAGACTTTACAGAATTTTTAGAAATTAAAGAATTTAGAGAATTTATAATATTTATAAAATCAATACATTTTTTAACTCTCTTTAAAATACACAAAGTTTCTTCAAAACCAGTTGGTTCTCTATAAATTTTTTAGGTCCTATAAATCCTGAAATTTATAAAACTGACAGAATTGATCAAATTTATAGAATTTATAAGAATTAAGTATATAGCAAGTAATAGAATTTATCATTTATAAAATTCAAAGCATTTATTAAATTTTTAAATTTACCCTATTCAAAAATTTTTTAGAATTTATCAAATTTAAAGAATTTTAAAAACTTACTCAAATTTTAGACTTTATAGAATTTGTAGAGTTTACTAAATTTAGAGGATTTTATAAAATTTATCTAATTTCAATACATTATATAGAATTCAATATATTATATAGAAATTTTAGAACTTGTAAAATTGACAAAATTCATAAAATTTATCAAATAATTTATAAAATTTATCGAATTTATAAAATTTATAGTATTTATATAAATTAAAGAATTTCTGAAATTTAAGAAACTTACTCAAATTTTAAACTTTATAGAATTTGAAAATTTACGGAATTTACTTTATATAACATCAACAAATATTTTAATTTAAACTCTTAAAAGTCTAAGAATTCAGTAAGTTTCTTCAATACTCTTAATCCTAAAAATTCTGAAAATTTGATCAGTTCCATAAACTTTTTAATTTCATAGAATTAGAAACTAATAAATTTATATAAATTTCAAAAATTTTAAGAATTTAGTAAATTTATCGGATTTTTAGACATTTTGAAATTTTTAGTGAAAGTAAAATTTGTAAAATTTGGGGAATTTATTAAAAAATGTATACAATTTATAGAACTGACTGATAAAATGTATAGAATTTAATATAATTAGGCATATAGAAGTTAATAGAATTTATCGGGTTTATAAAACTTGAAGAATTGACAAAATTTAAGGCATTTATAGAACGAATTTAATTTATAAAATTTATAGAATTTAAAGAATTTTCAAACTTGCTTAAATTTTAGACTTTATAGAATTTGAAGAATTTAGTTAATTTAATGGATTTATAAAATTTATATAATTTCAAAACATTCTATAAACTTTTAAAAGTCTAAAATTACAGAAAGATTCTTTAATCCTCTAAATCCCATAAATTCCGCAAATTTGATAAATTCTGTAATAATAAATGAATTGTAGAAATGCAGAAGTAATAAATTAAATTATACAAATTTATCAAATTTTAGAAATTTAGAAATTTTTTTGGATTTATAGAAATTTTAGAACTTGGAGAATTGACAAAATTTCAGGAATTCATAGAATTGATTTAATTTATTAATTTTTTTAAATTTATCGAATTAACAAAATTTATAGGACTGACGGAGTATAAAGAATTTCAAGAATTTAATAAACTTACTCAAATTCTAAACTTTATAGAATTTAAAGATTTTACAGAATTTATAAAATTTATATAATTTCAATAAATTTTATAAACTTTTGAATGTCTAAAAATTTAGTAAGTTCCTTATAAATTCTCTAAGTCGTATAAATTCTAAAAATTTAATAAATTTTTCAATTTAACCGAATTTATTGATTTCATAGAAACTAAAGAATTTAAATTAATTTATAAAATTTTATGAATTTAGACAATTTATAGAAATTTTTTGATTTTTAGTACAAGTAAAATTTGTAAAATTTTAGAAATTTGACGAACATCAAAATTTATAAAAATATTAAAACTTTAATATTTTTATAAATAACCTCAATAACCTAAATAACCTCTTTAAGGATTTATAGAATAGAATTTATCAAATTTATATTGTGACGATTATGGCCATCATACAACTACTAATGTTATGAACAGCGATAGCTCAGACGGTTGGCACGTAGTATAAATACAAAGGTCGATGGATCGATACTCCTCCGTAGCCAATGTTTTAATTACAATTATTTATTGTGAACATCTAAACATGAGATGTAGCATACAAAGGAAGGCGTGGTTTAGTGGTTGAAGAATAAAATGGACAACGACACAAATACATACATATATCCCGCCCATCGACGATGAAGAATAATGATGATTATGACAAGCAATGAACGATATTTCCGGATTATGGGTCATAAACAGAATACCCAAAAATGAAGAGGGCAATAAAAAAATCTCGAAAGCAATATTAAACTGGTATAAACACGACCGATGGCGGCGGCAAGCAGAGAATATTTTCTGGTTTACTTTTTAAATCGTGAAACAAACGAAATAAATCTGTTGTCATAGCCCCCACTAGTGGCAAGCGGACAGATTTACACGGTCTTTTTAATTCCAAACTCTAGACGAACTCAGAAGCCCAGTTCATAACAATACGACTAATCACTTTCTTTGCATATTTCATGGTTTTGCATAAATACATATTTTCCTTTTTTTTGGGAGCATAAACACCCGGGCTCTGATTATAACCTACTTGGCATTCTTTGAAAAAATTTAGTAATTGTACGAGTATTTGAATAAAATTTTAATTTACTGATTTAACAAAAATGTTTTGATTAGATTAATCTAATCATCACCTCAATCCTCGAATCAACCCCTAAATAGATCTAAAACTGAACCACGTCGCTCAACCCCAATTAAACCACCACCTCTACCGCAACACAACCCTCTATCCCTTATCTCAACGCCCAAATCAAAGCGCAAACCAATACAAATCGAGAAACTACATGCGTATATGAACTCAATTCAGAACGACTCAAGCTAACTTTCTACTCAAACATAAGCTAACTTTCTACGTCAACACAACCCCCCAATCAACATGGTCCGAAAAATAAATACAAATATGAACTAAGCTCAAGCTAACCTCCAACTCGAAACAGAACTGTCAAAACCCAACCCACAACTCACTAGTCAATTGAACAGAAGGAAGAAATTTTCAAGCGTTAGTTTTCAATATCACCTACAAGGCAGGATACGTATCGCCTCAATGTAAGGACAAGACAAGGTTAATTGAGACTGGAAAATATCTCAAAAAAAAAAAGAAAAAACATTAAAAACTGGTGGCTAACAAAACCCGATTGTCATAGATCCGAACTTTCGATGTAGATGATATCTAAGAAGTTCAACTCAGCAAAACGATGTGATTTCTGGGAAAGTTATCGCAATGACTTAATTGATTCCAATTAGAGATCCTCGGCAGTAGAGAAAAATAAAGGTGGTGGTTATACCAAAATGGGGTTTGGAACCCTCGGATGAATCAAAATCTATTGACCTATAAATGTCCCATCTTTTCTACTTAAGTCGATAGAGAAACAGATTGGTCAATTCATCAGACTGGAGGTGCTATTAGCCTTGCCATGACGGTGGTTACTCTTGGTGCTTTTATGGACCAAAAAGATGTCTTTGACAATGTTTCTTAGAGGGGTGGATAACAAAATACTCAAATGGATGGTGTAATGTCACCTCAGTTACAATCTCTAGTGATGTATGAACTACCGGATAACCCATGCAAAATTGCCCTGAACCTTACATGAAATTGGTGCAAGCAAGAGGGACTTAGATTCACTTTGAGGAGGAAGCTCAATACTCCTGCTCAATGCTCAGCAGATGTTTAACGGAATACAACTTGGCTTCGATACGAAAGTTAAGCACTGGGATCCAGACAACACGATAATAATAAATGGCAAATGGTATGTAGGACCTGGGACAATAGTCTAAATGCAAAGAGATGGATCTACAAGCAAATATGATCAGTCCAGGAATAACTTATGCCTTGGCTCTTTGGAAGAAGGCTATCGAGTCAGGGAATTAAAGAAGCTTTGAGAACCACCCCGACGAACAGCATAGAAGCACTGGTTGGCCAAGCACTTAGTCCGTAATTTAAAAAAGACATGCTACTCACGAATGACATCACCATCTTCTTGGCTAAAATTATTTAATGCAGGGGCAAAAGCAATCAAAAAAGTGTGTTAAAACATTTAGCAAGAATTGCTCCAGATGTAAGATGCTTTATGAGTTTTATCCTTAAACGACCAAGCTGACAAGAATAAAGTGGATCTTGTCTAGTTGCCGGGAGCGGCCAAACCATTTATCGAGCCATCACCATTCTGTATCTTTGATAAAAACAGATGGTTGACAGGACAAAAATTTAAACTGACAAACTATAACAAACACAAAAGTTACTGAAATTTGACACATAAAAGGGCTAAGGAAGCTCTAGAGGGGAAGAACACTGGGCACTACTCACAGAAGAACCAACACTACAACAACAAAGAAGGAATCATTTGAGAACGGATTTAGAGCTGTATCAACTAAAGGAACCCTAAAATTTCTTAAAGATGTGACCATCGGAAAACCACAAAAAACAATCGCCCGTCTAACTGAACATTTGGATATCTGTCTGTACCCCGTACTTATAGGCTTCCCCATGTCCAACTGTAATAATTTTCATTGTGGTATCTCGAGAACGGCTTGTCCGATTTGAGTTTTTTTTTCCATCGGTTTCTATGGTTAAGCCCGAGATTTGAAAACCTTTTCGAACCTTTACGTCAAGATGATCGGCTAGCTACGACATGAATTTACCAAAGCCACGTGGTGACAACCACGTTTAAGGATTGAATTAGGAGTTGAGTTTGCGGATTGAGTTGGTGTTCAGTTGGGATTAGACTAGGTTTTAGTCAGAAATTAACCAATTTTTTATACTTGCAGGTTTGAGGACTGGGTTGGGCGTTGGGTTTGCGGTTTGGTTGGGGACTGAGTTGGATTCCATTTGCGGATTGTGTTATGGAGTTTTTTTTTTTTTTTTTTTTTTTTTTTTAATAATTTTATTTATGATAACAATAAAATTTTTTTACAAAGTAACTAGTCATTTTTGACTAACAGCGTTTGACTCTGACAATATAATAATAAAGCACTCATATGTGTTCTTTACATAAAGTGTTGTTTTGGTTGATGTTGCATTGTGCGGACTATTCAGGCAACTCAAAAGGTTTTAGTCTTTTGAGTCTTCTTATTATACCCTCTTGATGAAGTAGTCTTGCAGCTTCGATGTTAGGGTGATGATGGAGCCTCTCCTGGTGTTTTTGAGCACATTTCTTTATTTCACTTGCGACTGTGTCTATTCCGAGATCTCTATGAAGGTCACTATTACGAGTGTACCAAGGGGCATTTACAATTCCTCTGAGGACTTTATTTTGAAATCGTTGAACTATCTGTTGATTGCTGATTTTGGTGCATCCCCATAGTTGGATACCATATGTCCAGACCGGCTTGAGTACTTGTTTATAAAGCATAAGTTTATTATGAATGGATAACTGAGAGTTTCTTCCAATTAACCAGTACATTTTTCTATATTTTAACTGAAGCTCTTCTGCTTTCTTTTTCACGTGTACTTTCCACTTTAACTTTGCATCAAGGTTCATACCAAGGTATTTTGCTTGATTGGCATGTGGTACAGAGATATTATTGAGAGTCACAGGTAGTGGTTCTATTGATCTATTAGTGAAGTTAATGTGAGTAGACTTCGATTCATTCACTTTAATTCTCCACTTAGCTAGCCAATCTTGTATATTATTTACGGCTATTTGTAGTTTGAATGTGACTTCACCGATTATGTCACCAACAGCTAGAATTGCAGTGTCATCTGCAAACGTGGCGATAGTTGTATTGCTCGTCTGCGGTATGTCGCTAGTAAACAGCACGAAAAGGAAAGGCCCTAAGACACTCCCCTGCGGGACTCCTGCTTTAGCTTCTTTAATACTGGAGTAAACTCCTTCCTGTTTAACTCTAAAATATCTCCTTTTCAGGTATGACTTTAGCAGTTCGCAATACTCAAATGGCAGAGTTTTCTCCAATTTAAATATTAAACCATCTAGCCAGACTTTGTCAAATGCCTGCGCTACGTCAAGAAATATGGCTGAACAAATCTTTTTTTCCTCTAAGGATTTTTCTATTATATCTGTTATTCTATGGACTTGGTCGATTGTGGAGTGTTCCTCTCTAAATCCAAACTGATGGGACGGAACAGCTCCTGATTTTACAACTTCTGGTTTAATTCGTTTTAATAACAATCTCTCAAATAGTTTTGACATAGTTGGAAGAAGTGATATTGGCCTGTACGAGGCCAGTTCACTTGGTGGCTTACCTGGCTTAGGTATCATTATCACTTCCGCAAATTTCCAAGATAGAGGGACATAACGGAGTCTGAAGGAAGCATTAATTATGTCCGATATTTTTTTAATAGCTTTATTAGGTAGTTGTTTTAGAATCTCTCCAGTTATCAGGTCATATCCTGGTGATTTTTTAAGTACTACATGGTTCTTTATTACTTGTTATACTTCTTTAGCATTAGTTAATGGAATTTCCTGTCTCAGGATAGTTGTTTGGTTTTCGAACAATATATCCTGTTGGTTAAGTGTTGTTAAATTTGGCTGAAAGGTACGCTCGAGATGATCCGCGAATTTTTCTGCTTTTTCTTCTTTGCTTTTAGCCAGGTGACCATTATTTGTTCTTATTGGTGGTATATGCATAACTGGCCTTTTCAAATATTTGGTTGCTTTATAGGTGAGAGATTGTAGGTATGAATTTATTGATTTATTTTTAAATTCCCTTATTTCTCTACGTATTCGTTGTGTTAAATTATTTAATCTATTTTTGACGGTTGGGTCTCGTGTACGTTGCCACTCCCTACGGGTACTTCTCTTCTCTATAACTAGTGATTTAATTTCCATTGGATAGCATTTGCCAGCTATTTTTTTGTTTGTTGTGTTAGTGCTTTTCCACGCCGCTACCTGTATGTCCTTGACGAGCTTCTCCACCTCCTGTTCTAATGTTTCTTCTGATGAAAGTTGTGTGTTTAAAATGATGCTATTGTTTAGTTCATTCCTGAACTTTTTCCAATCAGTATATATATTTGTTAACAGTGGCTGTTTATCATTAGTAATTATTGTATCACTTATTATCATTAAAATAGAGGAGTGGTCAGATGTGGAGTCCAATCCTTCCTGCACTTGTATATAATCAACCGGGATTTTTCTTGTTATAAAGAAGTCAATTAGGTCTGGTATTTTATTTTGATCACTGGGGCAATAAGTTGGTTTTCCAGTAGAATGCCAGTTGCAGTTGTATTTAATTATTGCTTGATGAAGCTCTTTCCCTTTAGTTGTGGTTAGTCTTGATCCCCAGTCAGTATGTTTAGCGTTGAAGTCACCCCCGACTACAAATTTTTCACCGAGCTGCTTGAAGAACTGAGTATAAGCATTCTCTTTGATGTTATATCTAGGTGGGCAATATATTGCGGATACCACTAACTTGTGGTTGCGGGTATTAATGCTAACGCTAATTGCTTGTATTTCATCACTTTCAAGTTTTTGTTGCAGATGGTATTTAATATCTTTTTTTATAATCACGGCACTGTCCCCTCGTGCATTATTATTAGGATGAACTGCTGAGTGAACTTCGTAGCCGCGGATTTTTATATGACTTTGAGTAGTAAGGTGTGTTTCAGATAATAAACATATATCTATTTTTTCTAAATCAAGAAATAGTTGTATTTCATTATGTCGTTGCAATATACCATTGAAGTTCCATGCAAGAATTTTTAAATTATTTGCCATGTTTTTCGAGTAGAGTGAGCCTTTGTAGGATTGATATAAGGGCTTTTTCTTGCTTTTCTTCTTGTGAACTAAGTCTATCAAGAATATCTTGTAGTATTTTATTAGTTTGGTTATTATTTGAATCATTTAATAAAAGAGAACTATGTTGTCTTCTCGAACTTGCAGTAGATAGTACATCAGCAAATGTTACATTTGGATTAGTTCTTGATGGCTGGATTAATGTTTGGTGTGGCCTTAAATTTGTAGGTATTCTTGTTGAGGCTGAGTTAATTTCTGGCCTGAAACTTATTGAAGTGTCCCTTGTTTTGTTGCGAATTTTTTGCAGCTCTTTTATAACAATGCAACCTCTGTAGTTGGCTGGGTGTGTCTCTCCACAGTTAACACATTTTGGTGGGGTGTCTTTTAGTTTCGTACATTCAGCCGTACGATGTTTTCCTACACATTTCACGCATCTGGGCTCCTTATTACAAAAGTTTTGCGTGTGTCCATAGACTTGGCACTTTTTGCACTGGGGGATCAGCTTAGATTTTTTAACTGCTTCTATTTGCACTTTCATATGGAGTATTTCGCTGATTGCGTAAATATTTTTAATGTCTTCTGTTCTTTCAAAAGACAACATATATAATGGAAGAGGTGTTTTGTCACCTCTTTTTAGCAGCTGTGTAACTTCTTTAATTTTGTATTTTTTCTCCAAAAGATACTCTTTTATCTCTTCTGGTTTGCATGAAGCGTGTAGCTTCCTAGCAATGACCTTGGTTTGCCTTGTCTGCTTATCTTCGTAGGAATACCACGCTGTCTTTTCTTCGTTAAGAGCTCCTGTTAACTTTCTATAGCTATCACTGTCTGTGACATTTATTTTGATATCACCACTATTTAACGCTGTAGCTTGAAACTTTATATGATTGTTGTCCATGATGTTTCTAATACTCTGATAATTATTGCAATTAGATATTATTACTGGAGGTGGCCGTGGCACATTTTTCTCTAGTTGTACATTCTTACTTCCGGTCGGGAGTTCATTACTTGATCGTTTCTGTTCCGACGGAACCTGAGCTTTATCCTCCTGTTGCACGTGCCTACTTCCGGTTGGAAGCTGGTCAACTGATTGTTTCGAATCGGGTGAAATCTGTGGTGATTTACTCATCTTACGTTTCTTATTTTTTTTGTTACGGTTCAGAATCCATCCCGTTTCTCTATTGAGTTCTTCCTCGTCTGTTTCATACATAACCTCTATATGATCATTGGTGTTGTTTATCTTAGTGGTTTCTTTCTCAGACATTACTGCATTTAGAGCATCTTTTAACTCCTTGTTTTCTCGCTGTAAGTTTTTGAGGTCTTTGTTTAGATTTAACGTTAACTTTTCTATTTCGTAAATCTTATTGCGCAGTTCTGCGTTATCCCTTTCTAAGGTGTTCGCTATTGGTGGTGGTGATCTACCCACCCTAGATTGTTGTTTAAATGGGTTGGGTTGCCCAACAGGGCTGTTAAACAATGATTGGCTCACCCCAGAATCCTTTGAGCCAGCCTCGTTAGAGGGTGGATTTGCCAGCTGATTAGCTGGGTTACCACCTGGGGTACAATTTCCTGAATCAGTTGTACTCATTGTTTATTTTACTGGTCATAAAGCATCTACCACTCTGACCAGTACGAGTTGGTAGTGGGTCTGGTTTGAGAAGATCATTTACTAAATTCTCGATAGTCAGTTATACCGCCGTGTCTCGGTCGCCAGAGCCTCGTTAGTTATCTAGCAGGGTGCACCACGTGCAGGTGAGGATGACAGTTGGACTATTTGTAGACCAATTACTTAAGCCCCCTTTCCCGTGTTATGGAGTGAGATTGATTGTTGGGGCAGAATTTTCGATATAATCGAGTTGTCTATAAAAATGTGTAGAAATAATCGAGCGAACCAAATGGAAGTTGGAACAAAGGTCGCAAAAAATATTTTCAGAGGCATTTAACATCAAAGTCGACAGTTTGTGAATTGTTGTTAATAAAATCCAGTTTTCTGTGAAATGTGTAGACATATTCAAGCGTTCCAAATGTATGTTGGTACAATAATAAAAATCGCTAAACCTATTTTTAGAGGCATCAACCATCATTTTCGATGTAATGTGTTGAGAAATTCAAGATTTTGGATTTATTGGACAGAATTTGTAAAAGGGAATTTAATGATTCATGTTTTTGAAAATTTTAAAACTTTTAAATTCTGATTTAAAAATCCTTAAACGAGTTAGTCAAGTAGAGGAAGGGGAGGTACATGTTTCGTTTAAACCCACCAAAAACTAAGCCGGACGCCAATTTAGATTGCCACTGCGGATTTAAATAAATTCTGACTACACTCAGAAAAAAAAGTTGTTATATGAATAATTATATATATATTTTTAATACTTTTCATAGGTTGAAAACTAGACAATAAATTTAACGATTGTAACAACTACCAAAGATTTATTAAAAATGTTTTTAAAAAAAATAATGGTTTGGTTTATTATTTGAATAACTAATTTATTTATTTAATCATGTTACTTTATACATTAAATAATCTAAAGTTATTGGCAACAAAAAAAAATTGAATAATTATATTTATTGGTTAAATAAAATATTATGTTGGTCTAATTAATATATTTTATTCAACCAATAACTCAAACCTATTGGTCTGGAAAAATCAATAATAAGTTTATTTATTAACCAAATAACTATTTCGTTAATTTGATTATGATATTTTATATAACAAATAATTCAAAGTTATTATTTTTATAAATTTATAGTTATAAATTCAATAAATTCACTTATTGAAAAAAGTAAATATGTACAATAAAAGTGATTGAAACCACTACCGAAACGTTATTGGAAAAATAAATAAAACAATAATTTGAATAATAATAAAACGTTTATTTAATAATTCACTTTTTATAATAAACATGACAAAATTATTAGTGTATGTATGTATATATATATATATATATATATATATATATATATATATATATATATATATATATATATATATATATATATATATATATATATATATATATATATATATATATATATATATATATATATATATATATATATATATATATATATATATATATATATATATATATATATATATATATATATATATATATATATATATATATATATATATATATATATATATATATATATATATATATATATATATATATATGTATGGGTATATATATATATATATATATATATATATATATATATATATAATACATTTGTATAGAAAATAATACATTTAATAAATTATATTAACTTCCTAAATTAATTAAATTTTAATGGTGTAATGCTTATTCTAATCTTATTCTTCAATAACAAAATATTTCCGTTCAATATGTACATTAAAATAATATGTCAGTTATACTAAAATATATAAATCTTTTTTACGTTTACAATGTTATAAAATAATAATTCGTGTACAATAAATTGATTAAATTTAATCCAAAATTTTACTATTATATTATTTTATTTCTAATCATTTTTTTACCATTATTCAACAAATATTGATGCAAACAATAAGTACTAAAATGATAAATGTTAATGAGATAAAATCCGGGTTCAATTCCATCGATTTCATATCCCTGATAATGTTCCGAAAATTGTGTAATAAGTTTTCTAGTAATTAAGAAACAAGACGAATTTTCTGATATTGTTATTTCTTCAATTTCATAGAATTGGGTTAGGGATGGTTGTAGAACTATTCCTAATATGTATCCTTTTTTATAAACTGAATTTTTAAACATTAATTTTTCCACTTTAAAATTTAAATTATGTTCATTAACTGTAACATTATAATTTTTTATATCAGGATACCTAAAAACATAAAAAGGGCGTTGGTCTACTATTTGCAATTCAGGTTGCCAAAATTTCTTCGTTATCAATAGTTGAGAAAATTTTAATCCAGCTTTTATCGCCAATGACAGAGATAGATGTAATCGAGATTGAATATTTTTGGCATATTTTTTATATTCCTTATGCTTTCCCTCAAATCTAAAACACCATAAATGTCGCAAAGGGCCAACCTTTTCTATTGCTGTGGGATAGTGAACCATATTATGGTGCTTTGGCTTAAGAGTATCGTTAAATAATAATTTGTAAGATTTATGATGTTGATCAATTAATTTTTTTAATTCAACAATGTCTTTAAAAGTAATTTGTGATAATAAAACTAAATCAACTATTTTCAATAAATTTAAAAAGAATAACCAAACCTTATCTTTAGTATCGACTAAATCTCCTATCAATAGTGGGAAAAAATGACAAAAACTTTTCATTTCACTGGCAGACATTTTGATACCCGAGTTTATTAGGTGGTTGAATTCAATACGATTAGACAAATTACCTATCTCTAATTCACCGTATGCAAATAACTGTTTTCTGTTATTTAAAGTATCTAATGAGAAATAGCCAGATTCCATCAAACTTAAAATTATTTTACTCATATCATATTTTAATACTCCCTCGAACAAATCATGCATTATGTCAAAAGAAAAATTTGTAGTGACATGGAATGTTGGAATGCTATTAAAAATCGAAGATTGTAAGATTCCAGTTAATTTGTAGTTATTAATTTTTATGTCACTGGTATAATTTTGAATATTACGCAGATCAGATGAATGTTCATTTGTGTCCTGTTGCATATTTTGCTTTGAACGTTTACAGTTTCGACAGTAAAAAGTTGAATTAAATGATTTGGTAAAACCTAATATACTATTAAGACCCAGGTTATCACCTAGAATTAAGCCTAAAACAAAATGTACTTGAATAAACGTGCTACCGACTTCAATTGATATTCCCTCCTTCTCCAAAAACTTTATTTCTTCAATTAGTTTATAGAAACATGTTTCGGTGCCAATTTTCGATATATCTTTTGCTTTAAAAAATCCGGCCAAAAAAATTAAATCTAATTTTGATAATTCGTGTTGCGGTATAGTCGGAAAATTATAATATATTCCACAAACAGATTGTACGCCTGCGTGAGAGCCTAGAGGATTATTCACCTCAAAATCATCCAAATAAAGAAAAAATGGAATAACATATTTTTTATTAACCATCAACACTTTTTCCTTCCAAACTGATCCATTAATAAAATTCGAATAATGCCCTTTTTCAAGCAATTCAAAATTATTCATATTTTTTATGGTGGAATTGAAAACATTTTCTGATTCAAATATTTTTTTAAAGTTAAATCTCATTGGCATTAAAACTCCTTTGCTTATCCTTTCATCTAAGTTGGGAATACCTTGTTGAATAACCTCAGTTATTTGGTTATTCAAAGAAATATTTTTTGGTGATTCAAATAAATCTTGAGATTTCAATTGTTTAAAAAATTTATATTCCGTTTTTATATTTAAGAAAGGATCCCTACAACTTTTCAACAAGTTAAATAATTGAGAATCATGGATACCTGGAGAACTATTTGAATTCATAAAGTGTTCAACAATGTCAATAATTTTGTTACAAACCAACTGACTGACCTTAGATTGTATATCGTAGACATCATGGCGAGTAAAATTATCCTTTGCATGTAATTCTAAAGAAAATTGTAATGCCGATTTTTGTAGATTTGCCACAAGTGTATCAAAGTCTAACTTTAGACATTGGTTTGTACTTGGACTATTTAAACTAATTTGAGGAGATGGTTTCGGCGCCGAACTAGCTTTTACTGAAATGTCTGAACTTGATTTGATATCTGAATAATAATCTTCTCTATGTTCTTTAAGCAAATGTTTTTTAAATGTGAAAATTGAAGAAAAACATCGTTTAAAACAACCTTTTTCTTTACATATAAAATTCCCTACTGATTTTAAATTATGTACTTTTCTAAAATGATAAATCAAATCAGAAATATTATAGCATAGACCACAACTATAGCATGTATACTTGTACATTACGCCAAAGGGTTTATGTGCATATAAGCTTATGTTTAAATATCCCTCCTAAGCCTTCTTTCAATATTTTATCGGATCTGCAAATTTTTTAGAAATAAAAATTAGTAAGATGAATTGTATTCCAATATTTCTGAATATGATTTATTTTACCTTTGCTGATTTTTGGTGGATGGATACTATAATTTATTCTTGACAACTAATGGGCTGCAACTGGATGGTGATAATAGACGAGGAAATGTAAAATATTTGTTTTTTCTAAAACTCAGTTGAGTGGTTGTAAAAATCAGCACTTAATTAAAGATGGATTGTTATTCATCAGCACGGACTTAAAGATGGATTGTTATAATTTTGTTCGTTTTTATGATGTGGCCTTTATGTATTTAGGCAAGTGTTAGGAAAACTGGAGTACCTATACCCGATTGTTAACAACTGAAAAAATGCAAATGAACATAAATATAATCATTAAAAATTATCACATTTATTGGTTGAAAGGTCATTTTACCTTTGCTGATTTTCGATAGACGGATACTATAATTTTCTTACTGATAAATAATGGGCTGCAACTGGATAGTGATAATAGACGACGAAATGGTAAAATATTTGTTTTTTCTAAAACTCAGTTGAGTGGTTGTAAACATCAGCACTTACTTAAAGATGGATTGTTATCCATTGCACGGACTTAAAGATGGATTGTTATAATTTCGTTCGTTTTTATGATGTGGCCTTCATGTATTTAGAGGCAAGTGTTAGGAAAACTGGAGTACCTATACCCGATTGTTAACAACTGAAAAAATGCAAATGAACATAAATATAATCATTAAAAATTATCACATTTATTGGTTGAAAGGTCATTTTACCTTTGCTGATTTTCGATAGACGGATACTATAATTTTCTTACTGATAAATAATGGGCTGCAACTGGATGGTGATAATAGACGACGAAATGGTAAAATATTTGTTTTTTCTAAAACTCAGTTGAGTGGTTGTAAACATTAGCACTTACTTAAAGATGGATTGTTATCCATTGCACGGACTTAAAGATGGAATGTTATAATTTCGTTCGTTTTTATGATGTGGACTTCATGTATTTAGAGGCAAGTGTTAGGAAAACTGGAGTACCTATACCCGATTGTTAACATCTGAAAAAGTACAAATGAACATAAATATAATCATTAAAAATTATCACATTTATTGTTGAAAGATTGTTGAATTATCACATTTATTGTTTTCTTTTCTATGATTCCTCAGGAAATAGTAATATGAAAACCAGTTAACTGCACTTCACAAATTGTACTACCAAGTTTATTATTTTCATTCAAATTTTAAAATTAAGAGACAGTACATCACAACAACATATTCTCATTATCCAAAATTATAAATTTTACCTTTGCATATTTTTGACGCAAGCACGTTAAGCAATTTGCTGGGACGGTGATTGTTGTAATTGTAAGTGGAAAATTTGTTTTTAAGCTCAAATAAAACTGATGAATTTCCTATATAGTTAAACATATTATTACTCGAAATTAAAATGACATTTATGATAATAATCAACTTACCGGTGCAATAAGTGACAAGAATTACAGCGAAACATAACTATGTTAAATGAAATAAATAACAGCAATCCATCAATAAAATATATGTAAAAGTATCCTTAAAATTATTAATTTTGTAATATTTTTATAAGGCTGTTTACACTAGGATTTTCCTTATCGAATTTAGTCGTAATTTGAAAGAAATACTTTTGGATAAAATACCAAGTTAAATGTGCTGCGATTGGATACTCATAATTCAAAATATGAAACATTTGAAATGATACGTCCACGGCTTTTAAAAACGTTGGTAATTTGTATTTAATTGAGTCAGTAATGACATAAAAATCCTTTAGATTTGTTTCTTCTCCTACGACTATTATAAATGGTTGAATAGATAAGCCAAGAGCATAATATTTGTCTCTTCTATCGGCTATCGTTTTCTCCAAATCGTTCACAGTTGGTACTATTGTGGCAAATGCTTCCTGTGCTTCTAATATGGATGGTTTCCAAAATTTGACTGCATTTATTGATTGATTGGCCTTTACAGATATCCTTCTTGGTAGCAATATGTTAAAAAGAAGCAGAATAACAATATAATTTTTAGAATCTAAAAATATTTAATGAATTGATTAATACAAATAAATTATATCTTAAATAAAACTATTCATTTTACCTTCGCTTGTTTCTGGCAGCAAACATCTTTTTAATAATTTCTTGGCATTTTCTTCTCTAATATTATGGCTAAAATATTCTAAAATTTTTGGTAGAAAATCCGTCCAATGGTTATATAAACCTTTTACTTTTTCACCAAATTTGTACATGAAATCAATTTCAATCTAAAAATAAAATAATATACTTAACTGCTAACAAAATTAAGCATTAATTTTATCGTTACCAATAAATAACCATTGGCATCTTTAATTCGTGGCCAATTATCTAATATAGATTTCGTGTTTTCTGTTTCTGCCATCCACTTTGTTCTATAATTGATGGTTTCATACCATTTGTTTTGAATAATACTCCAAGGAAGTAAATTGTTCTTGAGCCAAATCCTATTTTCTTCTGCGTTCTCTTCCTCCATGTTGGTATTATCGGGTATCGTGTCCAAAAGGTGTTTATTTTGTAACGGTTTGTTACATTTGGTCAAATAACCATGTTTCCGGTATTGCTGCAGTGAATTGACATTCTTGTCGTATAATTTACCTCTAGGGTTTTGTCGCCCACACCGCGGAATAAAATATGTTGACTGAAAATAAAAAGTATATCATTAGCAAATAAAATTACATAAATTCAAAAAATTTCGTTACCTTGTCTTCATTTGGAAAACTGATTTTGATTTGATCAGCAAAATCATTCACTTCAAATATTTTTAACCCACGTCTGTACGTATTTACAAAATGAGACACAATGCAGGACGTAATGTCATTTTGATGTTTAATATTAAGGTAGTTGTTGTTATTGTAAAATTCTATAACACCTTGTCCTTTTCTGGTCTGTTGCAAAATTTGGTGGACATTCTAAAAGACATATACTTGAAAAATGAAATAATTGCGCTATTCTACTTACAAGTTGTTGGGCAGTATAGGGTCAGGATGATGTGGAGCCAGACGTATTTACATCTACCCATTCTTGAACGCTTCCTACATCCGAAATCGTGGTATTGAGACTAGCCGGCTCATGGTCCAAATCAACAACATAACCCTAAAGTATTTAATATTATTTATTAAATATGGAATTATTGATAATATTGAAGAATAATTAGAACTTACGTTTAATCTTCGCCATTCGAAAAGTTGTTCTCGAAATTTGATTTTGGCTCCTAGTTGATTTAAATTAAATATTTCGTCAAGGTCTCGCCCTCTCATAATTTTAAGGGATTCCATATCTAAACCAAATTCTAACAATTGAACAAAATTAATAAATATTATAAGTAAAAATATCATTAAGATTTAAATAACTTTACTTTTAATTTGTTCCTTGACTTCAGAGGTGATATCAAACGTATCCAACAAATTGTTGAACTCACTGCTAGCTTTGTCTATATTATTCACGACCGCACCATTGTTTTCATCGAATAATTCGACACTTGACGAATTAATTTGTTGTTCCATCTTAAACCTTCAAAAAAAATTTATTGTTTCAAAGTATTTACATACTTAACATTAACTTATTTATTAAATAAATATTAAAATTTAATTTAATTTATAATAAATACACTTTTTCTACGTGTTTTCGATTTAACCTCAAAATCTATTAATTATCACTGAACATGTGTGGCCATTTTGTACCGTAAAAGATTTTACAGTAACGTATCACAGATTAAATTAACACTACCGATAATGGTCACTAACTCATTTGATAATCAGAAAAATGAACCGTGTTTTACAATACATTTTACCACTTCACGCACAGAATAAAACACAGTAGGTATTTGCTGATTAGTAAGAACCATGTGATACTCACACATGAGTTACAAAAATAGCAGTTGATCTGCAAAAACTACTGTGATGGCCGTTATAAAACTGAAATAAAATATAACAACTGAATTGCCGGTTTATTGCGATAAGGAAACATAATTATTTGTTATGTATTCCTCTTTTGAATTATTCAATTCATTACATTAACAAAATCCATCAGAAATTATTTTAGACACTAAACAATTCAAAAATAGTTACACTTATAATTTCATCACACTATATAGGTACTATCACTTTTCATCACACCACTGAACCATATGAAATTATTCGGAAAAATAAATAAAATGAAAATGACGATCAAAAAATATAAAAAATTTAACTCGCCTTATAATCGGCAATTTTCTATTTTCAATAATCAAATTATGTTACTTGAATTAAAATCAACTCAAACTATTTACTCGTATATCACAAAAATTTCACAATAATGATTAACACACAATGAGCTTCATCAATTAATAAGTTATTTGCAACTGAAATATTTATGTACAATCAAAATCCTACAACTGTCGCGTTTTTAAAACATATATTGTGTTTCTCGTTTTATCATACACTCATAACTAAAGATGAAATGAAATGACCACATATAATGATTATATACCATTTGTATATAACCAAAAACCGTTAAACATTCAAATATGCATTAGTATAGCCAATTGTGAGGTGGAAACATATCCTATTTATTTTTTGAATTATTTCTCTTTTCATCATCTACATCATTATACGATGGATATTGTATATGTATATATACACTCACGGTTAAAGGCTATATTCACCAGAAGTCTTAAAAAATCTGAAATATATATAAGGAAAATGTTACCTCAATTTTGTCGGTTATTGTAGTTCATAATTACTGCTGGTGGCTAAAATTTCGAAACATTAATAAACACATATGTATTAACACCAATATATGTATTTATTTCGTTCTCATTTAACGCTTTGTCCCTTTTTTCATTTCATTTTATATACTACGAATTGGACAGATTAGTTGATAGTGTTTAACTTGTTGTATGAATAAAATAATTTAGGAGTATTGTTTGTTGTTGCAATACATGTTTGTACGATGTACGTAATAGATTAATCTATTTTATTTTTTGTGGGTGGTTCTATCAAGTACAATTGATTTAAACCTGTTGTTTAATGAGAACTTTAGGCTGATGATATACATAGTTACCCTAAAGCCAGCAACAAAATAATTTTAATCTAAAGTTGTGTCGTTGATCAACAAATAGCGACGGACGAGGAAATTCAACATATTTGCGAATTTATACATACATATATGCACATATTCATATTCCTAAACATTTTTTCATGCGCACAATGAAAAAAAAAATTTCAGATTTTAAAAATTTTATTTGAATTATTTATACTTATCAAATCAAAAACAGTTCCAATTTTTGACGAATAATAAAACAGTATTGGTTTAATAAAATGTATTATTAGAGAGTTGAAATAAATATTTCTTCAATTCAATAACGTATTTATTGGAATAATCATAATTTTATTTTCATATTTATGTTATCAATAATTAAACTAATTAATTGTAAAATTTTGTAGCTTGTAAAATAAATTGGTAATTTCATGTTCAATAATTTTTGCAGATTTAAAATAATAACCGTAATTATTGGCTCACATAGTTTATTTAATAAATTTGTTATTAATGTTAAAGTATTTTTATTAATCTAAACATTGAACTATTGATTTTTCAATATTTTATTTGAATAAACGATATTTATTAAATCTATAATCATTTTTTTTCTGAGTGTACTTACCGGTATTTACCATGAAAGAATAATTAATCACATAGTGATTTTCCAACTTTTTTTTTATGGCTACTTGATCGTTGATTAACAACCAAAATCGTTCTTGAGACTCCTGTTTGCCCTGCCCATGATGGATTAAAATATTAGTCAAGAAGTTGCAAGGCGACAGAACCAGATAATATTAATTAAGTATTAAGATACTTGGAAAAGTAGGTTTTGATGTAAACGTTCATCGGGTAATAATGTACTAAAATTATTTTCAATTTTACCTGGAGTAACCAAACGGAACATGGTTTTATGTAAATACGTAAATCATGTAACTCACGTTGTTGAAAACGATTACCCATTCATCTCGTCATAATCCATTGAATTCATTATACCAAAGTCGAACAACACATTGCTAATTAAAATCCTTTACACCCTAATTCATTAGAAAATCAAATTTTCAGTACAAAAAAAAATCCTTACGTTTTTTTTTCTATTCCATCATCATTTTCATATTTCATATAATCCTTAAACAAAATCCTTAAAGCATATATTTATGTACGTATGTATATGTACACTACATTTCTCAATTCCTTAAGACACTACTCACCTTCTTATTATATTCTATTTACCTAAAAAATCATCATATACGTTTAGCCTTTTCCATTTCCATATGTACTTACGTAAAAAAGGATAACCAGCAAAAAATAAATCAACCATTTCCAAACCAAACATGGTACATACGTAAGTACATCCACATAAGGTCATAAAAATAAAAAAAAATGAGAAACGAACCGAACCCGAATGAATGAAAATATGTTTTTCCAGTTTTTGGAAAAATTATAGAAAATCCCAAAGCCAAACCCATTAAAATCATCATCACATACAAACAAATATTTATAAAAACTATAACTAAAAAAAAAACAAAAAAACAAAAAGGATAAAAAGTTAAGATAAAATTGAAGAAAAAGGATAATTTAAGGATGTGGTGAAAAGGTATTATGTACAAACTTTGAGATAGATGCAGGTTTTTGCCTTAATTTAATTCCAAACATTTTTTTTTTTGTTGGATTTTTATGTTTTTGACCGACAATCTTTGGGTCGGGATCACCTTAAGAAAAGCTTATGGGATTATCCCTGTATATATAGGATATATTCAGATATGCTTATGAGCAAAAAAAAAAAAAAAGGATTTAGAAACTTTAGTTTTGGGAGAAATTGAAAATAAAATGTTACCGTTATTTGTGATGTCAGCATATTAATGATGGATTTGTTTTCTTTACAAAAGAATCAGGTATAAGGTATGGGCTCTCCTTCTTTTAAAACATCCAATTATCTTTTATACTTTTAAATAAATGTATGTATTATATTCAAATCAAGCAAGTGGCCGATCAAAAATTTGTGGATCAATAATTTTGTTCATCATCAAAGTGAAATGTGAAATAAGACTGAACAAAATTGGTTCTTTTTGACCCGCACAATTATCCAGACGGTACGTAAATACTCCAATCAGCTTATTGTATCGCAAAAGTGCAGCACCCGGTGCTATATCGCATATTTTTGGATCTTTAGGCCTTGCCAAACAAAGCGTTTCCTGGCGAACGAGTGCCGATTTAGCATGTTTTGCGTAGGCAGAGTTACATACAGAGATCGAGACAGGTGTTGTGGAAAATTTATGGATTTTTTTACGATCCTAAAATGGTTAATAAAATTAAAAAAAAAAAAATTGATTTTCTTTAAAATATATACGTACGTGTCCATTCCCCATGAATCCTACCACTTGAACTTCACCTGGTTTATAAATAAAATCCCAGTTCGTTGGTATCTCATTGATGTATGTGGTAAAATCGAAAAAATTGTAAACCGCTATCAGGGCGACATTATTCCGAAAATCTCTATTATCGTATTGATCGTGCTTGTGAATTTTTTTAATCGGATGAATATCCCCATCTGAATCTATAATATCGGCACCGGCACGAACATATCCACTCACTATTCTATTCCCAGGCACGTACACACAAATCATTGTTGTCAAAACATGATTTTCGGACAAAATGGAGCCGGTACATTCACGTGCTATAGCCCCATTAGAGGTAATTGTAACACTGACAACGAATGGATAATCCGCTAAATTTTGAGGAAAAAGTCGACCGCACCCTAATGAGAGATACGTGGTCAAAATTAGGATAACGCCAAAAAAATTGTAATACATTGCGTGATGTGCGCGCAACACTTCAATAGGAACTGACATAAATGAGATGGTTGAAAAACTATTTAACATCGATCGTACCAAATTTATTCGATTCGCATGTGTACAGTGAGCAAACTGTTATTAGTAATGCACACGTGACATATAGTCTCAGTGTGATAAAAATCAAGCAAAAAATTGTAATTAGTACTCGGGTATTTTTTTTGATAGAATCGTATTGGCCCACGTATGTATATATATACGAAATGTGTTACGTGAGGGATGAAAAAAATAGTTTGAATCTCGTTATATGGAGAATGAAAAATCATTTCAATCAATTTTTTTTTTTATAAGTTCGTAAACCATCCGAAAAAATATCAAGTTTTTTTTTTTTTTCGTTATCCTGATAAGAAAATATGATTGAGGCTATGTTATTATTTGTCAAAAATGACATCACACAACATAAAAATAAAAATTTTACCGCAGGACAAAATATATTATCTAACATTCATCTTCATCTCACCCACACAACCAACCAACTAACATAACAATAACAAATATGAAAATAAAATAAAAAAAAACATCCATTTCGCATCATCCTTATTTCGTAACCCCGTTTAAATACCACCCCCCCCCCCCCCCCCCACCATCCGTATTTAGAAAAGGAAAATAAACGAATTTTCTATAAAAATCACCCTACATGTACCTCTACGAGTGTATATCCATCTCGTACAAACTGGCTAGGGTGTACATAGGTAGACAGTAACTAGGGATAATAGAAATATAAAAAACTAACCAGGATATTTATTTTCATCCTTTTTTTCAATTCCCCTCCCACTCAACCTACTTTATATGTATGTTGTTATCTTGTTAGGAAAAATAACAAACATGGTCAATGTGAAAAATGGAAAATTAAATTTCGAGAAAATCCCTAAAAATAAGTAAAACGACATAACAGGAAATAGAATGGTGTGAGTGTATCCTGCTTTGTTGTTGGTTTAGAGTAAATTTAAGTTTATAGTTGAACCTGATTGGTTGTACATTGTACTTGAAAACTATTTTTTGACCAGAATGAGAATTAATCGGCCTGATTAATCCCATAGCTGGCGGTTATTAAGGAGAATCAAAAAAAGAATCTCGAGAGATCTCGAAAGTCAAAATCTCGAATATTAAAATCTCGAAAATCAAATTAAACTTTTAAATTAGTTTTAATGATTTGAAATTTGTTTAGATTTCAGAATCAAATACTACTTTAAATATGAGGTTGAAAAAAGTTTGTTGAGTGAATTTTATAGTGAATGGCATTTTGTCATTAGGTATTGCCTACATACTGTGTATGAACCGAGCCAAATACAATTCAACAAAAAATTAATCCAACCTCATCCTATAACAAATAGGGTTGGGTATAATATCTGGTGGCTGGCTTAATTCGTTGGATTATTATGGTATAGAAGAATTCGAGAAATTTTTCAGCGATATTCTACTCGTAAAATTCGATATTTTGATTTTGCGAGGTTTTAGCACTATCCCGACAAATATGAGTTAGTCTTATGTTAACTTATTTGGGAGAAATTTTTTTTTCAAACAAATTTGAAACGGTTTAGAATGGCCAGTTTCAAAGCCAGTTTGAAATTTAGTTGACAGCTTTCATAGATTGAAATGATTAGGCATCTGACACAAAACCAATTAAGGTGAAATTAATTTTTATTACATATTAAAAAATCTTTCTTTTTTAACCAAAATAATTCTGAGATCTCCAGCGTATTATTAAAATCATTTTGGCGAAATTGTTATGAGAAGCTTTCCAAACACAACCATTGAAACCATAAGTGAAGTTGGCTGCTGTAGTTTAACGTAGAATAAAAATTAGAATATTATGTTTGACTTTGATCGACTAGTTCGATCGCTATCTGGATTCTAAGCTTATTTTTAGTCCAGGCTGTATATATGCTACTAAATTATTGCTTAACAATGTAGCAGAGACCGCGGATTTTGGTAAGTATTGTTCGCTCAAATTAATTGTCCAATTGAGAAACAAACATCTATCCAAAGCCGGTTAATTAATCGAGTCAATAACTGAAAAACATAATTTAGAAACACAAATTACTTTCAGATAGTTAGAGTAGGTGACACCAGAGCAAGGTGGAAAATTTTTGCATTGTTGATTATATGGATTTAAATTAAAATATTAATTTGAATACTTGTACAATTTTTTTCCAGAATCTAATATTGTTTATATAAATTGCTTTTCAAAAAACATTTCATATCGCTTTTAAAAATAAGTCAATATGAAGAATGAGTGAGTTTCAAAACTCGTCTTGCCCAAAAATTTAAAAAATGGAGATTTTTATGTAATTTTATCCAGTTGACAATACTGCATCGGTTTCTAACCCGCATTTTCGTCAAAACTTACTTTAATAAGATTCTTTCGCCTTTTTATAAACAAAATATATTAAAAATAATGGCATTCACAACCTTTTCGTGGTACTTTGGTTTCGTACTGACAAGTTCGTACAAACAAAAAGTTCGGTCTACTCATCAGATATAGCTACGACCAAACTACAAAAATACAATTCTAACTCTAATTCACCAAATCAAAAAACTCAAAGAAAACTCTCATTTCTGTGCGTTTCCTTGAGTTTTTTGATTTGGTGAATTATATAATTCGCTAAGTCAATGTGTCCTTGCCTCATACGTAATGTATGAAGTTAGAATTGTACCTGATGAGTAGACCGAACTTTTTGTTTGTACGAACTTGTCAGTATGAAACCAAACTACCACAGTGAAAGCTCAAGGAAAGTTTTCATTTTTTTGGTGTCGATACACTTTATATTGACCTCGGGTTAAAGTACAGGGTGGATTTTGATATTTCTACATTTTTTTCTGATAGATATATAGTACATATTTATAGATGATTGGCCTCTTCATTTTTTCTGATTAACAAGTCGAAAATGTTGTGAATCCCATTATTTTTAATATATTTTGTCTATAAAAATCCGAAAGAATCTTATTGATTTAATACAGACAAACTTTCTCTTTCTAAAACTTAATTTATCCCGTTTTTTATCATAGCACAAAATTGGTGTTGTTCCCAAAACTCTAGTTATCCACTATGCCGTGGGTTTCAAAACTCTTCTTATTCCGTGTTGTTTCCAGATGACGCACGTCAGGGTAGTCAACCCACAGTTTTACAATTTTATTATCGTTTTCTCGAACTTCTTCAGGTATATGCAGCTCGGTTTTTATGTGTGAACGCCGTCTGAAAACTGGGAAGTCTCCCCAAGAGAGGCGAGGTGGAGACACCAAACTAAAACAATATGAAACTAAAAAACATCAAGCTCAAAAGTTTCTGACAAATCTGAAGGGTATAGAGTCACACTATACTCGGGAAAAATCGACAATATTTTTCAAGCGAATTTAGCGTTAAGGTGTTGTAGGGGTAAAATAACCAAGCTGAATCCCAATTTAAGGTAAAATACCATTACATTTCTGGGATTTTATGCTTGCGAAAGCAGCTCGAAGAAACCGCATACTCCTGAGAAGGTAAAACCTTTACCTTTTTAATTTAACCCTTCAAGAACATGAAAAAATCGAAACTTTTTTTTACGGATACTCTAAGCAAAATAAAAATATATCGGTGATTGGAATGCTTTAAAAATATGAGCCTCTGAGTTTTCTTCTACAAAAACGAAAACTAGTGAACGAACCCTGAAAGGGGTTTTTGTCCGATGAGGTTACGCAAAGTATGGCGAGATGAAAAATATTGGCGAGGATGTCCCCTTGAAAAGGCATGATTATTCTTAAGATGAAGAATACCATATTTCTGAAAGGTGAAATAAACTACAGAACAGACGTTGGTATACCATATTTCAAGCGATTATACAAAACAAAAAATTATAAAAGCCTTAAAATATGAAGTTTTACCAATTGCGTTTTATTTATCTTTGTTTTTAGTTTTAGTTCTTAAAATTAAAACTGGCGGAAGCTTGCCCAAGGGTTTCGTTCAAACAATGCCACTAATAGGCCTGCGGTGCTGCTTTTAATATAAAGGGTAAATGTGTGCCGAAAAATAAAAAGCAGCAACAACAAACTTTATTTACCTTTTTTTACAAAACTAGTTAAATTCATGTGTATGCAGCAAAACTGTGCTTTTCCAATCTTCAATTTCCATTTGTGCATAAATATATTATTTACAAATCACTTTGGCTGCTTCGGAATAAAAGAACCCGACTCAGTCATTCTGCAGTTTGTCGTCGCAATTTAGAATCATAGTAGTAAACCCAAGTTTTCATCCATAGTGACAAATCAGAAGCCCCGAATTTTAAAGGAGCAGCATCAGCTAACACATTTATCATTTTATTATAAATGTGCATAGGCTTTAAACCTTTTTTCACAAAGAATTAGATTTCAAATTTTTTTTTTTTTGGATTTATTTCAATTGGAATAATTTTCCGTAAACAAAATAAGTGGTATGTGTAGGCCTATGCAGTCGTTAATTATGTATTTATGCACTGCAAGACTGGTGGTTTAGGTGTGAAGCTGCCTGAAGTAGCCAAATTGAAACGCTCCTTCTCTAAGTCTGCTGAGGAGACGTATTTGTTGTTGAGCAACCAACTTCTGAAGGCGCGTTGAACACCATCCTCACTTTGGTGGTAATGTTTTGCTCGTCTAATACCCCATGATCCGGCATAAAGTATGTATTGGGACCAACCGGATCATCAACCTTTCTCCTGTGTGACCAAGCTTACAGTATTCAGTCGTCTGAATCGTCTGTGTAGCGCGTTTAGCTGAGAAATGGCTATCTGCTAATTGCTTGGAAGGCTGGTTGGATTGGATTTGAACGGTAATCGCTTAATGAAACGCCCATCTTGGGAACGCGTTGTGTTTTCCCTGTAGAGGTTGATACAAGCTTCTTCTTCTGTGTGCAATACATCTTGCTTGTGGCCCCAACAAAATCCACCTCTCAGAATCGCAGCAGCGTGTTGTCTATATACTATCCACTTAAATTTCGTATTTTGTGCAACCATAGTTTGCTATTCGGTGATTTAGGTCTACCTTCTTCCAAAATTTAAAAAAATTCAGTAGCACCCAGCAATATGACGGGGATTCTGGTTTCATAGCACATCGGAACCAGAGAACTACATGGTAGATAACCATTTCAAATCATCACGGTGCATCAGCTCAGGCAGTATAGCTGCTATTTTCGCGAGTACAGTCATTAAATCACCGTGGTTTGGTAAGCCCTCGAGCGGTGCCAATTGGTATTACCAATGCCAGTGATATTTATTCTACAGTAAAATCGATTAAAGCCTCGTTATTGTGAACAAGACTCGGTTATGAACAAGGCTTGTGATCCGGAATAGAGTATTTCTCTGAATTTTTGCTCGATTTTATGATTGTAGCCTACCCAAATCACGGCTGTTCATAGAACAGCAATAACATTTGATACAGCTTGTAGACCTATCTTCGACTAAGACAAAACTTTTTTTTTAAATCACATTACTATGAATAACCAAATTCTGAGCCAAAAAAATCCAAAATCTGTAATTTTGATCCGATTGCGGCTCTTGATACTTCTAAAGATAGTTTTCTGGACCTGTAATTGTTGTACCAACGCGCATGATTGCATGATTATTTCCAGACATTTTATAGAAAATTCGATTTTTCTGAAAATCATCTTACGTACTATAATTCACCAAATTCTTGATCAAAAAATCCAAAATCTGCAATTCTGCTTCGATTACAGTCTGATGATTCGATTTGAATTTCTATGAAGTTCGAACTGTTTTTTTTAAATTCTACTTTAATTTCTGCTTTGAAGAATTTCGTTTTGCTAATTTCCGTTTTATATGTAAAATGTGTTATCCATCAAATGTCTATCAAATAATGTAAATAATTACCGTACGGTGCTGGGTCCGTTGTTGTGGAATATTATGTACGGTGGTCTGTTTAAACTTCGCATATACCTAAGGAAGCAAAGGCGGGGAGCGTTGTAGTTATGTTGGTGGCCAAATTTAAGAGCGAAGCAGAAAATATCTGTAATGTGGCCATAGCCATTATCCAGCAGTTGTTATTTTAGATAAGACTGGTGTTAGCCGAACATTAGACGGGGGGTTATTAATGTCAACGAGGAAAAGGCGAGAAACCATTACCATCAAGGTCGGGAATTCTGACAAGGGAACCTTTTGAACTGTCAAATTTAATTTTTTGTTTTTTTTTTTAATCTTTACCAATTTTATTAAAAATATAATCAAGAAATTGCACAAACTGCTAAACTACAATAATTTAAGATCTAAAAATCAATATATGCTCAATTGCTTTGTTTAGTCTCAACCATATTTTGAGAGCTTTAGACTAGAGCTCAAGATAATTGGTGAAGCCACACTAAAAAAACGTCTACGAAACTCTAAGTTAACTTTGGGGATATACATACTTTATAAATTTAAAATTTAAACGAAGATTATGAACAGAATAATTGTCAATGTTGTTCATCCTGATGATAGAAAAAGCTTTAAGGCCTTCAAAACAAACATATGTTATAACATAAGAGTTTTAGAAGCACCGCCCCAACATGCTAAACCATACAGAAAGATAGAATCAACTAGCAGGGCAAACTAAACCAATTTCAGAAGATATACCGGACAGTATAATCGTAAAACGTACATTTTCCTGGAAACCAATTGAATTCTTGACATAAGACCTTCGAATATGCGCCTTCCAGACGTTAAGGTTACGATCGATCTTAACTCCCAAATATCTAATTTCATAAACCGAACTTATTGTAAAGCAATTATTAGACGTACAAATTGGACACTTACACAGTTAGAAATGGGACGCCCATTTTAACCCCAAGCACTATCTTAAAAAGGGACCGGGTCAAAATGATTGTTAAATGTAAATCCTAATTAGGAAAATTGGTTTTTTGATGAAATACCTCCAAAAGGAAGTTAAAACATTAAACTATCACAATAAGTTAGTTAGATGTTTTGTGAGTTCAATCCAACAACATGCTTCCGCAAAATAAGTTTTGGGAGTACAAATTATCACCTTGTTGGTAATGATTTTATCTCATATTTAGAGTTAATAAAACTACAATTTTTTAAGGGAACTCCCAATTGTTCTTTGAAATTATCTCGTTCAAGTAGCTAGATTTAACAACGTAAAAAACTAGTTTTACATTTAGGAATTGCTAAGTATGATTTCACAGAGTAATACGTAATACCTCAAAAAGCGTTTAATCAATTCCTTACTATTCTTGATGTAAACTCCAAAAGAGGAATACATTTGGCTTTAAATAATAGAAGTACTTATTTACGTTTAAGTACAATAGTTAACCCTAAACATTTTTTAGGAATAATAATAACATGTTCGTTCATTTTTTAATTCTTTATTAATTTATATAAATTGTCTTAAAATTATTTTATAAACATTGTTAAATTAAATTACATATGTATATTTCGTTATTCAATTTGATTTTTTCAAAACATAATTCTGCTCCAATTGTATGAATTTTTTACAATTATTTTTTTTATTTTATTTATATTAAAATAGTTTTTAGAAATATGAGCTTCCTTGCTTCAATTTTCAATCATTAAGAATATTCCATTATCTACTAATATAATATCACAAATTCTCCGAATTCCGGTACACCGAAAATTGTGAAATGACCCGAAACAAATTTTGCAAATTAGAAAGTTTTACTAGTTCGAAAAATTGAAATCAACTTTCAATTCATTTATTAATTTATATAATTTATTTAGTTTATTTAATTTATTTAATTGATCTATTAAATAATACTGTCTGTAAAATTTCCAAAAATGTTTGTTTGTTTTCTGAAGATGCACAATGGCGCGAAATATAAAAAAATAAAAAATTGTATTTGTTTATAATTAAAAATCAAAATAAAAGTATTCAATATATACTTCAATTACAATATTTTATCGATACCGGTCCATTTTTACAATTTCCTATAAATTCACATAAGCTTTCAGAAAAGCGCTCTTTATCATTAATGGATCTGTCATTTGGTACTATCTTTATTAATCTTTATGAATACTATTTCCAAGGACATGGAGTGAAAATTGCAAATATTTTCGTAAGCAGAGACATTCTTGAGGACATTAAAAATATGGATGTAGCTGTATCGTTATTTGAATAAAAATAATAAAATTATGAACAAAATATTATGTTATTTTAAACCAAACTATTTAAAAACCTAGGCTTACTACCATAATTGAATTCTATATAAATAATAAAAAACTTATTGATATCACAATAACAAACAATATATACATACTGTAGTTTCAATATCTTGCGCATGTTCCTCTGTAGTTTCGTCTCGCAGACACGAAAATATACGGATGGCGAATTTAGTCATCAGGAAATCATGTTTTTTGTAATTTTATAGTAACTCCTACCATTAATATCAATTTATTGATTTTGAAAGTATTGTTCCAAATCATGTAATAAAAGTTAAAAAAATTGAATGAATATAGAATATTGAAAAGAAAAATATAACAAGAATTTTTTTCGATAAAATACCCTAAAATATAGAATTAATTTTTTTTTATATTAAAGAAACATACCAGAAAAAAATGTTAATTTTAAGAATGTAAACGAATTTAGAAACCTTGAATAAGTGATTGTTGAAATGTCTCTACGACAAAATTCTTGCCAGGTTTTGCAGCTTTAGCGAAAAACATGATCAACAATTAACAAACATGTCGATCGAAGTTTTGGTCCCACAAGAAGGAACCAGAATTTTACTCGACACACTGAAAAAAAAATTGAGCAACTTTAGCTAGTTTAATTGGTTTTAGTAATAATAACCTAGGTTTTGGTTAATTTGGCAAAAAATCGCTTGTGTGGATTTGAACCACGCCAGTTTCAAAATACAAAACTAGCTAGGTTAATTTATTTCTCCGGCATTTACTAAATTATAAATCAAATTAACTTTGGTAAAAGGTTAATACTAAAATGGAATGACGTTGCGGTAGTTAATTAAGACGACACAAGGTAAAATAGGCACCTATGCGCATTGGTTAATTTGAACCATGCAGGTTTCAAAAATCAGTTTCTAACGTTTTTTCAGTACGAAGAACTGAAGTAATACTTGCACCTGAAAATCAATTACAATTATTTTAATTGAAAAAAACATTTTGTAATTGTAATAAGGAACTAGCTTATTTAGAATAACCACGTAGGTTGTTGTTAGATCATAGAAAAAACTAAAATCTACATTTGTGAAGATTTAAAAACTACCTTAATATTTGTTCAAGTTTGAAGAGATTTTCGACCCAAAGAGAACTTGACGGAACATCTACTGGAATATTTCCGTGAAATGCTTTTGCAAGTATTCAGGAAATTATTTTTGGACCGAAAAACGTCCAAAAATTGACTGGCGTAAATGTGGGCGTAATACGTGCACATGTGCAGTTTGTACAATACTTTTACATAGTTTAGGTATATGTACAATACTTTTACAGGTACACCTAAACCAGTTCTTTCTCAGTATTTTTGCACCTTTTGTTTACACGATGGAAATGGAACGCATATAACATGTAAAAACTAGTTCAGGTATATACTTATGTGCATAATACTAATATGCAATCTCATAGGATCGATAAAATGTATATACATAGTTTTGACTTGAGAATCTCTCAATTGTAATAAACTCTCTTTAATCCTAAAAATACGTTAAAAATTGACTTGCCTACGTGCAGGTTTTCATGTAATCAGTAAATGTAACCTTTGGACCGGAAAAACGTTAAAAATTGACTTGGCATCAGAGTGGAAGTAACATATGCACATACGCAGATTATACTTTTACACTGTTTAGATTAAACAATGGTAGGTTATATACTAATATGCATCAAAGGAAATTTAACACGCATAGGTAGCTTTTACTATTACATAGTTTAGATTAACCACTAGTTTTAGGTACAACTAAACTTGTTTTCAGGGTTAAAAAATTGATTTGGAATTAAAAGTGGGAGTAACACCTGCATATATGCAGTTTATAGTTTTACATTGTTTAGAATTTTAGATTAACCAAAGGTTTTGGTTATATACTAATATGTGCAGATATGCTGCCTATACTATTACATAGTTTAGTTTAACCATTGGTAGGTTTTACTTATATCCATCAAAATGCCTTTAACATGTGTGCATATGCAGTTTATACTTTTACGTAGTTTAGATTAACCAATGGTCCCCTAATTATAATAAATTCCTTTTGCAATTTGTATAAAAGGTGAACATTTTGGGCATTACTGCATCATTTGATTAAAGCATTTTAAGTGAAATGTAGATTAAAGATTTATTAAATTAATTGGTGATTAAATTATTTAAATCGGGATTGTGATCAAGTGGTTAAAATTGTGATTGAAGTGAAATTAATAAACATTAGTTAAAATGTTATTTTAGTGAATTAAGTAAACAGGTAAGATTTTATATTTTTTATAATAATACATAACTTATGCTACATTAAAATCTTAAACATAATCTTCCTTTATGCTGAAGTAATATATCTATACATACACACATATATATATATATATATATATATATATATATATATATATATATATATATATAATATATATATATATATATATATATATATATATATATATATATATATATATATATATATATATATATATATATACATATACATATCGTTGATATCAAAAAAATTGCGTATCTAAAAATATTGAAAATATATATCTAAGAACGTTTAAAATTAGTCGTACATAACCAATCGCGCGTAATAAGTTAGTAAGTGGTATATCAAATTTTGGAAAATTCAATCTTTTTTTTTAATGGGCGGAATAGTGGGTGACATATGGGTAATTGCAAAGAAACATTTTTATATTTTTAGTTGTGTCGGCTTGCTTGAACACCATCGTTATATACAATAAATAAAGAAATAGATATATATATATATATATAGATAATATGTGTACTTGCAATTACTTATACTCCAGTGCTAACATATGGTATTTTACTTAACTTCATTTCTGACCTAATTGAGTTATTGATGAGAATCGACAACTAAAATTTTAACAATTAAAATAAAGTTAAAAATTTAATTTTAAATTGAGAAACGCGTACTAAGAGAAATACATAGTTCTCAATTTTGCTGCAAACTACACTAATTTTAAAATTTTAACATTGATTTTGTCGAAATGTATTTTCTTGAATTAGGTATGTAAAACATGTTTATGTAGTATGGCAGTTATGTCACCCACTTTCCTTCTTTCTTGTTTGTTGTCAAAACATTAACTATGTTTTTTAAATAATTGAAGAATGATTTATATTTTTAATATGTTAATAAATGAATAGTTACAAAACTTGAACCTGCTTAGATTTATTATAATTTATTGTATTTCACTGATCTATAACTGTACTAATTCTCTTACCTGTAAGAATTTCAATTATACGTTTATCTAAATGCGACTTATTAATTATAAAATAAGCGTGAACGTGGTACGACCGCGAATATACATATAAATATGCAATAATAAATCTAAGTGTTATACAATGACGGAGTGTTTTCATTAAATAGCACTCTTTTAATAGCTGATATATTATTGTTTTTTAAATCACATTATAAATTTCTAATTTTTAGTATAATGCTTTACTTCTCAAATTTTTATTAGTTGACCTGCGCTACTTAACAATACTTTTAGAAAATGGGTGAATCCAAACCAGTTTTCAAGGAGATTAGTGCTGGATGGGAACCTAAGGATTGCACACTGACAGCATGTAAGGAACTTGTAGAGAATTTCGTGGAGTGGTGTCTCGAAAATATGGATGTACTGCCTAGGGTTCTACCCCTCCGGGCTGTCCTAGATCATCTGAATGACATGAGGGATTGTCCATTGACTTTCCAGAAATATCTTTTGCTACCGGAGGCTGTAGCAGAACTGAGAAACGGAACTAAAGTCACTTGTCACGCGCTCTTTACTCCTCCAGTAACTAACTATGTGTACTTTGTTTTCAGATATCTTATGATTTTCAAATGCGATTTCCAGGACACAGGACAATATACGAGAAGTGGGAAAACTTTTTATAAATAGAAGATTTGTAAAAATCAATTATTAAATAGCCTCGTATAAGTTATTATTCGAGACGCTACGAAATTCAAGACAGCAGTTAACTGAAGGTAATAATTATTGAACATTGTCGATTTTATCTCAATATTAATAGGTATTTTTTTTCTATTCTAGATACATATAACCTGTAACTAATGTACCTGTTACCTGCATTGGTACCACCAGTGCTAAAAAAAATGCATAAAAAGGCATTGAAAAAATCAACCATTGCTGATGCCCAAGCTTGTTTTATTATTAAAGCAGAAGATGCCAATGATTTAACAAAAAAATTACAGGCTACTAGAATAGATCATGCAACGCGTAAGGAAAAGGTCCTACTACTTCTAGGTGCCAAAGGTGTGATGACACTAGTTTTAGTAAGTTTTTTATCATCCTCGACACTCATAAATTTAAATATGATGAAAATGTAATTGTTTTAGAAGCAATTGATGTTTGCTTCAAAATACTCAACATTTTTGAATTGGAGTACCCAATTACTAAAATAAATTAATATTAGTATTAGTTATAATATATACAATAGTATATAATATACATATTTATCTATATATGTAAATAATTTTTATAAAATAATTGATAATGAATTCAATCATTTCTACTATATTTTTTATTTTACTCGGCTACTCTAACAGAAATGTATTTTCAAATTAATTACACGTTAGCAAATTTTCATATTACTTTTCTTTAAATGTTTATATACCGAAACAGGTCATAAAAAATAATAAGATCATTTTTATAATTGACAATGAATTTTAAAATTAACTTTTATCATTTAATTTGCCTTTACTATTCCTAAAAATATTACTTAATAAATTAATTAATTAAGAGAAATATTTTGAATCCAAATAATATTACTCTAGCAAATTTGATTTATATAATTTTTTTGATTCATTTATATACATATGCACTTCTATACTGATATAGCTACCTTTTATAAACTTAATTTATTAAATTACACGCTAAATGCTAGAATAATGTTATAATAATTTATAATAATAAAAAATTAATTAAATAACACTGATATATTTTATTTCAAATTAAATACAACTTCATCATTTTTCGAATCTCTTTTCTCATATATATATTTATATATATATATATATATATATATATATATATATATATATATATATATATATATATACTCGTATATATATATATATATATATATATATATATATATATATATATATATATATATAAATATATATATATATATATATATATATATATATATATATATATATATATATATATATATATATATATATATATATTTACCTTTGTGTTTAGTTAATTCAATGGCAAGTAGAAGTTATCTGAACTGAGCAATTACTTTAAAATTTTGGGTAAAAGGTTAAACTAACCTTGGTGCTTAGTTGTTTTCGTGGTCAGCAAAAGTTACCTTAACTTTGCGATTAGTTCAAAAGTTATTTTAACTGAGCAACAAGCTCAAAATTTCGTTAAATTTAACATTTGCGCATAGTTATTTTGATGAACAGCAAAACTTATCGTAACTGAGCGTTTAGTTCCAAAATTGGATAAACTAACCTTGGTGCTTAGTTGTTTTAATGGTCCGCAAAAGTTATCTTAACTGAGCAGTTTGTTGAAAATTTGATTAAAATTAACATTGTGCTTAGTTTTGTGAACATTAAGATTGTTGGTTGGTATAACCCGATAGTGTTTAAATAATTTAGGAATGTTTACTTAAAACCGTAGTTATATTAAATGGGTAGCTAAGGTTATGATAACCTGTAAATGCGTGTAGCATTTGGTTTGAGTTTACCAGTGCTAAGTTATAATTTAAAAAAATAACCTAGCCAATTTAGTATCAATAAACAAGCGCTAGGTCGGTTGAAAAACAATCATAGTGCATCGTTAATTTAACCATTTTTTTTGTTTGTAATTACCCAGTTTTTTCTTTCAGTGCAAGGATTGGACGTACAAAAATTTTATGAATCCCATATTCAAGGTTTCTGAAATCTCTACAAAATGGCTTATTTGGTTTTTCAAATAAAAAATTAGTAATATTGGTTGACAGTTTTAAAACTAGCATGTTTTCTCGTTTAGAAAATTTTTATTTAACTGAAAAAGTCTTAAAAAACCAAAAAAATTAAAACGACCTCCAGCATCAGAAAGTATGCCGAATTTCCTAAAATTAAAAATAAAAAAGACGATATTTGAC
The DNA here is from genome assembly GCA_958295665.1 of Tipula vernalis. Lineage (NCBI taxonomy): Eukaryota > Metazoa > Arthropoda > Insecta > Diptera > Tipulidae > Tipula > Tipula vernalis. The sequence goes on from OY282559.1 coordinate 136,962,090, forward strand.
AAAGACGCAAACGTTTCAAAATATGGTATTTTTTCGAAAAAAAAAACGTCGCGGTATGTGGTTTGTATAAATAGAAGAGATAAATAGAAACAATAATAGTTATTTGTGTATCAAGAGCGCAAAGTGCCAGTTTGTCACGCGAGAAAGGAAATTGCTGGCCGACGGGACGGAGGCCAGCAACCTTTCGAGCGTGACAAACAACTTTGCGGACGGGTTTCACACTTTATTTTTCCTACAATCATTTTAAAAAATATAATAAAAAGATAATTTTGTAGTAAAATTTACTATACTGACAATACGATTTTATTTTAGGACCGACATTTTGTTCAATCGAGTAGTCAAAGATTTTTTTTATTTTTCATAAAGAAAAACAAAAATTTGGTTTGATGTTTTATACAAACATTAGTCTTTCTTTAAACATGCGTGCGGTTTCAAGTTTTGTCACACGTTTCTAAGAGAAACGTGTGACAAAGTAATTTGTTTATTAACTGTCAAAAAAACAGACACTTTGGGCTTTGAAAACAGAGAAAAAAAGCCTGCTTTTCACGGCGATTGTAGGAAAATAGATATGAACTAGTATATTTTCTTGGGTTGTTTCTGTTAAGGTACTTTATCAGATGATTTTTTTAAATATAAGTCGGAAATGCTTTAACAGGTTTGTTCCTCGCTCGAAGCTTGCTTGAGATAAAGAATTTTTGCTGTAAAATTTGGTATTTCACATTTCAAATACAAACTGGAAAACATCTATCCAAATTTAATATAATATACTAATCGAAAACAATCTTTTTTGTCGTCTTAAACAATGTTTAAACTGAGAAATTGATTTTTCTTAATGAAAGCAATGGATTTTCCATATTTCTTAACTTAATCATTCTTTTGTGACCACAAAAAAGCTTTCTCAATAAAACCGAAAAGATTTCCGATTAGTGAGTGTTTATTTACTTAATTTTTAAATAGCAACTTTCCTGTTATAATTTAAATTTGAAATATGACCCAAAGTCTTAAGCAACACAGAGGAACACGATAGACATCGTTGGTTATAATATTGTATTGAGGAGATATCCAGACACAGTATATCCTTTTGATAGTCTTGCTAAATAAATAAAATGTTAAAATTTATTAATAATAAGTTTATTAAATATAAAATATTTGTTTATACTCAGGGTGCCCAAAACGCACTTCTTCCACTTCATATTCTGGTAAAGGTCGAAAGGTCATAGATGATCATAAATGCGACAATTGGAGTTTTACTGTAGAAATTAAGCATATGGTGTATTTTGTAGCATTTGTAGAAATTAAGCATTTTGAATTTTACTTACAACTTAGCAATAACTATACCAAAATTTAACAAACCATAATTTAAAACGGCGATTATCTCAATTTATGCTTGTGTGGTGTATAACGTATTTTTTTCTTTGAGCTATGTTCTGTGTCAGCATCTTATGGTGGAGATTTTGATTCTGGTGAACTCCGATGTTTACATTTCATTCATTTACAAAAAATTATTTGACGACTTGTACCCTGTTAACTGTTTTTAAAATTAAGCATTATTTGTACACACTCTATAGTTACGTGTTAATCATAATTATAAAGTGATTACAAATAATGTTCAATCTTAAAAAGGCGAGAAAAATCTTTAGATTTTACAAATCATCTCAATTTCCCTTCAAAATCATGTTATTAACCATGTATCCCAAATTGAACCAAAAATTGTGTAAATAACATTAAATTAAAAAAAAAATTAGAAAAATTACTACAATTTTCTTATATAAACATACCATATAATTGAACGGTGAATATTTAACACTATTTGCGGGCTAAAGTGTACTTATTGGGTACATCGCCAAAACAAGGTAAGATGTATATTTTTTGAAAACTTTTAGCTATAGTATTTAGTAGGTGCAAGTCAAATTTCTCGGGAAATATCCTTATTTTCCGGGAAAATTTAGGATTGTATATTAACAGATTTCCGAAAGTGCAAGCTATTTTTTCGGGAAAATTTTAGCATTTTTCCGTTAAAATCTTGAATTTTTTTTCAATTTTTTTAAAATTATAAGTAAAAATTTATACAGCAAGTATAAATTCTAGGTAAGCGGGAGTTTGAGGTCGCCGGCTCCATCCTTTAAGGTATATAATGAATAAAAATTATATTTAAAAAATTATGTTTAAAAAACTTGCAGTTAGCAAGCATTTGTGGTACTATCAGAAGAAGCGATAAAAGCGATATATCTTTTTGGTCCGTGCGATATAGTCAAAAAATATACATCTTATTTGATTTTAGCGACGTAAGCAGCAAGTAGACTAACACCCCCTAACACCCTAAAAATACGAAATTCATAGAACAGAAAGGCACCTCGATTATTTAGAGAAAACCGCATGCGTCTTCTATCAGTATTTATTTGCACTACCTAGCGAGTGTCTAACAGAACATTTAACAGCTACTTTTTTTTTTACACGTGGTCACTTATCTAGATACTTACCTTATTAAATTACACTTGAAATAAAGGCTTTTCCCGCTCACAAAATTATGATTTATGTGGATTTCCACCATCACCATTTTTTCCACTTTAATTTGTTTCACACAGTTTGTTTCATTATGCACCTTATGCAAGGAAAGATAAAACCACAATGATTTGTGTGATCGACCGTCAATCATCGGCTACTATTTCGACACTTTATTTACGAAATAATATTAAAATTACTTCCGATTCCAAATATTGTTTCTTTTTCGGGGTAACAATATTCCTTAACTTTAAAGGATTATTATTATTAACTTCATTTGGGAAATTTCACTTTATTATTTCCATATAAGAGATATTATTAGCGCCAAAAAATAAATATGTGAAATAGATCAAAAATATTTCGATATGTCATGTGTAAATCAATTAAACTGCATTTCTTATATTTTTTACCAAGTTAATTATTTGAAAAAGTATGAATGTAAACAGAAATTGTTTGGTTCGCAGCCATACGTATGTATTATTACTGCGGGCAAAAAATTTCATTTTCTGAACTATTGGCGAACCAAATTTGTTTGTAAGAATTTGTAAATGCTGGAAATTATTCTCATACTTTTGGCTACAAAGTGTTTGCCAAACTATACATGTTTCAATACGGATGGCTATTATTTCTTAATAAAATTGTTCATTTGATCAACTTTTTTTGATCAAAATCCAAGTTTGTACCATCTCCAAGTTCAGGAATTATTTTTTTTTTGTATCTTGGACGTCGTCTCGCGGGCAGCTGTTTGGGCCTCGTTGCATTAGTATAACTTCAGAATTTGATTCATTTTTCGAAGTATGGTTCGGGTCTCATTGTTTAGGATGATTAAAAAGCGAGTGCACATTATCTAGTAGCTTAGTTAAATTAATCAATTGTAATTAATCACTATAGCACCCGCAACTTAAGTGGAAAACAATCGTCAAAGTATTGTCATAGCTGATTAATTTAATCGTTTCTTAAATATACCAATAAGAAAAGTCATTTATAAAAGGTACATTTTAAATTGAGAGTCAATAAATGAAACAAAAAACAAGAATTTAGAGAATTGTCCAATCTAATTATTAAAAGTAAAAGATTTAATTCAAGCTTAGGATCGTATACTTAATAACTTAGTAATTCGCAATTTGGCAAAATATTACTGCCCGTGCGGATTATTTATGGAATGCAGCTAATTAAAGATTTTCGTAAGGTGTTTCAGTAACTTTCAGCCATACAAGCTGCAGTAGAGCGGGGCGGTTTATAAACAGGGTAAATGAAATTCTAGTTTTGAATTATATTATGTGTTTGTAATTTTTGTGTTGTACTTTATTTTAACCATTTTTTGCGGACGCCAATAGAATATTGTTTCTTTAGTTTCAAATTACAAAAAAATAGGAAAAATATCCACATAATTTAGCTCAAATAGTCTTGGAGGTAAATTATAATGCGAATTACCCTTATATTCACTGCTAAAACTACAATCAAAGCACGTTTAATTGATTATATATATATATATATATATATATATATATATATATATATATATATATATATATATATATATATATATATATATATATATATATATATATATATGCATACTTATAAGAAATGGAGACATTTAGTAAATACTTTGTGATACATTCTGGAATTAACTTATTAAATAATTAACGAAGTTAAAATTACATTATTTATAATAACAAACCAGTGATAAACTTTAACTCCTGAGTGTTTTATCAATTTTTTGGGGTAACTTCAATGAATTTTTTGGAAATATATTTTAACTACTAAGAAAAATAATAAAATTAATTTTGAGAAAGAGTTAACTTAATTGTAACTCCCGTTGATTTTAACTCACGGTTTGGGAAGAACGTCCCATTTCTTACTGTGTATACAGTCAAAAGCATGATCGGTGTTTGGGATCTCTGGCTATCCCTGAAATGCATAATTTTAGTTTTATCGCTCAAAATCAAATTATGGGCTTCCAACCAAATACCTAGCCCAACTAAGTCATAGTCAATATCAGTTAGATTCGCCTGATTGTTGCTAACAGCGTAAACATTCCATTTATGTAAACCAGAAAGAGCAACGGCCGGTTCGATTACTTAGATAATCACAAAGCGGTTTGTGTATCATTTCACGAAAACCGCAACCATAAAATTATATTCGGAGAATTGTATGATCAACTCTATCAAAGGCTTTGGTTAAGTTAAGTGTTTCGAAGATAGAAGTTAATTTTTATCGAAGAAATCAACAATCCTGTTCATCACAGGTTTCTCAAATATATTAGAGTAGATGGAAAGAAGAGATATTGGTCGATAGTTATTTAGAGAAGTTTTATCATTTTTCTTACATATAGCAATAAAAACCGAATTTTTCAAGTCTGCAGGAAAAAGTCCTGTTTCTACACTTAAGTTAATGGTAAAGAAGACGATTTATTTTTTATGGAGTTAACAATATTATACAGTTCCCCTCGAGAAACAGGTTAGAAATAAGGACTATTCGTAACACCATAATGGTCAGTAACTATTCGATATCTTTCCAACTCATCCATCACAGTCGGACAATTGAAATTCCCTATACACACAAGGAAATCATAAAATTCTTTAGCAATAGCCACAGGATCCTAAATCTCTGACTTCAGAATAACCAGGATGCTCACCAATTATATTATTCACAGTTTGACAGTTTTTTCAATTATAAAGACTATTGTATGTTATAGTATTCTGTTAGACATTAACAAAACCATTTTTTTTATCGACAACGAAGCCCATTGTAGGGGTTGAGACCACCCCTTCATTTAATCTCAAAAAAAGTTTTTTTCCATATATCTCGGCTTCTACCCCACTTGTTTTGATAAAACAAATTGGTAGTTATAAGAAGAACTTGATTGCTGAAAAAAAATGTTATCTTTAATGTCTCAGAGAGTTCCACAACTTGCAGAATAATTTTTATAATTTTTTCAATTTGATACTACAAAAGGTTCCCTTGTAACATCAGGTCTAGGAAAAATGTGGATGCAGCATACCTAGGATGCACCCTAAGAATGATTCGTGTATATGTAGTAGCGGGAATGCCACGAATTGATCTGTTAGCGCAAAGGAGCGATACAAATTACTCCTTAACGGATCCCAAACGATATTCGCTCACTTATAGACAGATATAAACACCCACACTTATAAATACAGACAGACCCACTCAAACACACAGCCAAAACATACATACATAAACAGACACACTCGTGCACATACACACAGATACAGACACACACATAAACATCATGAAACCTAAGATTTTATAATTCTTCAAAAAATGAATTCTACAATAAATTTTTTGTAGAATTATGTGAAACAGAATTTTGTACCCAACCCGTTTTTTTTAATAATTCAGTCTTTGTAGAAGTAACAATTTTGATGATTTAGTTAATATACACTCGAGTTTATTTTAATATGGTAATTTTACATATTTACTGCAGCAGCATAAAATGGTCTCGCAACATGTTAGCTTCAAAAATCTACCGATGGAAAAATGACATTTAAACTATCACATTGCCATGAAATTTTGAATATCACTGAAAGAAAAAACTGGGTAATTACAAACAAAAGAAATGGTTAAATTAACGATGCACTATGATTGTTTTTCCATTACTAGGCGTGGAAGGCATCATTATTATGTGTTTTAGTAGCCTGAGAAACAACATTTCTCGGCTATTGGTTATAGTTATTTATGGTACTAGTGAGCAAAACGAGATATTATCCATGAGGGATAAGTTTGTCCCACGAGGCGATAGCCGAGTGGGACATTATCCCGAGTGGATAATATCTCTTTGCTCACGAGTGGCATACAACGTTTTATCCACTTTTGTTGAAATAAATTTCGTAAATTAATAAGAAATAGTTCCATTTTGTGTTTTCACAGTGGAGTATTGAATTTTGAAATATATTTTATCATAGTGACCGTTCTTTAAATTGTCATGGTATACTTTAATTTAACTAATTTTTAGAATATAGTTTTTCATTCAGACTACTCAACATTTCGTTAGACCAAATGTAACTCACGTTGCCCCTAGCAGCGTGGGTTATACAATAACAATGGGTTTAACAATGGGTTACATTTTCTTTATTTGAAATCAGCATAGTTATCGGGCTATTATATATCAAAAGTGGATAAATAATATTTGTCCACGACTAACGTATAATATACTCATTACATGTTTGTTTCTTCAATTATAATGATATTCATTATTCACTGCTAGTTTATCTAGTAGTCCCTTCTTCCATTATTCACAACTACCACAACTAGTAGTCTCTTGCCATTTTCATTATTATTAGTATACTCGCATATAATGGCTGTTATTCACTCAGATGATTTACGAAACTCGCCTATCGGCTCGTGTCGGTAAACTTCATCTTCGTGAATAATAGCTATCGTTATATGCTCGTTGAATAATATACTATTAGTAGCCTGAGAAACAAAATTTCTCGGCTAGTGGTTAATAATATTTTATTATTGACCACTAGTTAATAATGAAAAATGAACATTAGATGTAATGCGATTAATTGGATATGGAGATAATGATTATTCCATAAATTTTGATAAAAATAAAAAAATCCAACTAAAATTTACAAGATACCACGTGTACATAAACGTATAAATTAGTGTAATAATATAAAGACAAATATATTTTTAACCAAAAACGAACACACTTTATTAAATATTTATTATTACATAATAATAGATGGCACTTAAAACTCATTTTGCCAATTTATTTATGAAAATAATTGTTTATAGTACAATTATAACAAGTTAAATTTACGCCTTGTCTATCGATATTTATTGATATTGGTACATGCATCTGACTGCTATTAACGACCATATGTTGATCTTCATTTTGAATATTTGAATTAGCTTCTTGAGATGTTGTGAGCTATGTGAGTTATATTTTTTTTTCCTGATATAGAATCTTCTATATATCCTTCGGCAACATTGGAAGATTTCCATCCATCATGTTCCTTAAGTATAAGTAGATTACCCCCACTCGCAGCTAATAAAGTAGCAGAAGTTCTTCGAAAACTGTGCCCTGTATAAGAACGGAGATTTTCTAAATTTAGGTACCGTGCAATTTTTTGTGGCATTTGCGATAAGGTATTATGGCCTATATTTTGTCTAATATAGGTTTGCCATTTTTTATACAAATGAAAACTTTTGGAATGTCCGGAATCGGTCTCAATTTTAAATATCTATACGAACAATTTTCATCCAAAGTGCTTCATTAATAACAAACTTTCTTGATGTACCATTTTTAGTATTAGGAATCTTAATAAGAATCATTTCCTCCTTGATTGTTATGTCGACCACAAACATATTGCAAAGTTCGTCAGTTCTGCAGGCACCTGCAACACCAATTACAAGAGCTGCCTGCAATGATAATGCTTTCATTATTAAAGACGCTTTTCTTTTACAGCAGTCTCTAATTAAGTAGTATAAAGTAGATTCATACATTTGTTGCAATGTAACCTTTATAACGCGCTTCAGTTAAAAATTTAAAAATAATTTTGTTGGGCGATAGTCAACATCTTTTTCGTTTTAAAAATGCGACTAGTTTGTAAAATTTTGAAATATCAATATTTTCGTTTAGAGATATTGTTAATTTTAACATTGAATAATGGGCCCATAAAGAAGAGTGCCTTTTTATTAACTGAATACTATTGAGAATATGCCAAAAGTATATTTTCCGAAGTTTTATTAATACTTATTTATTTATTTGTTTGCTTTATTGACATACATTTTGTACCCGAAGCTAACACATCCTGTTTTGAGCAGTAGCTCATTCACAACAGATTGTGCAGCATGAGGTGAAATAAAGTAATAAATTATTTTAAAAAAAAAACTTGGCTTTGGCAACTAATTGTTTCAGAATCGCAGCACATCTTCATATCAGTGATGGCGTCTCATCTTTATTTGCATCTTGGTATTTCGCGATTAACTTTTGCGAAATTTCCCATTATATCCAGATTACGTTTTGGGCTAATCCGACCGCGGCCCACCTCTTCCACCAAGCAAGCTGCCATTTCTTGTGATAGCTCCAGATTTGATCTGACGGTCCACAGGGAGCATTCCTAGTAGTCGACTTCTCAATATTTTCTCCATATTCATGGGTGTAGTATTATTTTTTGTTTATTACCAAAGACAATAATTTATACACCGAATTAAATTAAATTCAAACTTAAAAAAGAAATTAAATTAAAATTTAGAGGAAAAAAAAATTTCGACCGAAGACAAGAAAATCTAAGGCTACTATTATTACACCAAATTTTAAATTTTTCATATGTTTTTATATAAATATCCCTCGATTTTTGGGGCAGCAGCTGGTCTGTTATATTTGTGACTATCTCACATATTTCAGGTGGCGTGCCGATTAAATCATCATTCTCCATTTTTGTTTTTAGTTGAATGCCAATTTGACTCAACAAAATTAAAACTTCAAATAACAAAACAAAATGCAGTGTCATTTTAAATTTACGCTTACTACAATTCAGTAAAAAATTCGGGCTACTTCGACATAGTTAATATTATTAAAGAGCAAGTGTTTCCCTTATCAAATTAATTTTCTTATCAACAAAAAACCTTAATGGTTGGTGTGCCTTCTACGACTAGTAGTGGAAAAAATAGTATATACACCTTGCTTGAGAAGTGCTATTATAGCCCTCGCTTACTATAACCATCGACGCTAAGCGTCTCTGGTTATAAACTCCCTCGGGCTACAATAGCATACTTCTCAACCTTGGTGTGTAATATAATATTTTCAACCGATCTAGCGCTTGTTTATTAATACTAAATTGGCTAGATTAATTATTAAATTATAACTCAGTACAGGTAAATTCAAACGAAATGCTACAGTAATTGGCCGGTTATTGTAACCTTAGATACTTATTTCACCTAACTTAGGTTTTAAGTTAATATTTTTAAATTATTTAAACACTATTAGGTTAAACCAACCTACAGTTCTATCACATAACTAAGCAGAAAGGTTAATTTTAACGAAATTTTGTACTAACCACTCAGTTAAGATAACTTTTGCTGGCCATTGAAACAACTAAGCGTTCCGGCTTATTAAAGGGGTCATTACAAGTCACATTATCTTCTTGAAAGTTGCGTTTGGTAAAAAAGGTACAGGTTGTCATAAGCTAGATATATAAGGATCTGTAAACAATTCTTACGAAAATCTTCCCAGACATTTAAATAAATCGTTTAATCGTATGTAAAATTTTATTGCAGACTATACTCCGTCGGACGCGATTGAATCGCACATTTTATTGTACGACAACCCCGTACACTTTTCAGATTGTCGATTAAATAATCGATGCAAGCCAAAAAGTTAGATTTATCGTACAATAAATCGTAGCGTTTTTGACCCGTATAAACAGATTGATTAAACGTCTTAAATAATCATTTTGTACTGTAGTTTAAATAATCGACAAAAAAATCAAATTTATACGGTTTGTATTGTGTTTTGGACCCGTTTATGGTTCAAATTAACCAATGCTCACAAGTATAGATTTTACTTTGCCATAGTTTAGATTAACGACTACTATATCATCCAATTGTAAGGCTGTGTTTTAATCGGGTAAAAAGTTAAATTTTTGCAGAGAAAAGCAAAATAAAAGCTACAAATTTGGTCCATGAGCAGTTAAAATTTTTGTGGTGAATAAAATGTCAAAAATTGAACTTTTTAATTTTTTATGCGGATTTTTATTCGTTTGAAACACAGCCTAATAACAACAACGTACATTTTGATGATTGATAAATTTTAAGCGGTAAAAGCATTAAATGCATCTGTTCGTAAATTCGCTGTGAACAAAAAAAAAAATGTTAAAATTAACTTTTGAAAGAAGCATGGATCAGATTAACCAAGACGCATAGATATAGATGTTACTTTACTCTAGTCTAAATTAACTACTGCACCATCATTCAATTGTAGTTAATTGATTTATAATTTATTAAACGCCGAACAAAACAAAATACCTAGCTTCGTGCTTTGAAATAAGCATGGTTCAAATTAACCAAAGCGCTTAGGTATATATTTTACTTTACTGTAGTTTAAATAAATATTGCAAGATCATTCAATTGTAATATTAAACTTGCACTTAAGTGAACTTGATTTATAAATTATTAAAAGCGCAAAAATTAATTAACTTAGCTAGTTTTATATTTCGGGACTTGCACGATTCAAATTGACCAAAGCGATTTCTTGACAAATTAATCAAAATCTAGGTTATTAGTACTAAAATTGATTAAACTAGGTTAAGTCGCACACTTTTTTTTTGTTTTTTTTTTTTTTTTCAGTGTGTGAGTTCAGGTCACAACGTGTTGGTTTTACCCAACATGTTGCCAACAGTTGGCTTATCTGAATGCGGACCAGTAATGTATCCCAACTTTAATGAAATATTTTTACACCAAAACATATCCCACGATTTGAAACTTTCCTGAATTATTTCAATTGTGCCTCAAGTGGGGGGAACAAGAAAAATAGCGGAAATCATTAATGCTCGAAAATAATGAGCTTTTCATGGTTAGATAAAGGATGAACAATTTTTACATTATTTATTTCCATACATATCACAAAAATGTTTTGTAGCTAAACAATCGGCCAAAAAAATAGCTTAAAAACGAGAAAATCAGAAATTTCACGAATTGACACTATTAAAAAAAATATCTGAAAATTCAAGATGTATCACGGTCCAAAAAATTATAAAATAAAATTCTTGAAAATGATATTTTCGTTTTTTACCAGTGGATGAATTTTTTTGGCCAAATTCAATGCAAATTAATTTTATTTCTTTTTAAATTAACATTTTAGCTACACTTTGCCCCATTTCGTTCGGCTAATCTTTTAACTGAGAGGCAAAAATTTGTATGTAAAAAAAATATGATTAGCTTGCATTGAATTTGTATTATGAAACAAAATGGAAATTTCTTAAAAGAAGAAGGGTTTTCTATTCCTAAACCGGGCATTAGAATTTTAAAAATAATTGAATTCCTAGTTTTTTGAAATTTATTGAATGGAAATTATTTAGTCTCTGACTATCCCGGTAGTCAAAAATGTTTAAATATTCTACAAATTTCCTATTATTTGTCGAAATTCGTTAGTTTCTTGAGAAATGTTTCAGTTCTTCAATTTTTTTTAAATTTATGAAACTCTTAAGTGTTAGAAAAATAGAATATCTTTAGGGCTCCCTAAAGAAAACTTGGGCCGTTACGATGAATATATCCAAAATACCGTATTTAAAGATAAAAATTTTCTCCGAATCCCGATAATACCTAGATAACAAATATTGGAATTGCATGTATTGTATTTAGCGAAGACATTCGTTACTCGTATTTCTAAATGAACATTTTCGAAATTGAAAAGAATCAAAAACTCAAAATTCGCTAAGCTCGTAAATAAATAACAAACTTACCGCTAAAACAAATCAAAAGCCTTCGAATTCTCGAAATTTAAATGTTATATGTTAAACAAAAATTCGTTAATAGATTTTATAAAATTGAGGCCATTTTGGAATACCAAAATAAAAAACTTCCAAATTAATTAAAAACAACAAATATCCGATATAAAAACTTCAGTTAACAAAAAACCATTCATCCCTTGTGGGGATCGAACCCACGACCTTTGGATTAGAAGTCCAACGCGCTATCCACTGCGCCAAAGGGACACATAAATTTTATGTAACGTTCGTTTTCCACTATTTCACTTATTTTAAATGCAACAAAGTCCTTTAGCCCTTTTATACATTTTATTCACTTTTATGCAACACTACACAGTAAATACACACATTACATCGTTCGACTCATATTCATGTACTGAATAGGATAAAACAAAAATAAAATTTGAATAGCGCGTCGCGCACACAGAGGTAAATCCGTCAAATAAACATCCCTTTTTATTCACGTCCTAAATTAAATTAACAAAAAAAAAAAAAAAAAAATAACGAACGCACAAAAAATTAAACAATAGACATATTTTTTAACCTTTTTCATTTCGTCCTTATGTCAATTATATACGAACACAACATACCATGTATGAATTTAATTTAAAAAATACAAAAATAAAAAAATGTGAAAAGGATATTCGATATTATTTCGCAGGCACACACAAACATGTGAGAGATCCAGACACGCGGGACAAAAGATGTACACTCTACATACATCTAAACAACAGGACATAACTTATAAAAAAAAAAAAATATAATATTTAGGATTCAAAGGGTTAACCCGTTAATAGATTGAAATATTTAGTGTTTGTTTTAAAAACTAAAAAAAAGGGATATAAAAGGGTTTTATATAAAAACAACATTTCCTCGTTGGTTTCGTACGTTACTCAATGTGCCATCAATTTTTCATCCATTTGCCATCATCATCATCTTAAATTTTTCCACATTTATTTCGGTGCTTTTTTACACAAATATAAATGCAAAAAGGATATCGCCAATACACAAAATATACACACATACACATACAATATTATTACGATTATGATTATTATAAATTTTTATTACTATTTATGAATAGGATCAAAATTTGTATGAAATACCAAATATCTTTATCTGGTTGGTATACTCGTAGCTGGTGTATTTGGTTCAAACGAAGACACAATTTTTTTACGATTTTCATTCCAAATTTGATACCGGCACACACACAAACATATTACTACATATACATATACGGTACTTCGAAAGTAAGAGTCTATATATATACTAGATGGAAAATCAGGCGGAATATCGCGCATCATTATTTCGATTACGTTTAAGGATTATGGAAGAATTTTATTTATACTCCTCGTGTCGTCGTCTCATTATTATTATTATGGTATGGATTTTCATTTGTGCTGAAAACAATGTCCTTTTTGCCGGTCTTAAAATCAACAAAAACATTTTTTTTTTTTTTACTTGGATTTTGATTAGAAATATTTATGTACGAGTATATGCACAGGAACTTGTAATATAAAATGGATTGTCGTAAAATTAGGGATTTTTATGGGTTGGCGAAATTTTTTTATCGGTAAATTTCGTGGGTGTGAGGATTTGTGTGCATTATGTATACAAAAAGAATTAAGTAATAAAATACAAGATTTACCGAATAGCAAATAAATTGTAGAGAAATGCTGCGGAAACCAAGAATTTTCAAACCGCATGAAGCCGCGACAAAAAATCCACAGCGGGAATATGGAGTAAGACCTCGGAGATTTCTCACAGGCAATGGACGGGCTAACATTGAGTCCGACAAGCATGCCTATACCAAATACCAAGCTTGGCGGAAAAATCGGTCAGTTTGAGCAAATGAATACAACATCCAAGTCGTTGGGATTATTCAGTGACGCTCAAGTGCGCCGAGAAGTGAAAACCTGGAAGATTAGCTTTAGAGGTGAACGTAGCGACTTTCCAATTGAGAGGTTTCTGAACCACTTTGAATGGCTCGCTTGGTGAGCATAGTTAGAACGAGATCTGTTGGTACGAGCTTTGGATCTCTGCCACTCAAAAAAATATCGTAGGTGAAATTGAATAATCAATTTCGTTGAATTTTGTTTAACATATTTTATTTAATTTGATAGAAAAATTGTTGATTTAATTATAAACCATGTCCATTTGAAGAAGGATTCATTAACATATAATGAAAAATAAGACTTTTACTAACATTTTATTCAAATTGATGGACTACCCCTCTTCAATTTTACTATATTTAACTTAATGTGTTAATTTAACGAAATTTCTTCAAATGAAAGAATCAACAATTGAACAGTTTCGTATCCTTTTCATAGTTTTTTCGTCAAATTGAAGAAATTTAGTTAACAAAGTACAATTACACAATGCTACTACTACAATCGAAAAAATTTGTATTGAATTGACAAAATAACCTAAAAAATTACGACTCCACGTGAATTTAGTTTACAGTTTAACAAAGCAAGTTCAGAAGTATTGTACGTGGGTGGTTAAATCCAATATAATAATTATTAATTAAAAGTGCACAAATAGGCATAATATAATATATAACGTGAAACATTAGCTGGCAGAACGTAAGAGTTTGTAATATAATTATGCTTATATCGCTTTATTGTAATATTGCAAATAGTAATTGTGTTTGAAAAAATTACAGGTATTTTTGTTAGTCATTTTGAAGATCTCGAATTTTGTTTGTTTAATTATCTTTACAAATAATCTATAATAAAGTAAATATGTTGAAGTGTTATTTGTGTAATTTAGATAGTTTTAATTTAAAGTCGTTAATTATTCATTTAAATATCATGCATTCGCTTACAAGGTACAGTGTTTATGAATGTTGCGAAGGAATATGCGCGAACAAGTCTTTTCCTAACGTTAAAAGCTTTCGGGATCATATTAATAAAATGCATCAAGCGGCCACTTTAAGTTTAAACAAAGAAGAAATCCAAGCAACTATTCCTTTGCGTCAAAACAATGAAAGTAAATCTCAGAGCAATGTCGAAATTAATTCAATATCAGACGAAAAAGTTTGTGAAAATTTAGTTTTTCCAACTGATTCATTAGTCGAAGATGCTGCTAGATTCACACTTTTGCTTCATAATAATAATAATTTTACTCGAAAGAACGTTGAGGATATTCAGAAACTAATTGTTGATACTTCCTTACAACCGGCAACATATTATTTAAAAAAATATATAGATAATAGAATTGAGAATGTTGAAATCAAGAACGATTTAGTAAACTTTGTTGAAAAACTATCAAATCCGTTTAAGCATTGCAAAACAGATCATTTGCTACACGTGTGGTTAAAACAAAATAATTTACTACAAGAATCAGTTCAATTTTTAATAAATGAGTCAGTGGGTGTATTAATGCAAAATGGTGAGGCTATATATGATGAGCAGTGTACGAAAGGCGTTTTGCTTCCTCTTAAGTTTCAAATCAAAAAAAGATTTGAACACTGCGATATTCTTAGCGAAATGATGGATAATATGAAAAATATACAAAAAAATCCAGAATTACTTTCAAATTTCATTAATGGAAAATTATTGCAGAAAAAAACTGCTCCATATCCTGGTGAGATTTGTATTCCTTAGTTTTTATTTACTGATGATTTCCAGATAAATAATCCTCTAGGCACTCAATCTCAATCAGTTTGTGGAATTTATTATAGTTTTCCTCTACTTAATAATGTTTCTAAATTAGATAATATTTTTGTTGCTGGATTTATAAAATCTCAGGATCTAAAAACCTTTGGAAATGACGCTTGCTTAGCTCATTTAATAAATGAAATAAGCGAGATGGAATGCAAAGGTATTCCTATAAGCACTGTTGGAGGAGTAGTGAATGTTAGATTTATTTTAGGCTTGGTCATTGGTGATAATTTGGGTATAAATTCAATTTGTGATTTTAGCAAATCCTTTTCAAGCACCTTTTTTTGTCGCTTCTGTAAGGCGCCGAAAACAGAGACACATTATATGGCACTTCAGGAAAATAAATATTTACGTAATATCCAAAATTATAATGTAGACGTTGATACAAATTATTTTGAAGAATCTGGAATAAATCAAAATTCTCCTTTAAACAGAATTAGTTCCTTTCATGTAGTTGAAAACTTTGCTGTAGATATTATGCATGATTTGTTTGAAGGTATTTGCCATTATGATGTTTGCAAAATAATTGATTATTATATACACGTTGTTGCCCTTTTTTCGTTAGAAACATTAAATATTAGAAAACAAACGTTTAATTATGGTTCAATTGAAATAGGTAATTTGTCGAAACCAATAACAATTGAACATATAAAACGTTGTAGATTAAAGATGACTGCAAGTGAGATGAAAACTTTTATTCTTTTGTTTCCACTCATGATAGGAGATTTGATTCCTGAAAACGATATTGTTTGGCAATTTTACCTTCTTCTTTTAAAAATAATTGATTTACTTCTTAGACGAAGCTAAACAAAGGATGATATAACGGTAATGCGACAGTTAATATGTGAGCATAATACAAGTTATGTAGAACTATTCGCGGACCCGCTTAAACCAAAGCACCATATATTAGTGCACTATCCAACTGTTGTAGAATTTTCCGGTCCACCTAGGCATTTTTGGTGCTTTAGGTTCGAAGCTAAGCATAAAGAAATCAAAGCCTATGCAAACGTCATAGCGTCTAGAAAAAATATTTTGTTAAGCTTAGCAAAAAAATGTAATCTGAAATCCTCGCTCTCTTTAATGTCACCAAATGAAAATAATTTTGTATTTAAAGATAATTACCGCATTGAAAGTAAAAATATAAATTTAATATTCAACAAAACTAAAATTAAACAACAAGATGTAATTGCTTTAAGCAACATAAGTTTCAAAGGAACTAACTACAAAAATGGGTTGATTCTTTCATTGTTTAGGTCATCGCTAGGCCTATTTGAAATAGAAGAGATATTTGTTTTGAAAGAAACTTCCGAAATATTTCTACTGGTTAATGAGCTTTTGGTGAATTCATTTAGTTCACATTTTGATGCATATGAATTACATAGTCCCAAAATTTTTATTGCCGAAAAATTATTCTTTAAAATTACAGATTTTAATTGCTTGCCTACCAACATTCATTGTACTGTAAAAGGAAAGCTGATGATTAAATTAAAAGAATATTTGTAATTTATAATGCTTATCTAAGTTATTTTAATTTTATTTCTTATAAATAGTAACATTTTGTAAATCTGTAATAAGTACCTAACATTTAATATAGTTAGTAACCAATAACCTAGTACCTAACTTAATATATTGCGCGATTGAACAAAATGACAGAAAACGACCAAGTAATAACTTATCAATTGCTTCCAATGGAAGATGAAACCGAATATCATTTGATTCAAAACTATAATGTACCGATGAATACCAAGGAATCAGATCAAATGACCCAACGACATATCGATGCATCTACGGGATCTACACTAGAATGTTCATTGACTCTAAAGGAGAAGTGTGACATAAAAGAATTATTGGAAACATGGAATCTAAGCATTCTCTTTCCAGCATTTTGTGGTAAATTGTCAAAAAATAGTGTTCTTGCTGTTATATAATTCTATATCTTTTAAATATTTTCAGACGAATTAATTAATTTAAATGTCATCCAGAATATGAGCGACCGACACATACAAAAATTTGTCAACAAGTACAATTTAAAAATAGGAACGGATGTAATTCTTGAATCCAAAATTAAGGCATACCAAATATTAGAAACAACCGAAGTAGCGCATGCTCCGTTGCAAATTGAAAACGATAAATATCAAACAGATGAAAACTCCAGTACTTGCGATGACGTCACAATTGATGTTCATAAAATATTCGAAAAATCCGTTCAAGGCAGATCAATTTTAAGTATATATAAATCAACTAAAAAATTAAGTGAAGGCTCTAGATCATTAATAGTCGATGCAGTAATAAAGTACATGCTACAAAAAGGAATTCGAATGAATGTCGTAATCGCACAACAAATATCTGAAAAGATAATTCAAATATTTCCATCAGAATTTATAGTATGTATCTCAAGTTTTCAATAGAAAGATACCAGCAAATTAATGATCTTATTTCTTTTCTTGGATAGGCGTACTACTATTCTAAACAATCAGGCCGGAAGCCAAAAGGCAAGGTGTACGATAAATATTTTAATAGCCTCCGGCAACTTAAAACTAGTGGAATTATTCCAACACGAAGCTACACAACAAAATCACCTTGCTCAAATTTCACAAAAAATATTCAATTAGGTAATATCATAAACCAAATAATAATGAGACGTACCACGTAGAACAAAAAAAATCTAATAGTTTTTGAAACTTCCTATTTAAAATGGGTAACTATTTGAGGAACATCAGTCGCGAAAAGCTAAAATTCTCTGAAAATACATTAGTTAAATTTTCAAAATATTAAAATATTGTAATTGGAAATTATGAATTTAAAGAATTTATTGTGTATTAGCTCGTTATGTAGTTTGATATAACTACCGTTTTGCTATTAATAGTAAAACGACTTTTATAGCTATTTTTTATTCTGCGTGGTCAGTCTTATTATTATTTCATGAATATATTATTATTTTATGAATATATATGCATTATATAACGCCAAACGAAAACTCTTTTTGTTAATTCGAATAATATTATGTTTTTTCTCAAAATTTAATCAAACACAAATAGCACCACCAGAAAGTAACATTACCGAGCAGCTCGAGGCTATATTACTCGATAATTGCTCATGGGCTGAGATGGAGCATCTTTGGGAAGCCACCAAAAATTACCGTTTGCATGAAATATCAAATGCCAATTCGACGAACGAAATTTTGACCAAATGGAAGCAATATAAGAAACCAATGGGCTACAAATTGGTAATAAACTAATTAATAATACATTTTATTAATTATAAGATAGTTGTTAACGCCAAAATCGTTTACCAGAGTTCCTAATATAAAATGGAAATTAATTACGTATAGATAAATGTTTAAGCATTTAAATAAATAATTAAAATGTATTAGAAATTAATGGTCATAACATACCTACTTACCAAATCATTCAAATCTCATACCTGAAAACATTAACCAACATATCCTAAAATAGAACAAACAACAATATAAATTAACATGTAGATTGGATACATACTTACCCTTTAGTATTGTATAAATTTTTTTTATCCTGAAAAATAGAATTAATAATTAATAACTTATGTAATTTTAATGTAAACAAAATATTTATACTTATCTTCAATAGTTACCAAAATATTCAAAGTTTCAAAAATGACAACTCAAATTGTCAAATGGTGGATGGATTCCAATGCTTTATTTGGAGTTCAGTGTAATAGTAATAACATAGAATTGATCGACGCGATACCTGCATGTGAACGTCGATACTAATCTTCGAGTAATTTGTTCGCACTAAACTGCACCTTTTGAGGATTTTGAAGTTTTTGGTATCATTCAAGATTTTGAGTTCGCTTGATAAACATTAAATAAAAATAATAATAATAAATTAAATGTATCAAATATTTATACCGTCATTTCAATAAACTTGTCGTTTATATAATTACTTCGAGATTTCCTACAAAACCACACCAATATCGAATAATTGTATTTTTCGTAAAATTTAATAAATAATTATAAAGCAATAAAGTTGTTGTGTGTTTTTTATACATAAAATTTATCTTCGAAAATAAATTAATCTAAATAAAGTTAACTATATTGATTGAAAGTGTTTTCAATAGTATTATGTATGCATTTTACAATAATTTTTTTTTTTTTACTTTTTCCTTTCCAGATAAACATTGATTTTAATCAGATGTATCCCTCTGCCTCCAGCTTAATTTTAAATTATGAAATTTTCGCAGCTAAAATAATGCCAATATACCTCGACAAAATAAAAGATCATAGCAGTAAAACTTTATTAAACTACCTTCAACATAAACAGTACGTTACTGAAAGTAGGTTAATTGATTTTATTTTTTGAAACTAAAATAAACTTAATAACTTTTTCTTTTGTTTATAGGTGGTCGTAGCTGTACATTATTTTTTTTATTGCATAGCTTGCTAGTACCAACTACAACCACCATTGAAGGCACTAACAACAAAAGATTGAGAACTAAATTCTCTATTAGCGACTCGCAGAGAAGCTTTCTCATTGTTGGGAATACCCTAGGAGAATGCGAAGAAGAAATCATACGGCGAAACAAGAACAAGGTTCCAATTCAACCGCTTATTTTAATCATTGGCACTACGCTTGAGCCAAAAGAGTTTTTAGTATTTTTTGACGGGATCAAATATGTTTTGAACTCTTTTGTTGAAGCAGTTGATATTTGTTTTAAAACATTTAATGTGCTCAATTTACAATATCCTATAGAGTCTCATTTAGTATGGACATTTATTCAAAAATATTTTTATTCTATCGATAGTTCTTATGACAAGCATAATGTGAATGTAAATTGTTTAATTTCGGCACTTAAATAGTGAACTATATACCTACTTAAATTTGGATTTTGTTGAGGTTTTTAATGAATTTATACCTACCTAACTATAAAATTTATACTAAATTTGAAATAAAGACATGAAATAAAACATAAACCTGATGTTATTTTTTAACCAGCAAATATATATATACATATATATAATATATATATACACCAGGGTCCCGCTTTGCGTCGCTGTTCGGTTCCATACGTGGAGAAATAATAGATAAACACATGCATTATTATTCTTAATAAATATTCTCATGGCAAAGAGAATTCTCATTAAATGTATGAAAAAATAAGCAAAAAAATATCGACGCAAGAGTGAATAGACGCATTTCGAATAGACGCAAAGCGGGACCCTAGTCGAATAGACGCAAAGCGGGTATATATATATTAATGCATTGCATGTAAAGCACAATAGAAATTATTTTTTAGCGCTTTACTCGTTTTTTATTTTTTCTAAAACTATTTCTAATCTTTATGTCTATATTAAGTATCCTATTATTAAACGTACTAATATACTATATTTAACAGGTTATTTTACGATTATTACTGAAATTTTAATTATTTTCGCTCTTTTTATCATTTTCATTGTATGTAAAATATTATTGATTCGCATTCGTTATGAGTAGTGAATATAGTATATTACACCAAAATATTCGAAGTTTAAGAGCAAATTTTGATATATTTAGTACGTTTATAGCCAGTCTAAAAACTCAACATGATTTGATTTTTGTTTCTGAAATCTGGATTTATTCGCACGAAATTACAGAATTCAATTTGCCGAATTACAATTTTAAAGCTTGCTGTAATGATAATTACCGCGCCGGTGGAGTTGGTGTATTTATTAATAAAAAATATACATTTGTAACATGTTATATTAGTAATTGGAGTTCAGCTGATGTCCTTAGTTTAAACATTCAGTTAGATAAAAATTTTTGGACTTTTCTATGTTTTTACCGCTTTTGTAATAGCGATCTTAACGTTTTTTGTAATGATTTGGATAATGCTGGATACAATTAACAATAATAATATAGTTATCTTAGGTGATCTTAATATCAATATATTAGACAACGTAAGTAGTTTCAACTACCAAACAATGCTTGCATCATATGGATTCCTCAGTGTCTCTAACAATCCAACTAGGAAACTATCATGTCTAGATCATGTATTTGTGAAATCCAATAATACTTACAATTTTAGTATTGATAACTTACCTATTCATTTTTCGGATCATAATTTAATTACACTTAATATTTTTGCATCATCGAAAAGACCTGTTGCATATTATGCGGAAAGTATTTCTAAAGTAAATTATGACAAACTTAGAGATCGTCTCCTAGTGGAAAACTGGAACCTTGTTTATTGTGAAAAGGATTGCAATACAGCATTCAACATTTTCTTAAAAACTCTCAATTATCATATTGATTTTTCCAAAGACACAATTACAAATCGCAATAATAAGAAGTTAAAGCCCTGGATGAATTCTTACCTTTTATGTCAAATTAATAAACTAAAACATTTTTCAAAAAAACTAAGAAAATATCCTAATAGCGCTCGGTTAAAAAATTATGTTCAAAAACTTTCTAAACGCGTAAATATTAATGTTAAACGGGTTAAAAGATTATATTATAAAAATAAATTTGAATTAATTGGAAATAATCCTAAGCTTATGTGGAAGGAAATTGACGATATTTTGGGTAGAGGTACATATAAAAACCAGATAACGCATATTTATAAAAATCAATCTAATACTCTACTTACTGATAATCAAAATATATGTAATGAGTTTAATAATTTTTTTATAAATGTATCTTCAGAGCCAACTTCTGAAATTATTCTTAATAGTACTAATAACAGTGAAGAGCTGATTATGGTACTTCTTGCTATTTTGAGGAAATCAATTCTTTAGAGATTCTATCTGAAATTCAGAAGTTAAAAAACAAACACTCTAAAGGATACGATGGAGTAGATAATGTAGTTGTTAAAAACTGTGCTTGGTATTTGGTTGACATATTAAGGTTTTTATTTAATCTCAGCTTAAAGAGTGGAATTTTTCCAGTCGCTTTGAAAATAGCTGTTGTTATTCCGATTTTAAAAAAGGGTGATGCTCTGCATATGAATAATTACAGACCAATCTCCTTATTGAGTACATTTTCCAAATTATTTGAGAAATTAATTAAACGACGATTGATCTCATACCTTGGTAAAATTAAATTTTTTAATGATCACCAATTTGGATTTACAGCTGGAATATCTACGGAGGAAGCTCTCTTAGATTTTTTGAGTAATATTTATCTAGCCATTAACAACTCTCAAAAATGCTCCGCCGTATTTATGGATATTTCAAAAGCTTTTGATACTGTTAACCATGGCATACTCATTACAAAATTGTCAAGTATTGGAGTTAGAGGAATGGTATTGGATTGGTTTATCAGTTACCTTCGTAATCGTAGCCAAATTGTTAAAGTTAATAACGCAAACAGTCTTCCAGGTAATTTGAGATGTGGTGTTCCTCAAGGCTCAGTTTTGGGACCTTTATTATTTTTAATTTATTTTAATTCCGTTTTTGAAATAAATCTCACTGGCTGTGCTACAGCGTTCGCAGATGATTTGGCTTTAACATATGCGTCTAATAATTACCTAAAAATTAAACAATTTATTGAAATTGACTTACACATTTTAAGTAAATGGTTTTTCTATCACCGACTAGTTGCGAGTGACAAATCTAGAGTTTTGCATTTTAGACGACCTGACACAACAGTTGATCAAAACTTTTTCAAGTATCATGTATACTCATGCGATAAGAATTCATGTTTTGGTCAGTGTTTTGATTTACCCTGCGTAAACGAGTTTAAATACTTAGGTGTAAAAATTGACTCACGGCTAAATTGGTCCTCCCACCTAACTAATATCAGGAAAATTGTTATTACTGCGGTGCATAAATTTTATAATCTTCGACCTTTATGTCCATCTTATATTTTAAGAAGGTTATATCATGCTCTTGTAGAATCCATTGTAATGTATGGGATAACTAGTTGGGGTGGAATTTACTTTGCCAATATTGTTGATCTTTTTATAGCGCAAAAAAGAATTGTGAAATTAATTTACGCTCGTCCGAAAACTACACCCACAATTCCGCTTTTCCGTGAGCTGAATTTGTTGCCACTGAGGTATCTATATGTATTTAAAGTATTGAAAATGTTTTTTGTTCGCAGCAATAGTTATCATAATCGAATAAATCATGCGCATAATATGAGAAATCCAAACAATTTTATCGGTCTTCGTTGTAATAATGAAAAGTTTAGGAGATTTTATCTATATATGGCACCGTTTTGGTTCCATCTTTTACCTAACCACGTGAAAATACTTCCATCTATGCAGAAACACAAATTTAACAGAGAAATTCGGACTTGGCTGCTTGGCATGGATAATATTGAGCGATATTTTTAGCATTAGAATTGAAGTATGCTATATTCCAATGTGTCTTCGTGTAAAAAATGTATATAATGTAATAATAACTGAGCTTGTATATTGTAGAAAATTATTATTATTTTATACTGATATCCAAAGAATATTATATTAATTTTATTAATAGTTTGTTTTTAATTGCTCCACTACAGACGTAATGTCTAAAGGAGCTTTACTCTATTTCAAATTTTTAAATTGTTTTGCTTGTAATTAGCTTTCATTATGTATATATTTTATTTGAAATAAAGATAATAATAATAATAATAATAATATATATATATATATATATATATATATATATATATATATATATATATATATATATATATATATATATATATATCAATTCAATTGATTATTTAATCAAATCAACAAAATAACTTTTTTAATTTTTATTTGATTTGACGAAGTTACATGTAAATCAATGTTTATTGAATTAATAAAATTTAGTCAATTCGAAAATTTGGTTTTGCCAAAGATTTTTTCAAATTGAAGAAATTTATTTGATTTCATAATTTTATTAGTAAATTATCAATTTGAATAAAACGTAATCATAATGATCACCTACTTTCATTGACGCTATTTTAAAGGTTTTTTCTTCGATTTAAATATAAATTGCTTCAAATTTACTTCTTTATTTTTTTCAGTGTTGGAAGAGGAAGCTTTAGACTGGTCTCAAGTCAGAGATGCGTTTACCGTTTGCAGCCAGCTATACCGATGACGACATACGTCGTATGCTAAATAACCGCAAGCAGAGATATCTAAAGGAATCAATCAAATAAGCTTTACAATCCAGTCGTACCTTATCAGATGATACAATATATACAATCATTCGACGCAACATGCGCTCAGGACTTCAGATACACGAACTTCGGTAGCTTGGCCGAATTTATCCGAAAATGCAGTTCGCTGGAAGATTTGTCAGACCTCCAAGTTCCAAACGGACCAATGTACCACTCTAACGAATACAAGTCCTGGGGTCGGTCTCAAGTTCGTTTTGCCCAACGTCGATCAAAAGATCAAGTTTCATCTAGACCTGAAACATTACGCTTTGAGGGAGAGGCAATACTATCAGAAGGCGATGCAGAGCCAGAGAGCTACTACTACCAAGTATGTGCCATTAATGAGAATTTAAAGGTTAAATCTCAGACATCCAGGTTTCAGGATCCAAGACGTTCGCCCCAATTCTCTACACACTATGTTCCCCAAAGAGCAAATTTAGCCACCAACTACTCCAGAAATACTAAGATGGCATGTTGTTTTAACTATGATGAATCATCACATCAGTACATGGATTCCCGGAAAGTGGTGAGAGGTGTCTTTTGTTATGGATGTGGAGAAAAGGGGGTACTCGCGGCCAGCAACACCGACCCGGAATTATACCGCAGTTGGCGACACTAATTAGGTAAGCCTTGTTTTAAATCCCTTTATTCAATTTCCTGCCAAGCGGGTAACCGGCAGTTGGCTAGAATGAAGAAGTATCTCACCATGCGCCGAAAGTTATCCATTCAAAAGCCAGACAACCGACAATACGCACATGTTCAAATTTGTGGTCGGCAGTTAGAAGGGGTTTTTGGACTCCAGAGCCAATATTAGTGTATTAGGCCACGAGAGTGAACATTTCCTGAAGAAATGCGGCATTTCTTACCATCCATCCAAAACTCAAATACATACTGCGAGTGGCACAGCAGAAAACATATTAGGCTTCGTGACTATACCAGTTCAATTCAATGGTATAACCAAAAACTTCCGATTACACGTCGCCCCATCACTGTCGCAAGAATTGTATTTAGGCACAGATTTTTGGAAAGCTTTTGAACTGCAAATCTCAGTGTCAGAGTTGGATGGAAACAAAAATAATTCTGCTGGTCCAACCTAAACCAGCGCAGATATACAAAAAACCTATCTTAACGGACGACCAACAGTATCAACTTCAACTGATCAAGGAAAAATTCCCATCCTCACAACAGCTAGGATTGGGTAAAACAACTCTCTTGGAGCACGTAATAGACAAAGGAGATGCTAAGCCGGTTAAACCGCGTTACTACGCGATATCACCGGCTAAACAAAAGGAAATGCACCAAGAACTGGATAGAATGTTAGCTTTCGGGGTGATTGAGGAATCATCCAGTCCTTGGAGTTTGCCGGTGACAGTCGTGGCAAAGAGTAACGGGAAGGTACAATGTGTCTGGATGCTCGTAAATTAAACGCCGTAAGAGTAAAAGAAGCATACCCGCTACCTATTATTGATGGTTTGTTGAGCAGATTGAAAAACACGAGATACATCCCTAGCCTAGACCTAAAAGATGCTTTCTGCCAAATCCCACTTGAGCTGAGCTCTCGGTGTAAAACAGCCTTCACGGTGCCAGGAAGACCGCTATACTAGTTCACGGTTATGTCATTCGGTTTGTGTAATGCTGAACAAACTATGTGCCGGCTCATGCACAAAGTCTTACCTCACGAGTTACTTGACCGAATTTTTGTTTATTTGGATGACCTATTAATAACTTCACCTACCTTTGAGGAGCACATGAAGTTGCTTGAAATAGTGGCAGCACGTTTGAGAGCCGCCAACTTGACAATCAATGTGGAAAAATCGAAGTTTGTCCTCAGGCAACTGAAGTATCTAGATCATGTAACCGGCAATGGGTGTATCCATTGCCAGGTAGAAACGGAAAATATTAAGGCAATTCAAGAATTTCCAGTACCAAAAACCACCAAGCACATCAGACAGCTCTTAGCGATGAATGGTTGGTACCGGAAATTCATTCCAAATTTCTCATCTGTTTCCGCCCCGCTGACAGATCTGCTCAAATCAAAAAGAAAAATAGTCAATAATGAATCTGCACAGGAAGCACTGGATATTGAAAGCGCTATTAACGAGTGCACCTGTTCTAACACATCCAGACTATCAACGCACATTCTACATTCAAGTTGATGCTTCAAAGACTGGAGTAGGAATTGTGTTATTCCAGAAGGACGCCAACGGGATTGAACATCCAATCGCTTTTTATTCTCATAAATTGAATGGAGCCCAGCATAATTACAGTGTAATGGAACTGGAATATTTAGCTGCGGTGCTAAGTGTAAAGAAGTTTCGTTCCTATGTGGAAAGCTATAAATTTGTGATTATAACGGATCATGCAAGCCTACAATGGCTGATGAACCAAACGGACCCAAACCGTGTTTGAAACTCCAAGGATATGATTTCCGAATCGAATACCGTAAAGGGTCCCGAAACGTGATAGCAGATACACTCTAGCGCGTGTATTCTGAAGAAGTAGCAGAATTAGTGGGATCTGTAGCATCATTCCACATTGATCTCACTTCACCATCCATCACGGAAGACGAGCATCTCGAGTTATTGAAGTCACTATTGGCCAACATTAATTGCAGATGTAACAAGGTTTGTGCAGCACTGCCAAATCTGTAAGCAGACTAAAGCCGTGAATTATACATTGCGACCACAAATGGGGGAATATAAAGAGTTTGATAGACCATTCCAAAAAATTTAAATTGACTTCCTCGGTCCCTATCCCAGATCCAAAGCTGAAAACACACACATCTTAATCGTGGTTGGACCCTTACACTCGATTTGTGTTATTGAAATCAATTCATGAGGCTACTGCCCAGAAATTGGTGGAATATTTAGAACAAGAGGTGTTCCCAGTTTACTCAGTGCCTGAGATCATTCTTTCTGACAATGGAAAATTATCACAGAGCCTATCACGACAATGCTGAGCGAAATAATCTAAGGTCAGCAAATCGGGAATTCGTGATTGGGCAAAATGTGTATGTGAGGAATTTCACGCAGAGTAGTGCTCCGCATAATTACTCCGCCAAGCTAGCAAAGAAGTTCTTACCGGCGACAATACACCACCGTGTTTGCAAAGTGGCTTACGAGATGAAGAATAAGGAGGGCAAGATGTTGGGGATTTTCCACGGGAAGGATATCCGCCTGTAGATGACCAAATAACTGATAAAAGCTAAGTCTATTTCAGAAAATGACTGAAACTACAGAACAAACGTCAGCATCAGTGAAGGATCAGACTATAGGGGAACAGGCTAAAACATCTATCTCAATGGCGGAATGTTGATTAAGGAGGCCACTGCCCATCTTGACACGATATGAACCGACAGAAGTCCAAAAAAAGGGGGGTTAGATGCCAAATTGAGGCGGGAGATTAGTGAGCTCCGCCGTATATTGGAGGCTTCTCGGAGGGAGCCAGTAAACATCAGTCAGTACCTAGGATTAGGAATTAGCTAAGTTTAGATTAGGGATTAATTAAGGCTAAATATAGTGACAAAGATCAGTTGAGCAGTATGAGCATCAAATACAGGCACTAAACGGAGGTTTGATGCAAATGGAAGATCCAACAACAAACCCATGTACTAGATGTGACCACAAATCTACTCCATAAACAGCAAGAGCAGATATCAAAACAGTACGAGGTAATGCAGCCCAACATATGAATCTGTTATTAAATCACGCAGATTTCGTAGATGCAGCCCTCCAGCTAATGATCAATATCAATATGTTTAGGGAAATTCAAGAAGCACTAATAGATGTATTGGTTGATCTGCATCAGGGTCACATCAATAATAACTTAATTTCACCAGCCCAACTGCAAGTGTAGATACAAAAGTTAAAATTGTGGATTCCTGAAAGCACTCGAGTTCCACCATACCAACAGCACTGGGGTCAAATCTATCAATTACTTCGAGTCAGAACGAAAATAATTAAACAGGAAGTCATATTTGAGGTGACGATTCCTCTACTGGGTCAGCAGAACTTCTATGTACACAGGATCTATCCTGTACCAACAGTACATAACAGCCAAATGGTTTACATCCAGCCATTTTCGCCGGTTCTCTTAGCTGATACACACCGGTTATGATATTACCAGATGTCAGCAGATCAGCTGCAAAATTGCCACAGTGAATAAGGAATGTTGCAGCACGAGACGCAACCACAAAAAAATTGTCAGGTACAGGCGGCTATGGACAAAACATTCATCATCCCACTATAGACTCCGAACCAATGGGTCGTATCCATAGACCAGAAAGAGATTTTGAGTGTGATATGCCAATCGGAATAAGACCTCATTACTATTCAAGGAAGCGGAATCCCCATCTTGGCGCGCGGTTGTCTCGCTAAGACCCAGAAGTTTATGATAAGGGGTAGCACTACATACATCTTAAACGATGTTATTTCTTTCTTCTTATCATTTAACCTCACTCAACACTTGCGCCAAGAGTATAAAGCCGTAGTGATGGATACCTTGGACGTTGAGATGGACTAACTAGCAAATGCAGTAAAAGGGCTGCACGGACAAAGATCTTGGATCTCGTTAAACGTGCATGATATCAATCATTATTCTACCACAGATGTGACATTGTTAGTGGTCATGTGGAAATTCCTCAACTGTTGGAATTGTTTCTCTTAAAATTTTTTTTAAACATACTTTGGCGACTTTGACGGTTGCTTCCCAAATGCCACCCATGTGCCGATGCTGATGGAGGATTGAAACGCCATTCTATATTGCTCGTTAGTAAAAATGAAGAAATTTCATTAGAATGTTCTTTAATAAATATATATATATATATATATATATATATATATATATATATATATATATATATATATATATATATATATATATATATATATATATATATATATATCGTGTAATTCATTTCGTGCCCCTATATATCTTTCTTGTCGCTATATATTGTGCTGCAGAGCCCCCTTCTTGAAATGAATCTCTTTAGCGCTCCAAAGAAGCTTTCAGTTGTAAGGCTCATAGCCGCCACGATGTGTAATGCCTTTGTACTAAGGCAAATGAATATACAAACATATGCCTTTGATGGAATTTGTCCTCGTCAACTTTGTCAAATGGATGGGAATAACCTACTCTCGCTTCAGGAAGGCTGCCCATGATTTGTGATTCTGCCTTAGGTTTTTGCTTAAAACATGAGATGATCTCATTCTCATCTCTTCAATTTCTACATGGTGATGTTTCTGGTATAAATCGCGTGCTATTATCTTTGGCAAGTTTCCCTGGTTATATAGGATTATCGGATGTTTAACGGAGAATGAGGCAACAGACATTTCAATACGTCCTCCGACTCGCGTAGTATTCCATGCTCATCAACAAACAGATTTAAACTTTTCAATTTACTGCTATGTGGAAGTGGTTTGCCCTTAGAAATGTGTTTGATGTCATCTGTAAATTCTTTCAGTTGTACATATTTGATGATGGTTTGTTCTGATTTTCAGCAATTCGCATCTTGTGATGTTGCTTTGTTTTCTTCATCTCGTTTTTAGATTGTATAAATACCGTTGAATCAACGCAAGAATCTTGATTGATTTGTGATAGCTGGAATTCATCGAACCACGTTTTCTCCTTCGGTAGTTAACTGATCGGGATTCTTTTTTAGATATTGTTTCGGCCAAGCGGTTTCATTAGTCAGCCAATGCGGACCATTTCACCATAAATCATTTTGCACTAACTCGACTAATGATACTCCTCTTGATGACATATCCGCTGGATTTTCTTTACTCGAAATATGAAATTTAACTCTACAGAGGTTTCTATGAATTTTACCAATTTTGATAGTAGCAGCACACCCATCAGTTCTAGGAGCGATGAACTCTGCTGCCTTAACGGAGCTACTTTTGTTTTTGCAGCATAAACAACCGCTGCGTACGCTTTTTCACTATAGCATCGCTAAAGCCGTGAAGGGATATTTGTTTTCTCGTGCCTAGCCACCGTCGAACTGTAATTGCGTCGACATTTCGTAAATCTGCTCGTATTGCTGCCCATGACTGAAGTATATTTACCGGCAATTTTTCATCCCTTGAGAGGTTTTGAAAAAAAAAAATTGTTTTCTATACAGTACGTGCATCCAGTTGGCAACTAAACTTGAATATATCTTGTGTTGGTTCCAATGATAGCCCCAGTACCATAATTGATGTTGGATAGTTAATGATTGATTTCTCGGTAGTAGTTTCGTTATTTTGATTGTAAGATTTTATTGAGCTACTGTTCGACAGTAATTTTCTTCGATTGAAACCATGGCTGCTTTATATCATCGACGTAAAAGTCGCGCATAATCCTTTTTGCTGCTTCTTGTGAGGTTTGAACGCTCCTAATACCGACTTTGTGTAAGCTTCGAATTGCAAGAAATGGTTCAGGGGCAGTCCCGTACGTCAGGGTATTTAGTTGGCATTTTGCACTGGCATATTGGAATCATCTCTTCATATGTAGTATGTTTTGATGATGACGGTCATCTGGTGCCACACATACCTGACGGTTCATTTTCTCTATGTCTCCGGTGAGTGCAAATTTGTGTTGTCTGAAACGGATTAAAATTTGAATGAGGGTATCTTCGATGACTGGTCCAACCAACAACACATCATTTAGGGACCGACCATTTACAGATTTGCCGGAACCGTCAAAGAATACCCTTAATTTTGTAGTCGAGCTTGTCTTTCGTCGCACGCCGTGAAACAGGTCCCTTGATTTTGTTCATGTACCCTAGTTGGATATACTCTCTCATAAATTGCGTATAGATTTCTTTCCTCAACTTTCCAAAATTGTCTCAGACTACGATCAATATCAATCAATATGTTGAAGTTCTTCGTTTCTGGCTGATTAATGTTAATGCTAGTTCCGGCTATTATACCCATCTAAATACTGTGTTCATTGCAATGAGACCATTGTTTAGTTTACGAGTCTGACCTTGCATGGCCTTTGCAAAAATATCGACTCCAAGTAGTAAGTACGGTACACTACGATGCTCGCTTCATTGAATGTAGGGTCGGGTCGAGTTGCATGTTGCTTAATATTATCTCGCCATGGACAACACTGATATTTTGATTTAATTTGGTGGCAAGTTTGGATACAATGAATGCTTCGGTTTTCCATCCATTTCGCATGATTCCGAAACGAACGAGGATTGAGATGCTAAATGTAAAAGTGCTTTAGACACATGAAATTCTCCGTGGCGATCTCTGATGTTTACCATGGCGGTTGGCAAAAGAGTGTTTGGAGTGTATACTGATGTGTTGCCACACGTTGTCAAATCGGTTGATCCCTGTGATTTCTCAACCTCTCTTGACTTGATTTATCTACCACTGATTCGTGTAGCATAGAGTGATATTTTCGATGGCATTTTTGACACCGCGCTTTTGATTTACATTCGTATACTCTATGGTTTTTACTCAGGCAGTTGAAACAACGGAACAAAGATTGTATCAGCGTTAATCGTTGATCAGCGGGCATACCTTTAAATGTTACGCACTGACGAATTAGGTGTTCCCCTTGATTGCTTACAGAACACTCAGGAAATGTCGTTGTTGCCAATGCTCGCAGTTTCGGTACTCGTGGTTGCATCTTCTGGCTGAAGCCTGTTTCTATTTCTAACGTGCCCGTTATCTTATTGAAGAACTCAAGCAACTCATCAAATGTTGGTAAATTTGCTGCGACAGTTTCTTGTGCCCGTAGCCCTATCGTCTCACTATCCATTTTGCTTATAGGGCTATGTATATTAACCAATGATCTTGATTCTCTGCCGTTTCGCCTAGTGGCTTGAGTCACCTAATGACCTCATCGAACGCATCCATCATTTTTCTGATATTGGTTGAGGTTGGCTGACTACAATTTGATAAATCAGTTGATCGTGTAGTGTTTCCGATTGTATCGCTGAATTAATTTTTTCTTGCTTTGTGATAATTTGCAGAAAAATTAAGGATCAAAGCAGCCGGCTCCTCTTTGATTAAACTTTTCAAATACTGAAATTTATGGGCCGCTGTTAAGCTCTCTTTATTATGGATAGTGGATGTATAGATATCGTAAAACGATTACCACTCCATGTAGTTTCCGTCAAACGGTAAATAATCTTTACGAAAACCACTTCGAAGGCGGTAAATTATTTTCGCAAATTGACCTCTTGCTTACCATTTACTTCGTCTTTGCAGCGACGTTAAATACTCGAACTTACATACTCTAATTTATCGTGTTAGATGTGAGGCTTTAGTGATGGTCAACATAGATTGTGGAATTTGCACTATCGGCCGTCCAATTAGAAAAACGCTTGGTATCAAAAGGTCAATATGGTAAGTGTCAATATGTGAATTGAGCACCACTTCGATTTGACTCGCTATACCATCGTAAGTTTATCGAAGGTAAACATTGTGTGGACAATTACACGTCTACGGTGATATTTAGGCCTCCCAATGTTGGTACTGCACTTGGAATGAAATGCCAGTTAATTCTCTGTAATTAAATTTAATAAATTCATAAATATCGCGAAGTGGTAAGGTTAAATTACTTTGGGTGTTGGGCTGGCTCACAGCTTAAAAGAAACAGATCTCTGGAGAAAAGTCCTAAGATCGCAAAGAGAACGAAGCTCCACACTAACGCTATGAGGCCTTTTAACGAGGTTCTCAAGGATTAGCTGGTTGTGGCAGTTATAGACAAATCCCAAGAAGATGGCAGTATCACGCCCGCCAATTGGGGGAAGATGGAAGGGGCCTTAGCCACCACCTACCTGAAAGTCCTGTCGGAAAATCCAGGACCTGGCAACCCGGAGTTGCCAACGCACAACTGGTAAGTTGCCAAGCTCGAGGAGGCAAAGGCCGACTATAGGTCAGCTGTTATCATCTTAAACAGGGAGTCACTGACTGCACTGGAAAAAAGCAACGGTTTAATCAACTATGGTGTCAGTGCAGTCACACTCAAAGTGTACAAGAAGGACGCGGACAAACAGGAGGCTCCGATGTTACCTTCAGACACTACCGCAGTGCTTAATAGCTCACCTGCGTGGAGTCTTTAAATAGGCTCTCAGAGGACTTCTCATCAGGGGATGACTCTGATGTTACTGTGGTGGGTCTGCTCTAATTTCTAAATTGGGAAAGAAGCGACAGTTGTCATCTTGATCCAGGAACCTTAAGTCACCGAAGACCGGATACTTGGGATTAAGACTTCCTATTATAGATTAATGCACGCGAAAAAAGAAGGTAAGGTTCGGTCGTGCATTCTCATTAAAAATAACATAAGTTGTTTTCTGCTCTCAAATTTCACTAATGGAATTGTAGCAGCGGTCCGCATTGAGGTCGATAAACGAAACTTCTGGCTAGTATCAGCTTATCCAGCTTATGATGAAGTAGATATTCCACCAAACATTCTAGATAACCTAATCTTGGAGGCTGGGGAACGGACACAAATGAACGAGATGAATTACTCCTTGATTACATTTTAAGTACTAACCTTCATTTATGTAACATAGGCAATAAGCCGACCTTGATAGCTAGAAATAGGCAGAAGGTATTGGATATTACTCTTGTCTCGAGCTTTTTGACGATTAGTCTATTAAACTGGAGAGTGTCGGAGGACCACTCCTTTTCTGATCATTGTTATATTCAATTTGAAATGGACTTCTTTCCTTCTCCAAAAAGTCCAATCTACAGAAACAGGAATAAAACCAACTAGGTTACCTTTAGAACTATTCTGCGTAATTCGCTACCAGTCCCGGTAACAAAACTTCCAAAAACTGCGCGAGAGCTCGACGGCTTGGTGGACGAGTTGTCCAGCGCTTTTAATGAACCGATACTGGGCTCTAGTCCCCTTAGCAGGCCTAGGGGTAAATCTCGGCCAGCTTGGTGGTCTAAGGGGATTCAAAAAACACGTCGAAAATGCAAAAGACATTTAAAAACAGCACGAAAAACAATAGGGCCGCTTCCTTATATGAGTCCAAGTCTAAAGACTTGCACTCACATAAGGAAGTCCTCAAAATTTACAAATATCAATTGAGAAGTGCCAAGAGCAGCTCTTGGAGACTATAATGTGGCAAAATTCAGGAGTCTTCGGAGATGTCAAGGCTACGCAAAGTACTAGCAACTGGTCCTTCCATCCCAAGATATCATCAACGACCGGATCTAACTATTTCCTGGTTAGAGGTAATTTTCAAAGGCAGAACAGAAATATGTCACATTCCTAGTAAATGGACAGAAGTGAAGGTTGTTTTCATACCTAAGGCGGGAAAACGCGCACACTGCCATTCCAAAAACTTTAGACCGATTAGCTTGTCTTCCTTGCTTTTGAAAACACTGAAAAGACAAATAGAAGCTCATATTAGAGGCACGATTGTGC
This sequence comes from Tipula vernalis, assembly GCA_958295665.1. Classification (NCBI taxonomy): domain Eukaryota; kingdom Metazoa; phylum Arthropoda; class Insecta; order Diptera; family Tipulidae; genus Tipula; species Tipula vernalis. The sequence continues at coordinate 136,997,184 of OY282559.1, forward strand.
CGGAAAAGATATCAAAATCTCAACATGCCTATTGCTTTCACAATGTGCTTCCAGGGGCTATAACTCGGGCACTTTCGGATCTGCGAGTGGATGAATCACTCACTGGATAGATCAAATGCAGGATCATAAATGCCAGTTTGGGGGAATCCTCCGTCAGAAGATTTACAAGCAGAGGTACGCCGCAGGGTGGCTTATTGTCCCCTCTACTTTGGAACTTGGTCATAAATGACCTGTTGCTGAGACTGGAGGACTCTAGCTTCAAAGTGGTTGCCTATGCGGATGATGTTGCTATTGGTGTCCATGATAAATATCCCAGGAACCTTAATGATCTTATGTAAAATGCCCTAAGCATTCTTTCATTATGAGCCAATGGCTGTGGGTTGAATGTGAACCCACACAAAACCAAATTGGTTCTCTTCTCTAGGAAATATAAACTTCCTCATATCCATCCTCCCACTTTAAATAGGTTCAGCTTGATTTTTACAGTTGAAGCGACGTTTCTGGGTCTCGTTTTGGATAACAAATTAAATTGGAAACCTAATATTCTGGAAAGGGTAAAGAAAGCTACGGTACCGCTATGCTCTTGCAAAAATGTCATTGGGAAAGGATGGGGACTGGAGCCCCGCATCGTACATTGGGTCTATACCGCAGTAGTCAGACCCATACTCTTGTATGAGGTAATAGTCTGGTGGCCTGCTTTGAACAAAACTGTCAATCAAAAGCTGTTGACAAAAGTTCAGAGAACAATCTCTCTGTGGATCAGTGGTGCACTGAGGAGAACATTCACTCAGGTACTGGAGACTCTGCTATTTTTGACTCCTCTAAATATCTTGGGGAAACAGTTGGCAGCTTGTACTGCCATACGACTGAAATTCATCTCAATGTGGACCTGCAACAATACAGGGCACTCATCTATTTTGTGTAACAAACAAATTTCCAAGGGCACCGACTATACTATCCCGTCACTACCTTTTGACACAAAGTTCCGGACTAGGATCCCATCCAGGAAGGGCTGGATGATGGGTGCAGTTTTGAAACCAGGAGTTATAATCTTCTTCACTGATGGTTCAAAGCGGGACGGGAAAATCGGGACTGGAATGTTCTGCGAGGAACTTCAGTTAAATCTCTCCTTAGGTCGTAGACTGGTTGAGGTATAATATAGTATCGGTTTGTGATATTCGCATATATACGGACAGTCAGGCTGCCATTAAAGCGCTTTATTCATACCTCGTCACGTCGAAAGTAGTCCAGAACTGTCTCTCATCTCAGAAAACAGAAAGAACATTGAAATGCCTTTTGCGGTATGAAACTGCTGCTTCAGGAAGAAGCTAGCAAGCTGACGAATGACAGATGGTCAAGTATCACCTCATGCGTAATAACTCAACAGGTCTGGCCAAAGTTAAACTTGGCGAGATCCAAACAGCTGAGATCTCACTTCAGCGAAGTCAGATCAGTATGGTTGTTGGAGTGATTACGGGGCACTATCTCATAGGGAGGCATGCGAGTAGACTTAGTGTTTTCTCACATGACTACTGTCATAGTTGCGAGGACGAAGAGGAGAAAGAGCCAGTACTTAATCTACTTTACACCTGCCCTCGCCTGGCACGAAACGGAGTAAAGTTTCTATGGGGACTCCTCTTCAACGACCTGACGGACCTCTGTAGCGTGGACGTCAGGGGTATCCAGCACTTTGTTAACAGCTCAAAGTGGTTCCAATGAGTTGGAGGAAACAATTATTCATGGTATGGCTGTGGACCAATTTTGTTCCTATGCCTGGTCCTGGTGGACCGCCACTTAAACCTAACCTAACCTAACCTACCTTGAGCATTGGTTGAGTGCGGTATCCAGTTTGGGATTGGTTTGAAAGTTGAGTTGGTGGTTAAATTTAGTTGACTTGAAATGAGTTCGATCAGAAGTTCTGATGACCTCGTTGAAACCTCGCGATTGTGACAGCTAAAAGCTCGAATGTTAGGTTTTGGAACCCGTAACTAGTAAATAGAATACGATACAAAGTATTGGTAATTTGATCGAAAAGATAAAAAGCGGGTAGAGATATTCACTTCCACACACAGTTACGGAAAAGCCGCAGCCATATTTATTTACTTCCTTCAACAAAATTGTTCGCAACGCCTGACAAAACACTTGCTACTCATGTAGCTTGTAGATACAACACTAACGTTATAGGAATTTGGTTGGAACGATAAAAAAAAATGTTGGTAAAATTAATGTCGTACCAGCTATTGGCACAAATAACCGTTTACAATACAAGCTAATAGATTAAAACATCTTAAAGGAAGCATATGGCTATGTACCATCATCCACCGGTATTGCTAAATTGAATTTGGCATAAATATAAAAATGATCTAATCGACAACTATTTAATATTCCAACAAAATCCGGAAGCAAATTTATGTGTTAAACTAGCACAAAAGCATTGAATCACCATAATGCATTCCAAATAAGTCGTTTATGCAAATTTGCATATTAATATATGCGTCGTTTTTTGAGCTTATTTGACATTTACCTTTCAATAGAACAAATCTAGCAAAGATGAAAAATAGTTTTATTTTGTAGACAATCAAAATGTCATCTAGAATTTTGGTATAAAAGATGCCTGAAAGCAAACAATTGGCATCAGTTGTATTTTAACGTGGCATTGTCAAAAACTAAAATCTAAAAAAAAAATGAAATTCTTAACAATTCTGGTATTCAGTATGATGGCAGTATCTGCATTTGCCGCACCACCGCACCATTCAAATGATGTATACATAGCACGCTGGGAAAATGTTCATCGTCGGGATAACGCATATACATTTGTTTATAACTTGAGTGATGGCCAGCTACGTGGTGAAAGTGGTATACCAAAACGTGTTGGTGAAGAAGAACCTATTGTGGTGGCTGGATCATATTCGTATGTCGCACCAAATGGACAAACTTATTGGGTTAATTATACAGCCGATGAGTTCGGTTATCATCCAATTACTGGTTTCGGGGAAGGTGGCCCAAAATCAAGTCAAGATTTTGGATTGGATGCGAATGCAATAAAATCATTAATTGGTTAATAATTGTGTTGATTTATGTGTGTATGTATGTGTGCTCAGATTTAGTTCAATAAAGTTTATATTCTTGTAACAGGTTGCTTTAATTGACCTTTGTTTACGATATTTTCGATGATGAGGTCACTTTGTTAAGCGTTATGAATATTGCTTGTGATTTCAGTATTTGTTATTTTTCGGTCATTCTTGTAATACCATTGTAGAATCCCAATGATAAAATGCAAGTGATCAAAATGTTTCGTGATTATAGTGATTATGGAGAAAGAAAATAAATTACTGGTAAAAAGCCAAGTATTTGAAGAGGTCGATACTCGTTTGTGGTTCCAAATAGGTAAACTTACATAATGTATTAAACAGCTAATGAAAATTGATATCTTTCACAACCTGATATAGTTAATATAGTGTGACGTTTAATAAATTAGTTTCAGTACCAGATAAGATTAAAAAGTGATCTCTGAAATTTCCTCGGAATCAGTTTATTTATAGGGCTCCTTCGTGATCTTCATTTTCAAATTTGACCATTAAAAACGATTACTTTGTTGGGAAGATTTTGGGTTATGCGACAATATGATTTCTAGTTTTGTCCAGACAAGAAGCTATAAAATTTGGCGATCACCCATAAAAATGTTTTTTTTTTTCATCAGCGTACCCGAAGTCAGAAAGATGAATAAGGGCCACTATGCATATATCAGGGAATGCGGCATTCTTATGCCGAAATTAGAGTGTCATATGTAAAGTGGAAAAATAAAATACAACCAAAATATTTTAATATAAGAGCAAGATTCAAAACATGTAGGAAAGAAATATAAAGGGCTGAAGCCTCACAAGGTGATTAGAAGTTCGGTCCGGCACTTAAGTGCATTCGTCAAATCATCTGAAGTTAACTCAATCTAATATACAATCCAACCAAATCGCAATGACCAACGCAACTCTAATTCAACTTTCTTTCAACTTCGACCTGACCTATAACTCAACATCCTTACCCAACACTCAACTCAACCTCCAGCTTAACCTGCAACTGAGTCCCAAACTCAACGCTCAACCCAAACCCTCAGTCGTCCCGGTTCAAAAACTGCAGCGTACAAGAACTCAGCTTAACGAAACCAACTCAACTCAACGCCCAACTCAATCCTCAAATCAACACGATCCGAAGAACTACAAGCGTTCATACATGAATAAGCTAACTTCCATCTCAACCCTAAATTCGGTTCGAAATTCAACTCAACCCTAACTCAAACTCTAACTCAACCCTCAACTTAATCCAAACTCAACACGGTTCAAAAAAACTAAGGTAACTCTAACTGCACACTCAATTCAATTCCAAATATATCAGCAAATGAGATACTTCCTTACTCGACCCTAACCCAACTGCAACTCAACCCCAACTAAATCCTTAAATCAACCCCATAACCCAACCCTCAACTTAACCCCAAACTTAAAAATTGATGAACTGTAACAAAATATTAGTGACCTGTCCTAACGGAGTTTTCGTTATTTCGTAAAGCAGGTACTCGACATTATTTACACAAAACTTCCAAGGCAAAGTCGTGTCGATTGTTGATCGACGCGACAACCACAATAAGGGTGAAATTTTGGATATGCCCACAATGGTATTCAATCAAAATCATAACCTCCAACAACCACGTGTGGACAGTCTACCAAACAGTATACATCCAGCAAAGATATCATCTACATTAATAGATAACCCATTGCTGCAAGTGCCTTCAAATCACCAAACACTACAGCCAGTTCAGACATCACCGAATTACCAGTCATCGAATATGCCACTACAACAAGCAAATCAGTTTGCACAACCTAACCTCATTTATTATGATGGGCAACACGTGCCGATACAGTGCCGTTACCACATATGTACCCATTAATGGTTGATCATGGCAGTACTCAACAGAATATTTCAACTGCAGATATTCAACGACAAATTTTGCAGCAACAACTCGAAATCATCCAGTTGCAAAAAGAAGTGTTAGTTCAGAGAGTCAGCAATAAAAATCGGTATGGTTTCACACCACAATACCTATATCCGTCAGCGGTAGAGAATATAGTACCCGAGTATAATCCTGGTGGTAAAAATGGAATGAACGCAGTGCAGTGGCTGAAACGTATCGAATATTTAAGAGCTGTATATGGCTGGGGTGACACCGAAACGGTTCATTATGCAACTCTCCATCTTAAAGGACCAGCCAAGGCATGGTTTCATGATCTGGAAGCCCCTTTGAAATCTTTTCGAGATTATTCTGATAGTTTAATCAAGTCATTCGGATGCTACATGGACGAAGTAGATCTTCATTCGAAGATGTCGTCGCGGTTTAAACAACCGGATGAAACGTACGAGCAATAATTTTATGAGATGAGGCAGCTTGGACGAACGGGTAACCTAAAGGATTCTTCCATTATTAAATATGTGGTATTTGGTCTAAATAACCCTGAAATAGCAAAAATATTAGCTCTTAATAGATTTACAAGTTTAGATCATCTATTGCATGTCCTTCGTGAACATGATGGGTATTCGGCATATGCTCGACTTGGTAACCCCACAATAGTACCCACACTGAAGCATCAAACTCCAAATAGATCAATATCTACTGAATCGGAAATCAAAAATGGACAGATGAATAATTCTCCTTCCGATAAAGCACAACCGAAGCCAGCATTTGTGTCAAAATTAAGATGCTATAATTGCAACGAGTACGGTCACATCGCTACAAAATGTCCTAATCCATCAAAACGGTTTTGTGATTCTTGTCAGCAACCGGGACACACATCATCGTACTGTACACGCGCTCGATCAAAGGAAGTAGGACTGATTGACACAAAACTTGAAAAGTTCACCGCTGTTACGACCGCATTAATTGATACAGGCGGCCCTATTAATTTGTTAAAATATCACCTTATTCCACAAAATTTAACGTTGGCTCCGTATCAAGACGTTATAAGCTACGCAGGGATTAATGGAGCTAAATTAAATATTTTAGGTTATTTAAATATTAATTGTCAAATTGAAAATGTATTGTAAAATTGCAGGTTTCATATCGTACCTGACGAAACCATGAGTCCTGATTGCATTATTGGACGTGAATTTTTACAAGAATCAGAGAAGCTAACATTAAGTGCGAGTTTACGACCATTTTCTGATGCCGAGTTTACGACCATTTTCTGAAGAAAAATTTTCAACAGGCAACCAATCGGCGTAGTCTATTTTGTAAACAAATTTCCCCTTCCGTACATAATTCTTTTGTTTTCCATTTAAAACATATTGAACCTGCTGAAAATTTTTCTTCAGAAAATGGTCGTAAACTCGCACTCAAACAAAATATAATGAGGATGTCATCGACGCGACAACGGTAGCTTTGTTTAACGAAATTTTGGGAGTTGAATTCGAATCGCAGGTATGTGAAAATTATACTTATGAAATAGATGATCCAACGAGTCAAAATATTACTTTGAGATTGAGAAGCGATTAGTCCAAATGCTAGACAATCACTTTTCCAAACCAAAACAGCAAACACTTCAGGTGTTGCATGAATTAAAAATTGTATTGACGTCCGATCGACCAGTTTATTCAACTCCACGCAGATTATCGTGGAAGGAACGCGAAGTCGTACGAAGCATGGTAACAGACTTGCAAAAGCAGGGTGTCGTGAGGGAAAGTAAGAGTGATTACGCAAGTCCGATATAGTCTTGATAGCTAAGAAAAATGGTACACATCGACTGTGTGTCGACTACAGACAATTAAATAAAATCATAGTGAAGGATCGTTTTCCTTTGCCTGTAATGGACGATTGTCTTGAGAAATTGAGAAAGAAAAGAGTGTTCAGTTTACTGGACTTAAAAAGTGGATTTCATCATATTCCTGTAGAAAGAAATTCGATTCGTTACACCTCTTTTGTCACACCGGAAGGACAATTTGAATACGTTAGACTCCTTTCGGATTGTCCAATGCACATTATTAGCTATAATGGAATTAGACCATCGCGTCGACAGGTGGATGCTATACGTTCTATCCTATTCCAAAAAACATGCTTGAACTTCACCGTTTCCTAGGGTTAGTTAGTTTCTTTAGGAAATTTGTTTTTAATTTGTCATTAGTCTCGAAGCCATTGTACGATCTTTTAAAGAAAGATGCAAGTTTTAGTTTTGGATCTAATAAGTTGGAAGCATTTGAGCTACTGAAGTTAAGATTATTAGAGTCGCCGGTTTTGGCATATTATAACCCATCAGTGGTTACAGAATTGCACACGGATGCCAGTAAAATTGGATTTGGTGCCATATTGCTGCAGAAGCAATCATCTGGACAGTTCCATCCAGTGTTTTATTTTAGTAAATGGACTACTGATGCTGAGAGTCGATATCACTCTTTTCAATTAGAGACGTTAGCCTTAGTCAATGCGGTTAAACGTTTTCATATTTATGTATATGGAATACCTTTTACAGTGGTAACTGATTGCAACTCTCTGAAGCAGACACTTCAGAAGAAGGAATCAAATCCCAAAATTTTAAGATGGACTCTGTTTTTAGAACAATATAGTTTTGAAATATTTCATAGAAATGGATCTCGTATGTCTCTTGTCAATGCTTTAAGTCGTGCTCATACAACATAACAAGAATGTGGGACCTATTTTTAAAAGCAACGTATACTATCTATAAAATTAAAAATCGTGTTAATATTAATATAACCCCTTTCGGTTAAGAAGCGTAGCAAAATAGAAAATGTAACATTCAAATATAGTGGAACCTAATTAACGAACTCACGACATATTCGTTTATCTATATCCAGTGGGGAAGATTACCTAGTCGTACCTCGTGAATAAGATTGAAAAGTGCAAACGATTTTTTTTTATAATTAAGAAAGTGTTACTTGGAATATACACTTTAAAGGGCCACAGTAAAATTATTTTTAACTGCAAAAATTCCGAAGTTACACAAGACGCTATAAGTATAAAACATAACATTGTATTGTTTATGTTAGTTTGGAAATGCAAATAAGGTAGTGGAATCTAAACAAAAATTTGACGTGAGCACAAAGTAGTTTAAATAATTGTATTCTAAATTCTCTTTAAATTAAGGAAACTGATACAGATGTGGAAAAATGAACGTGGTGCAATTTGGTTGATCTATCGGCTAATGCTAAAAAAGATACTCACTGGAATCTAATTAGTGAAAAGTCTAAACGCTAGTTTCTAGAGATAAACACTTTAGTGTATTTGCAAAAAATGAATTCAGTATCTTCAAGCAAGCTAAGCTGAACAAAAACACTTAGAAAACTCGAATAGTACTGGAACTTCCAAATAGTCTCAGATTCGAAAATAATTAACAACAATATACTTCGTTTACGCTATTATCGTCGTATAATATCGAGTGTATCACAATTTGTAGAATCGAAAAGGAGTTGACAAAATTGAGTGGAACATAATTCGCTGAAAATTTGTTGGCCCATATGTTCCATACCATATGTTCAATCTAGTTTTTGAAATTGGGTGTCTAATTCTAAAGACATTTTACCGCTTGGAGATAGGGAACATAATTTAAAAGCAATCGAACATTCGCCCATTGACAAGGCAGTGAGGGTGATAGTTCTGCAGGATGATAACTTTCAAATTTCGAGTCGAGGTAATGCTGAATTTGAAGCCTACAAAACGAACTATACTATGTAAAGCCAGTAAAATCTTTGATCTACTCGGTTGGATCACACCAAACACATCAAAATTGAATACTTTACTCAAAGGCTCTGGATTTTAAACTGGAATTGGGATGAGCCTCTACCAGACGCAGAAGCAATTTTTACTTTATTAATTTTTTGTTGAATATTAATTAATTCATGTAATATCTAATATGCTACCGGTGGTTAGACCATTTTAATTGTGTTTCGATTAACACGAGAAGTATATTAGTATTTACGAACAGTAATTCAACGAAACCGACTAATAGACGTAATTCTATTTATTTAATTATATGATTTTAATACGAGTATGTTCCGAAGATTGTAAGAGAATTCAATCCAGTTTCGAACTGATGAGCTTATGATTATGAAAAAATCAATCTTCTCATCAGGCCGCGGCGACTGGACTGATTATACCCCAATTCTCGTGTTAATCGAAACACAATTAAAATGGTCTAACCACCGGTAGCGTTTATGTACATAAAATAAACAAAATTAAATAAAGTTCATTAACCCTAAAGAAATAGCACATTTTATACTTGTACCACTAAATATACACTTATATAATATTTTACCATTATACAGTAGCACCCACCCGTCCTAATCATCATGGACAGGTTGGAAGTGAAATAAAATATAAGACAGCCGTAACAGAACTTAAAGAGAATTTTTTATGGTGGAACGGACCTGGGTGGTTAACTTAACTAGAGAAATTTTGGAAACCGCAACAGAGGGATTATGCCAACTTTGATTTCCTAACTGGAAATATAATCCTTACGTCAACTGCCGAATATGATAATCAAAGGAAGTCATCGGAAGTAATTCTTTATTCCTAACCAGAGGAGAACTGTATGAAGCAATCTAGAAAATATTCCGATATGACCAACGGAACCGGTTTAAACAAGAAATTAGAGATATACCACGGGTACCGGTTGATAATGCAGGTTTTGTAATAAACAAAAACATAATAATTTCAAAAGAAACATCAAAAGTACTTTATTTAAAGTAAGGTCCATCGCTAGCTAGATGGTTGACCTTGGGATTCTCAAAATAAATCCACTTTTCATTACCAGTTACAACCCTATGCAAAAAAGACCTTTTTCGTAACATTGAAGTAACATTTCATTGATGACTTTTCCGTTTTCCATTGTCTTTCGTTCGGTTGATGGGCCCGCCTATTTCCTTTTCCGTTAATGAAACAAAATGACTGACCTGTCGATCTTAGCAGCAATATATTTCTTGCTGCTCTTAAACGGTTCGTTGCTCGTCGTAGTTGTAAAAAATATAAAGTGATAAAGGCTCTAATTTTGTTGGTACAAACAACCAACTTAAAAAAATTATTTGAGAGTTGGATAGCGCAGTCTAATGATATATCTCAGTTTCTTCGCAGGAATACAATTAATTGGCACTTTATGCCTCACAATGCTCCACACTTTGGTGGTCGGCGATTAAGTCTACCAAATTTCAAGTGCATCGAGTTGTTATTGATGATTCAATACTTACCATGGAGGAATTTTTTAAACTCTTGGCCATTATATGTGCTGTTAGCAGATGAACTATATGCTTTTACTCCATCCCATTTCTTAATTGGGTATTCTTCTACAAAATTACCACAGCAGGAAATGGGTCATCCTAGACCGTCACATTTATCATGCTAGCAAACCATCTAATATATGAACCTGCAATTATGGAAGCGTTTACACCAGAAGTATATTACATCGCTACTCTGGTTAAAACAAATGGTCGTCGGAATATGTGGAACCTAATTTGTAAATGCGGTTAATAGAAATATTGTAAAATCAGTAAAGGAACCTCCAGGAAGGACCCTAGTGAAAGGAGTGATTTTCAATTTAATTAGTAGCTGTTTCTTGCTCAAAATAAAGGAAAATGAGATCTTCAGTCCCTTTATAGATTTGTACATGCCAATTTATAAATTTAAATGTACATTTGGACGGTGATCTGCTCCTTGGACAAAACTAATTTTAAAAAGTTTCATTAATTTCTTGACATAAAAATGAAAATTTTTGGATCCTATATTAGTGGAATCTATTATGATGATTTGTTGGATGACTAGAAAAAGCAACTTTAAAATGATACAATCGCATGTAGAATGCATTACCGTTATGAAAAGCATTTAAATGTAAGATTTGAAGATAGTGGACCCTATTGGGATATTTAAATTGTGGACCCTAAAACATAAAGTGTTGTAATATTATTATTAATTTCAAAATTCCATATATTTCGTACAACGAACGATGCGTTTTGAAGACAAAACATAATGATAAATTGGAATTGTAAATAAAGTTGTGGGACCTAAATTAAAATTTAAAGAGAGCATAAAGTAAAATAAATTGTCTCCTTGAATTAAGAAAAATGATAGATTTTTGTAGCTAGAAATGAAAAAATCTACTTATATAATGTGGAACGTGTTATGACTAGAAATAATAATTTTTGAATTTGGATGATCTAACAGCTGGAGGTAATTATGATACCCAGAATAATCTATTGTGGTTTAATCAAGCTTTAGGGAATTGAACAGCAAGTTTTTGGTAATTTAGTTTTTTTTTAAATTTCAGACTAAAAAAATCGGAGAGTTCATCAAACACAAGTGGGAATTTAGGAGAGCGGTTTCATCGCTTAAGATAATTAAAGGAATGACACTAATCACTAAAATTTGTATGGTTTTCGCTTGTATTATTCAATATAAATCTTGCAGAATGTTTGAATTACTTGATATGAAATTACCTGTCTCAGTAAAACAAAATATAATATGGAAAGCATTTCTTAGTTTTAACAATTAACACGAAATTATTCCGAACCTGCATATCTTCTCCTTAAAGGATTACCATATTTCGGCGGAATCAAATTATTTTGAAATGTTTTAGGTAGCTTTGCTAAAATAAGCATCCGACAGATGGTTTTAATGGGGGCCAATAACCTCTCACTAGGGCTCTCATTTGCATTTTGCACAATAGTAGTTGTTGGAGCAGCAGAACTTTGATGCATCTGAAGAGAGAAAAATATTAATTTAAACACAGAATACATGACATCGTTTGTTTCGTAACTTATCTTTGATGCTAATAATATATTATAGTTACATTGTATTACGTTCCCCATCTAAAAATCAAATTTTAATTCAATTAAATATGTTATAATTTAAATTCATTTAATCTTACATTAGAAATTGGTTTACATACTTTGTATACCCATATTATTTGACGTTTAATTCATGTTTATAGTCTTACCATTGAGGAAGGACTTTAAATAGAGAGAGATTTTGTATGGCTAAAATATGCAAGGAAAAATAATTTCTGTTTCGTTTGGAGATTTTAGTTGTGATATTATGAAAGGAATATATAAATTTTAATTGCCTCTTTCTATTTCTCATGTTTCCTATCCCCATATTATTATAAATGAACACAATGGAAAATTGAAAGGCGGTGCTTAATATTTCATTCTTTCTTCTTTGTATATGTAACCAACAAAAAATCGAACGCAAATGCTAGATCAATACCAGCAAAAATGTTCAAAGCATTACCAAAATTTTAATGCCTTAAAAAATTCGAAAAAAAGGAAGTTAACAACAAACACAACAATATTTTGTAAACAATGATTTTGGGTTAATATGTATTTTTTTTATTATATGTAGCATGTTGATATTTTTAGACTAGAAAGGAAAGAGGAAAACAGTTGATTTTAATGCCATCGTTTATAAATCGTATATGTATTGTTTTAGTGTTGGTTAGATAGTATTTCGTTTTTTCTATTTTTGTGTTTCGTTTTGCATTATACATGTATTATGAACGAAGACCAAAATTTAAATACTTTACAGAATGAATTAACAATCGACATATTCAAAAATTTTTGTATAATGATTTTACTTATTCGCAACGTGATGAATTTGGAATTTTTCGATTCGAGATTTCAAAATCCTAAGCACTGTATTTCAAAGATCGAATATTCAGTATAATAAACGTACGAAGAATGCAGTGAAGCTAAAATAAAAGTACGAACTCCATCGTTATCTTATAGTCATTTATATTTTTATAATATTTACGTGCGTAAGTTCATCTTTTGGGGTAAGGTGGGTTTAATGGTCATGGTGATAGTTAAATGACTCTGTTCATTTATCTTCGCTCCCAAAACCATCTAATTTACAATATATATTAATTTGTTTTTACTGCCAGAACTTTAAATATGGCCTAATATGATGAATTTCATGGTAATCGGTTAAGGAATAGGCAAGTCAAATAATGAAATTCATGAATCTAAAAATTCCAAATTCATCACGTTGCGAATAAGTAAAATCATAATACAAAAATTTTTGAATATGTGGATTGTTAATTCGTTCTGTAAAGTATTTAAATTTTGTTCTTTGTTCATAATAGATGTATAATGCAAATCGAAATAGAAGAATAGAAAAAACGAAATACTGTATTTAAAAATAATAAAAACGCGAAACTCAAATAATAACATTTAGTATAGTGACATTCAAAATTCGTCACGTTGCGAATAGGTATATTCATAATACAAAATTTTTTGTATTTTGTGTTTTTTCAATTTCGTTATACGAATATTCGTCCATTTTTGAATATAAGGATTATTAATACATTGTGTATAGTATTTAAATTCGTTCTCTGCCAAAAAAATACAATCAATGATGACACCAAATTATCTTAATTACTTGTACCATTAAGAAACAAAAAGAAACAAAAAATTCGAGGCGGCTAAAATAACAACTAAAAAACTACAGAATAAAAACCATACTCGTATATACAGTGCTGGTAAAAAAAAATTGGGCAAACATATTTTGTTACAAATTGGAGTCTTTTTTTGCTAAAATTACAAAACTTTTGAAAGCAACTGGCTTATTGTTTCATTTTAAATACATGTATGACGTAATTTTTTGGAGAAAAAAAATGTACCTGCAATTTAGGGGGAAAAGCCGAAAAATGCCAAAATTTTCAAAATACGCTGATTGGAGTTAAAGTAATGGAATAAATTAAACACTTATTATTTAATTTTTTTGTTGTTTTTTACTGATTTATAAAAATTCTATCTTTAATATTAATATTTTGTTGGACCGCCATTTGCTTTTATTACAGCGATACACCTCTGATTTATTGAATTTGATAAATTTTTCAAAGTCGTAGAAGGCATGGATTCCCAAATCGTCATTAACAAACTTTTTCAAGCTTGAATTGATGCTGGGCGCTTTCTTGCTACTTCTAGCTTCATTATAGACCAAATATTTTCAATGGAATTTAAGTCTGGACTGTATGGGGGCCAGCCCAACACATCGATATTTTTTTCTTCGAAGTGCTTTTTTACCTTTAAATGAAGAGATAAGAAAAAAAACAAGTTTTTAGCAAATTATTTATGTTTATCTGAAAGGCAATTTTTCTATCTACAATTCAAAATGAATAAATCACAATTTTGGCGCTAAGGCACGGAGCGTTGTCCTGTTGAAAAATAAATCTGCAAGTCTCGTAAAAAAGCTTTAACATAGAAGGCTCAAATTTGTTATGTAGGACCTGCAGATAAACAGCTGCTGTAATTTTGGAACTAATGAAGCACAATCGACCGGTTTAACTTACAGAAAGGCATCCCGAGACCATAACTCCTTCATTTTTCGGTGGAAGTCTTAAAAGACATCCGATGCTAAGCCTCTTGCGAGATTCTCTCCTTATGCGAATTCTTCCATCTCCAACATACAGCTTGAATTTTGATTCATCGGAGAAAATCACATCATTCCACATCTCTTGAGTCCAAGAAACATGCTCCTGGGCCCATAGCAAACGTTTTTTTTGTCACTCGTAATGTAAACTCAGGCTTGTGGACTGGTTTAAGTGCTTTCAAACCAGCTTAACCAAGTTTTTTCTCACTAAGCTGACTGAAATTTGTTTTCCCGTTGCTCGCTCAAGATCCCCTCTTATGTCCGATGAAGTTTTAAAACGGTTCCGACGACATTGTAGTATTAAAAATTCTAAAATCTCTAAAAATTGATCAAATTCAATGAATTAGAGGTGTATCGCTGTAATAAAAGCAAATGGCGGTCCAACAAAATATTAATATTAAAGATAGAATTTCTATAAATCAGTAAAAAACAAAAAAAAAATTAAATAATAAGTGTTTAATTTATTCCATTACTTTAACTCCAATCAGCGTATTTTGAAAATTTTGGCATTTTTCGGGTTTTCCCCCTAAATTGCAGGTAAATTTTTTTTTCCAAAAAATTACGTCATACATGTATTTAAAATGAAACAATAAGCCAATTGCTTTCAAAAGTTTTGTAATTTTAGCAAAAAAAGACTCCAATTTGTAACAAAATATGTTTGCCCAATTTTTTTTTACCAGCACTGTACATATGAATTTCTTCTGCTTTTTTGTTTTTTTTTTAGATTTTATCCGTATTGGAGGGCAACATTTTTTCCGTTTTAATATTTTTTGTATGGATTTTGTTAACCCAGTGAATGCCATTTGTGTAATGTGCAAGTTAGTTTAAAATTGCGCTGGCAAGTTAGCTGTTAACGTGGTAATAAAAAGATTATAAAAAATCGGTTTCACTGAAATATTAGGATTACTTTGTAAGAAAAATTATTTTACCACGATAGTTTCTATCTAATGTGATGTTCTATTGACCCAACACTTTTCGCAGAAAATCCTGGGAAATACGCATTTTATTTTTGCAATAATTCTTTATTAAAATTAACACAAAAGAAATCCAACACTCATTTCGAAAGTAATAACAAATAAAACTAAACATGTTTTCTTTTAACAAAAGTTAATATTATATTGTTAGTTATACAGTTAAAATTCTAAGCTTTTTGGAAGTTTGGGTAGATGCTTGGTGCCTAGGTTTATTTTTTAATTTTTGAAATTCACCTTTTACTAAAGACCATTTTGAATTTTTTCTGATCAACACAAGAATAAAAAAGTGTATTAAAATTTTAAAATGGTCATAACAAGGCCCTTCATCTTTTAAAGGCAAAAATCCCGAGCCACAATACTCATATATTTTTCCGAAATGTTTGCTACGATATTTGGCAAATGACAGTTTTTTCTAAACATTTGCTCAAATACAGCTACTAAAACATATGCTACTTCACCATACTCCGTCTGCGGTGCTTTAAGTGACCCAAAGTTTGACTATTTATTAAATTTTTTTTTCTGTTATAAATGTTTCACTCGTTGATGTTATGTTGTCATTTTGTTTTAATAATTTTTGACTACATTCATTGCAGTTTACTTTTTTTCAAAATTCGTGCTCTGGAAACAAATATGTTATTGCATATTTTTGGTTGCCCTAATTATTACTTTTTTTTTTATTTAACAAATTTGTTTATCTATTTGATTTTCCCTCCAATCTAAAAATTATAATTATTGCATTCGAAATCGCAAACGTAATTTAAACTCCTTCAGATGGAGAAAAAAGGCAACAAAAACATAAGCAGTAAAATAATCAAAACACAAGAGGTGAATGACCGTTCTGTGACACAAAATAAAATACATTACATAGTATAATTTTTCATCTACATTTTTATCTGCACGTGTACTATCAACCAATTCCACTACATGGCATTGTATTATCAACCTAACTTTATTACGATCATTTATTTCTTACGTTTCCCAAACAAACAGATTCGGATCATTCATATTATTATTATTTTTTGTTTTGCTTATAAATAGAGAAAAGAAAAAAGGACGAAAGATGCAAATCGAAATTAAGTTATATACATATTTACAAGTGTTGTGTCAGTGTGTATGTTGCATGTTTATTCAATGTGTTTCATTTCGCTTATTTAACCTTTGTTTGGCACGATTGTAAAACTACTTCTCGTCAACGCTTACAAATCGGGAAGTGGAACAATTTTATTACGAGTTTTCCATAAAAGGAGGTAAATTCGAATAATATAAATATGATATCATAATTTAAATGTCGTTTTAATTTATTATAAAAAAAAACTTCATTCTAGTTTTAAAAAAAATCAAATTTAGGATGTGTCGTGTTAACAAAAAGGTTAAAAAATACACACGCTGAATCGATTCTTTATTTTGTTTTTTTATTTTTTGTTTTACTTATTCAAAACCAGAATATTTATAGGTAAAATGATAAAAATTATTAGGACAAAACCAACAAAAATGCTTGTAAAAATGTATAAACATTTTTGTTGGTTTTGGTGAGGGGTGTGGTTTCCAGTATTCGTATTTCGTAAATATTTCATTTATTTTAAAAACATTTCGTTCTGTTTATTTAAAACATGAATGATAGAAGGAGAGGCATATAGAAATTATCCTCGTCTCATAAAATCACAAAAACAGAACTTAAAATATTTGAAATTATTTTATTTGGGTATATTTCCCTCATACAAAATATGCTTCTATAGTAGTTATTCTATGGTCTTACCTTAAGTAGTATGTAATTCACAATAGATAATGTTGCAGTAGTATTGACGATTGGAGCATCACAGATTCCACCTAGTGGAAATTTTTTGAACTGAGCTAGCTGATAATTTGACGTTCGAAATTGTTGTAGGGAATTCCAATTTTGAACTGTAAACACAATTTTTACTTACCAGATTGCTAATAATTATAAATAATTCTAATTTTGGATTATAAAAACAATTTTTAAATAGCGGATTGCAAAATTTTGCCAATGTTGCCTCATTTTAACTTGTTTCCTCGAGAGGCGCTTTCTCTACTTTTACAATCGTCAATAATGTACCTTTATATTTTACGATCTAGTTGTTAAGAGATGGCGGAGATGACGGAGATGGCGGAGCTTGTTGTAGAGAAAAAATTAAGAAACGATCTTGTATTTTATTATAACAAATAAACGCAGTTGAGTTCGCTTGTTTTATTTTTGATATCAGCCAAGCGACATTAAATAAGGTTGAAGGTTCTGGGCTAAATAAAGGCAGTCGAGGAAAGCCCAGTACAACACATGGTCCTTCGAGCCGGATTTTCCTTCTAGAAATTCTAGAAATTCGGTAGTTGCGGAAATAGAACGTGGTGGAAACACAGTCGCGGAAATCAAACGAGGAAATACTGTTGCGGAAATAAGGCACGTTTGATTAAAGTCGAGGAAGTTATCAAGGCGCGTCTAAAAGGAAAGCAGCAGTTTGGTCGAAAATCATAATCAGATCATCTCAGCAAAGCAGATAAGTAAACTTTCACTATAAAATAGTTTTGAATTGGCCGTATTAATCTCATAAAAGACAACGTTGTTTGTCGAAAATTAAGTGTTAAGTGTGTTAAGTGCAGTGAAATTAAGTGCAAAAAAAAAGGCTAGAACATTGAGTTAGAAGCAAAAATAAAGACATTAAAAGCCATGCAAGGGACAAATGACAAAGCTTCATAATTTTTTCAAGCTGTCGTCGATACGGAAGATATAGATGGGTTTTAGTCTAAGCTAGCACGTGCTAAGGTACTTCTCAAACAATTTGAGGACACTGAGAACAAGATATATGAGTTAGACCCCAATCATGAAAGTTCTATAATTGATTTCGCTGAACAATTCAACGTCGTCAAAGCGAGGTTAAATAGGCACATTCGAGAATACAACGCGGACCATCAACAACCGGGTGATACAGCAGCGGTAGAGGTAAGACTCCCTAAAATCAATATAGAACTGTACAGGACACTACACGGAATGGCAGTCGTTTTATGACTTGTTTGTCAAAACAATTCACGAAAATGCAAGTTTATCACCAGCCCAAAAGTTCCAGTAGGAAGTTATGTGAAAGATATGACAGGAAGAAACACACCATTAGAGCTTTCATTCACACATTTATGAGCCAACCATCTATCAACCAGGCCAACGCGACGAATATTCGAAAGCTATTGAACACTTCGGATGAGGTTATTAGAGGATTAAAGGCATTGGCAAAAGAAGCTGAATCCAGGGACGTCTGGCTACTTCATATTCTGGAGGAAAAATTGGATTCAGAACCGATCTGATGCATTAGAGTCGTTAAAACAACGTTCAGGTTCACGTAAGAAACCTCCATTTCAGAAATCAGCGGCGGCCTATGTGACAACAGAAGTTAATCCGTGTCCTCTATGCAAAATCGAACATGCAACATCAGAATGTAGCACATTCAAGAAGCTGTCAATCTTGAAACGAAGATAGATTATAAAATCAGATAACCGTTGTTTTAATTGTCTGAGAATTAATCATCCAGTATTTAGATGCTTATCAAAATCAAGATGCAGCACTTGTGGGAGAAAACATCATACGCCCCTGAACTTAGACGATACCAAAGAACAAACGGTTGCACGGCACGTTATTGAACATACTAAACATCCCAACAAGCAACCGGTTTCAACGATGGGTACTCAGGCTCAACAAACTCTGCACGCTGGCATACAAAACAATTGTATTCTTCCCACGGCACTAGCGAATGTTTTGGAAAATTACGAGGAAGAACATGATTGTAGAATTCTGTTGGATTCAGGGTCAGTGTCTACATTTATCTCTGAAAGATGTTGTAATCGACTTAAACTCCCACGACGCCATAATAGAACGATGGTATATGGTATTGGTGGATCAGGATCTCAGGTCACTAGCGGTAAGGTTGAGATTACATTACGAGCAAAGAGAGTCACCCCACAATTATATACAAACAGAAGCACTAGTAATGTCCAAGTTATGTTCAAAACTGCCCAGCCAGTTGAAATGTGTTCAATGTGATGCTAGATGGAAGAATCAGGTATCGAGACAACGTCATAGCCATTGAAGCCATATTTGGATGGTTGTTAGGTGGAGAAATGCAATCGCCTGAATTGCCCTTAACAAATTGCTTCACGAGTCAATCCAATACAGATGCTGAAGGATTAGATATCGCCTTAAAATTATTTTTGGAAATAGAGAAAATCCCAACGTCCAAGATTTTCACAAACGAAGAAGACAAATGTGAGCGTTTGTTCAAGGAAACGACATGCCGAGAAGCAGATGGAAGGTATATAGTGCAGCTATCCATGAAGAAATAATTCGGAGAACTGGGAAGATCAATGGATCTCTCGATTATTCGGCTTAGATCGATGGAGCGCAAGTTTGTAAAAAACGAGACATTCAAGGAGGCTTACATTCCTTTTATGGACAAGTATCGTCAACTTGGACTTATGGTGGAAATAGACGAGTCAGAGAATCCACATGGCAATTACTTACCACATCATGGAATTATTAAATCAGCAGGCGCTGCGGCGAAAATCAGGATAGTTTTTGATGCTACCGCAAAAACGTCATCTGGAAAATCATTGAATGATTTACTTATGGTAGGACCAACAGTGCAGCCAACCCTATATTCTATTTTGATGAGATTTCGAATGCACAAGATTGCGATCAGCGCAGACGTCGAGAAAATGTTTATCGCCAGATATTTGGTTGAAACGACGACAGACGATATCAAAGTATAGTGTGGAGGACAGATAGCACAGCTTCGATCAAACATTACCAGCTAACGACATTGACTTATGGAACGTCAGCAGCTCCGTATCTAGCTACGAGAGTATTAAATAAAATCGCTGATCAAAACCAAAGTGAATATCCTGGAGCTGCTAGTGTTCTGAAGAAGGCTACATATGTGGATGATATAATGTCGGGCGCCAATACTATTGAAGAGGCGTTACAATTGAAGAAGGATATCATCAACATTCTACAAGGCGCGGGAATGAAACTAAGAAAATGGAATTCAAATTCCATTGAATTTTTGAACATGACACCAGTAGAAGATAGAATTGTGCCAATAAAGGATATTACAAGTGGAACAACCAACTATGGTGAACGTTTTGGGTTTACAATGTGATCCGAAGGAAGATAACTTCACGTATTATGTTGAGCTAGGCATTCCGGTATACACAAAACGTATAAATGGCTGTCGTATTGTAGTCAAATTTTTGATACGCTTGGATGGTTGGCCCCGGTTATTGTAAAAATCAAAATACTATTTCAGTCTTGGTGGTGGTTTGGTTATTGTCTTTAGATTGGGACGACGAACTTCCACCTGCGATAAAGCAACAATGGCTTGTAATTCGTGAAAATCTACAGCACTTGCAGAAGATGAAGATACCAAGATGGCTACATACACCAAAAAAGGATGCTGAGTTGCATGGGTTTTGTGACGCCAGTGAACGGTCATACGCGGCAGTGGTTTACTTACGCCTACCGAATGAGGCCAGAAGATACAGTTGTCACATCGTCGCAGCAAAATCAAAGGTGGCCCCCATCACAACAATTTTGGTGGCACGGTTGGAGTTATGTGCAGCACTTTTATTGCCAAACCTTATAACTTCTATCAACCAGATACTCAAAAATCATTCTACGAATGTTGCTTGCTGGACCAGTTCTATGATAGTGCTGGATTGGTTATCCGATGAACCAAGTCGATGGAAGACATTTGTAGGGAGTCGTACTTCCCAAATCCTGCATATAGTACCAAGGGTAAATTAACAGCACAAAAGATCTTTTAGGTCGTAGTGCTAGCCGCTTTTGGGCAGGGACGAAAAAAAAAAAAAAAAAAAAAAAAGGGTAAATTAGCGACATGTCCCAACGAAGGACAATCTGGCAGACATCGCGTCTAGAGGCATTTTTTCACAAGAAGTGATCAATAACAAGTTGTGGTGGGCGGCCCCAGAGTGGTTATATTTTGATGTGCAGCAGCGGCCATGTCAACAACGATGTTATGGATAGAGTCTAGAGGAACAAAAGCACTCAAGAACTTTTGAATTTCCAAACCAATTATTTCAAAGATATTCCTCGTTTAAGAAAGCAATCAAAGTGGTGGCAATGGTGAACCGGTTTGTGCAAAATTTGTTACTATCTACTAAAAAGCTTAATGGCGTAAAACTCAAGGGCCCAATAACGTTAGTTTAAATGAAAGAGGGTACCATTATGTGCTGCAAGTATATTCAGAAAGAGCATATGAGTGTCGAAATCGCATTGGTGAGCAAGCAAAGCCACTCAAAATATCATTGGCAGGTTTAAACCCGTTTTTGGATGATAGGGGTATCTTGCGTGTCGGAGGTAGAATAGACAACTCGTTGGTAAGCTATTCCATAAAGCATCCTATTATCAAGCATCATCAAGTTTAATGAATGGAATCATAGAAGACTATCACCATCGTCATCTTTATGCAGGGCCACCGTTACTGTTGTGAATAATACGCCAGAAATACTGGATCATCAATGGTAAGCAAGCCGTCCGGATATTACAAGCAAGTGTGTGACTTGTTTCAAAAACAAACCAATTCAGTTGACACAAGAAATGGGGAACTTACCACAGTATAGAGTCAAGCACATAAGGGCATTCCTGAAAGTTGGCACTGATTTTGCGGGACCCTTCTATGTATATTACAAACGAGGTCGAGGTCAAAAACCTATGAAGGTTTATGTGTGTCTAGTTGTATGCATGACAACTCGAGCATTGCACATAGAGTTAACAATGGACTTAACTACAAATAGCTTCCTGTCAGCACTGAAGAGATTCATTGCGAGGCGTGAGCATTGCACTGACATTCACAGTGACTGCGGCTCAAATTACATTGGAGCAGGCAACCGCTTGCGAGAGGTATTAAGTTTCCTGGAGAAGAATAAAGAAGACATTTACAACGCTTTATTAAACGAAAGCATTAATTGGCACTACAATCCTCCCAATGCACCACATTTTGGCGGATTGTGGGAAGCGGCGGTCAAACCCACGAAGTTTCACTTGCGGCGTGTTATTGGAAAAACTATTTTGACGGTGGAAGAGTTCCAAACATTACTGGTTGAGGTTGAAGGAATCTTAAATTCCCGTCCACTTTGCAGTCAATCGGGTGATGATGTAAATTTTTTGACACCGGCACACTTCATTATTGGGCATCAATTAACATTAGTTCAGGAAATCAATATCATGGAAGAGAAAATCACAAAACTTAGCAGATATGAAGTACTTCAACAAATGAGACAGCATTTTTGGAGAAGATGGCATATCGAGTACCTGACGTCTATGCAATGTCATGAAACAAACGATTTCATGTATTTATGTATTCTGTGTTTAAATTAATATTTTTGTCTCTTCAGATGCATCAAAGTTCTGCTGCTCCAGCATTGCACCTTTGATTATCGAATAAGTAATTTTTTAACCATTCCAATAGGTAGTTCAGGTCTAGTATTTTCCTCTTTCCTCAGCGACGTTGCAATGGCTATATAAAAGTACTGTAAAACACTATTCTTGGCGAAATGAAAAGAAATTGTGAGTACCCCACTAAAATCGCAAGAACCTCTCAAAACATTTTCATCATCACCATGATGGTGACAATGGTGTAGATTTTTATGGTTTCGAATTTTAATTATGTTCAAATTTTAGCATCTGTTGCATTAGACATTTCACAAACAACCCATCCGTGGGTGTTCTCCGCTTCTTCTAGTGGTGTAATTAGGTTGACTATCTCAAGTTTAATTAATCGTTAAAGAATTTTGTGAATGGAGAAATTTCAATTCGTTGGACTAAATGGGTGTTGGAGTACCACTAAATCAAATGAACCCAAACGACAAAGTCAGTTTCGCCTTTATTAATATTTCAATAAGCAAATTTCAAAAGTGGTTTCCTTCTCATTATAAGTACGCTAGCGGAACCGCATCAGGAGTTACGCTGTTTCGGGATGTAATTTAGACCCTATGGAAAATATACGATATTTGTTGAGGATTATAAACTTTAAAAATACCTACCATCAAAATTCTCAACATAAAAAACATAAAAAATCATCAAATCGCAGCATATAACCTGAAAATATAAACAACATCAATAATACGTCATCCATATAAACCGTAACCTGAAATTTAAAACACAAGAAATTGTAATTATTGTTAGCATATTTACTTCTAAAACTTTTCATAATGCATGTACACTTTCTTAGAATTAAGAAAATCATTTATTTACTAAAATTATGTCCTTTATAGAGTTATTTAAGTTATACTTACATGTTTATGAAAAAATATCGTAAATACGCCGACATTTGTTGTAAACGTCAAATTTTCCTTCACTTACAGACAAGGTAGTAAAATTTCTTGGTTGCGTACACTCATTCATTGTGTGGGACGCATTCATAAATGGTTTTAGACCAATTAACTTTTAGTACACTTTTTTGACAGAAAGATAATAAAAAAGGAAAATTTGTCAGTGTCATTTTGTGTGGCTTAGAATTTCAACTTACATTTGAAATTAAAGTTAAAATAAAATTAAATTAGTGTGAAAAGGAAAATAAAGTTTATAATTAGTAGTGTAAAGTAAATAACTTGCCTTTTTACTTGTGCTTTTAATTGAAATCAGCCGTAATCATCTTTATCAGGGAGAGACTCGCAAGGCCACTTGCTAATTTGGAAATCTTTATCGACGTAAGTGGATTGCCCCTACAATATTAATTTAACGCTTACTTTGGATATTGAAGCCGTCCTAAAACAGAATCCCCTAAAGCATTCCACATTCGGACTTGAAGCCTTTTAATCTTGGTTTCATAATATCAGGTTCAACAGCTCATTAAATTATTCCATATACAAAACATCGAGTATATTACAAATTTAATATTCCTAAATTCTTATTGCTTTGAAATCTATATAATATGTATGTACTTATAAAAACCAACTCAGCCAGCAATGACAAGTACATACATATATACAAAAAAAAAAAAAAATACTCTATAAAATCCACATCGCTGTTCAATTCCACCGCACCAAACATTTATATTCCAATTTTCACGTTGATCCACTTTGATATAAAATCGCATAAAAACCAAAAAAAAAAAAAATCACCAAAATCACATTTTCTTCTTCAATTCATTTCTAATCAAAACGAAACGAAATAAAAAAAAAATCGGTTTTCCATCTCGACAGTGAAAATTTGCTGATACTCTTCTCTATACACATCGCGTGCTTATTTCGAATTTTTATCACACATTTTCTTGTTTCGTCTCTTTATTTTTGGACAATATACAATACCATAAGCAACAATTTCTTCTATATACATACATACAGAGATACATAAATACATATTACATGAAACAAACAAAAAACACATTTTCCGTTCAATCCATAAAAATTTTCCAAAAAAAAAAAGAAAAATAACCAAACCACGTAGGGCACACAGTACAATAAAAATCAAAACGGTTTTTCATTTTATTTCGTGGAAATTTATAGATTTTCGTGTTTTGGAAAAATTATTTTTTGTTTATTTTGGAAAAATCATAAAAATAAGAACATTGAAAAAATTATACATCGAAAACAACAACAGCAACGAAAAAAAATGTTAAATTGAGTTTAATTGGGAAAAAGGAAATTCGATTCGTTTTTCGAGGCGATAATTTTCGTTACAAATGAATGAACCATCGAGTGCGCAATTTGATTTTTATGACATTTTATTATCTCGTTGCGCCGCGGTTTTTTAGTAACAAGTGCTTATTTCTTTGAAGCGGGGGAATTTTTAAACTATCAATGTTTTATTAAAAAAACAGTCGGCTTTTTCTTTTCAGGCCACATTAATTAGGTCTCATACAAATCATTTTGTCTGTTTTTATTCTTTGTACTCTGAAAGAGTCAATATTGGTCAGTGTATTGAAGACGATCAATTTTCAACATTGCAATCTATTATTATCATTATTGGAGGGCCATGCGGGCGATCAGCCACCTCGCACTGCGACCTGAAAGATCTATTGTGCTGGACCCGGCTTAATTGTCCGTCCAGTCAATATTCATGTTCTTAATGAACCTGACAATACTGCTTCCCGGTACGTGATACATACTATCTGGGCTTATTGCTTTCCCTCCTAGATGTTTACTACAGTATGTATGTAGCTCCGCTAGAAAGACAGTAGCATTGGAGCCCAAAGACTTCAAGAGGGTTGTCCCACTCCCGTATATTCCTACTCCTGCCCCGTATTCCGTTTGATTTTACTCTTACAGGTTGCTGGGAATTGTAAATCGCCTGTAGGTCATCCAACTTTACTACAACAGGAAGGCTAAATAAAACTGGAGGGTGGCTGGAATCCAGAGTCCGCATATTTTGGGCTGATTAACCTATCAGCCATTCGTCCATCAGCATATGCTGTTCCACCTTAGATTACGATTATTTGTCAAGGTTTTCTCCTTTAGCGCCGCACTTTCGCCTGTGCCCAATGGCCTTAGTTACCAGAGGTTGCCACGAGGAGGCAGCACGTACACTTGCGAATTGTGAACAGGTTACCCCTGAAACCCCTGAAAATTATTTCAAATTTGCAACGTTTATTTCACCAGCATAATCATTTGGTTAAATTATTCAAAGTCGCCTTGGATCAAATGCCTTCAGATGATTAAAAAGTTGTTATAAGAGCCGATAAAACACCATCCGGTGAGCATGAACGACGCATTAATGCTCCAATGATAAACGAAGTGGCAGTCATTATGGTTGGAAAGGAATTCAATCGGCGAGACATCATAATTCAAAGACGAAATACAAATTTGCAACGCGTCTCTGAAACACACCGATCGTATATGATGCTCTCCAATATCCATTACTGTTTTGGCAAGGTGAAGATGGATACAATTTCAACGTCATTCAGATAAACTCTGTCACTGGTGCAGCAACAACAAAAAAAGTTTGTTATTTTACTTTGAAGTAAATATCGTCCAAAATACATAAATTAGTTTGTTTCTTTATATATGGGGAAAAATTTATTAAACAAAACTATTCGTATTACAGGTTTCATCTATGGATTATTATTCATATCGCATTATGATAAGAGCTCAACAATCCAATCACATTTTGAAATGCCGTCAGTTCATTGTTGGCATGTACGCCAAAAATGAAAGCGAGCGGCTTCTGTACATTCAACATTGGTCAAATGTGCATACTTCCTGCTTCGTATACTGGAAGCTCAAAACATATGCATGATGCTCAAGATGCTTTGACGTATGTTCGAAGATATGGGCGACCAGATCTTTTCATCACATTTATGTGCAATTCAGCTTGGTCGGAAATCAAAGATTTGATATCGCCTGGTCAGTCATCGCATCACAGACATGATCTGACAGCTAGAATTTTCAAACAAAACTAATGAAACTCATGGATCTCATAATAAAAAATCGTATTTACGGCGAAGAGTAATGCTGGATGTGTTCGATTGAATGGCAAAAAACGGGGTTTACCGCAAGCTCATATTCTAATTTGGCTGAAAGAAAAAATTGTTCCAACTCAAATCGATAGTGTTATATCTGCTGAACTACCGAATCAACAAGAAGATCCGATACTTTTTGAAGTTTTCTGCAAGAACATGATTCATGGCCCATGCGGAACATTGAATATGAGTTCGCCTTGCATGAAAGACGGCAAATGCACGAAAAGATATCCACGCGATTTGAATGATGAAACTTAAACTGGTGAGGATGGACATCCGAAATACAGGCAACTAAAGCCAGGAGATGGAGGATTCACCACCACCATTAAAGTAGGAAACGTTGATATTGACATTGATAACAGATGGATTGTTCCATACAGTCTAATACTGCAACTCCGAAAAATCCATTAAGTAAATATTTAAATATGTTAACAAAGAACAGTGACATGGCAGTGTTCGGGCTTTCAAATCGAATCGATGAAATCACTCAATTTCAGATGGAACGTTACATCAGCAGTAATGAAGCTGTCTGGCGAATTCTTAATTTCAGTATTCACGAACGATATCCAACTGTTCAACATCTTGCTGTTCATTTAGAAAACGGTCAACGTGTTTATTTTACCGAAGAAAATGTGAAAGAACAAGCAGCACAGCCACAAAATACAACACTTACAACACTTACTGCTTTTTTCAATTGTGTCAAGCTGATAATTTTGCGAAAACATTGCTGTATCATGCAGTTCCAAAATATTACACTTGGAACACAACAAGCAAAATGTTTTACAGGAGGAAGCGAGGCGCTGTTGTTCTAGACTATGCTGGTGTTCGTGCATTTGATGCATTGGGTCGAATATATACTGTACATCAAAATAACGCTTCACACAGTCAAAGGTCCAACATCATTCCAAGCTTTGAAAACGGTTAATGAAGAAATATGTGAAACGTACAGAGAAGCATGTTATCGACTCGGCTTACGATCAGCATTGGGACACGACATTGGCAGAAGCAGCTCTCATGTATATTCCGCTACAAATTCGCACGCTGTTTGTAATTATTTTAATGACTTGTGCGCCTTCTGATCCAAAAAATCTTTGGGAAAAGAATAAAGAAAGCATGAGAGACGATACACTAAGCCAAGCACGTAGAACGAATCCGAATGTGGAAATCCAGTTTTCGGATGACATTTTCAATGAAGCACTTATACTACTTGAGGATAGATGTATTTCGATCATCAACAAAATTCTTTGCCAGCTTGGACTATCAGCACCGACACGTGATCGAAACAATGTTCACGACAGAGATTTGGTATGTGAACGACAATATAATTCTGATGAATTATATTATTATTATATTACTTAAAAAAGTTATGCAATACGTAGCAAACGAAAGTGGTGGAATTATTTTCCTTGACGCACCTAGAGGCACTGGAAAAACATTCTTGCTCAATTTGATACTCGCTGAAATTCGATTGAAAAATGAAATTGCACTAGCTGTAGCATCGTAGTTTCCATTAAAGGTAAACTATACCGAAGCACCAACATGTAACATCGGTAAAAATTCTGGCATGGCTGCAGTATTAAAAACAAGCTCACTTATTGTATGGGATAAATGCACTATGGCGCACAAAAAATCTCTTAAAGCTCTTGGCCGTACTCTCAAAGATTTCAGAGAAAATGACCGACCAATGGTTGGAGGTCTATTGCTTCTTGCTGGTGATTTTCGACAAACTTTGCCAGTGATTCCAAGATGAACACCAGCCGATGAACTAAATGCATGTTTGAAAGCGTCATATTTTTGGAGACATGTAGAGAAACTTACATTGTCGACAAATATGCGGGTGCATATACTTCAAGATGCTGCTGCGCAAATATTCGTCAAACAGCTTTTGGATATGGGCGATGGAAAACCTCCGATTGATCCGACTACACGTGAAATATCTTTTCCGCCAAACTTTTGCCAAATGCAGTCATCAATTCAAAATGTTGTGCAGAAAGTTTTTCCCGATATTACAAACAATTTCAAAAATCATGATTGGCTTTGCGAACGAGCAATTTTGGCTCCGAAGAATGATGATGTCAACAAAATAAACAGTCAAATTCAATTGAAGCTACTCGGTGAAGTTGTCAAGTACAAATTGATTGAAACAGTTATAGATGAGGAACAAGCTGTTAACTATCCAATAGAGTTTCTTAACTGTTTGGAACCATCTGGAATGCCTCCACACATATTAACTTTAAAAGTTAGTTCACCGTTGATGCTCATTCGCGACTTAGATCCACCGAAATTGTGTAACGGAACAAGACTTGCTGTTAAAAACTATTGCCGAAGTTAATCGAAGCCACAATCATCAGCGGCAAATGTAAAGGAGAAGATGTGCTGATACCACGAATTCCAAAGATTTCAACCGATTTGCCCTTCGATTTCAAGCGATTACAGTTTCCAGTGCGTCCGGCTTTTGCCATAACAATCAACAAGGATCCAGGTCAATCGCTAATTGTTGCTGATTTGAACTTTGAAAATTCCTGTTTTTCGTACAACCAATTATATGTTGCTTGCTCCAGAGTTGGAATGCCGAAAAATCTTTATGTTTACACACCTTCCGAAAAACTCAAAATATTGTTTATCCGCTAGCATTAAGATAAAAAGTTAATAAATAAACAAAATGCTTTTTTTAGCCTAGTAGCACATGCCAGGTGTCCGCTATTATATACAGCATTGGCCAAAAATATAACGCACCCCTATCTATTAGCATTTTATATTAATATTATGTCTTTCTTAACAATGGGTGTTAACGAACGAGTCATCCCACCGAATGCGACCCTTAATTATTTAAAATCACCAATTTTTGTTTTGTTTTAGGTTCTTAACAAGAAGTTGTAGCGTCGTAAAATTTTTTTATTTTAGTTTTGTATTTGATCGTGTGCAGTCTTCACATAAAGTGTTTTAAATCAAAAAGAGTTTTCGTAAGTTTTTTGAGAAAAAAAGTGTGTTTGTGATAATTATGCCTAAAGCGTGCCAACTCAGTGAAGGAATAAGGGCACAAATTGTGTTGTTGGATTCCCAGGGTGTAAGCCAAATTAAAATATCCCAAAAATTAAAATGCTCTCGTGGAGCAGTTCAATCTACATTGAAAAGGGTTAAAGAGACCGGGGACTATGCCTATAAACTACGCTCAGGCAGAAATCGTATCACTTCGGTAAGAGACGATCAATTTGTCGATCGACAAATTGTGCGAAAATCTCTCAAAAACCGACGAAAAACATCTGCTGAGATAGCTGCAGAGCATTTAACAGAACAAGAAGTTCACATTTCGGCACGGACAGTTAGAAGAAGGCTCCTGCAAGCTGGATTGAAAGGTTGTAAAGCAAGAAAAAAACCTTTGCTCTCACTTACCAACATAAAAAGTCGCTTGAGATGGGCTCGAGAACACAAACATTGGAATGACGTGGATTGGGCGAGAGTTGTTTGGTCAGATGAATCTACTTTTGAGGTAAATATAAAAAACAAATATTAAAAAATAATTAGTCAAAAAAAAAATAAAAAATTGTGCTATGTATTTTAAAAGAATTAATAAAGAAATTTATGTTAAATTTGATGGAATTCTTATAGATTTTTGGAACTCCTGGCGCAACCATCGTAAGAAGAAGAGTCGGGGAAGCATACAATCCTGATTGTATAGTGCCTACCGTAAAGCAAGCATGGAGGGGGTAAACTGATGATGTGGGGTTGTATGGCATCATCAGGGGTGGGAAAACTGTTGTTTTGTGAGGGTCCGATGAACAGTACCAACTATGTTACCGTCCTCGAGGCTGCATTGAATGCCTCAATTCGGCAAATCTTTGGGGAAACGGATAGTTCTTCGATAATTTATCAACAGGATAATGCCCCCTGCCATACTTCCGGCGTTACGATGAGTTGGTTTCGAAAAAAACAAATTCGAGTCATGGACTGGCCCGCCCAGTCACCAGACCTAAATCCCATTGAAAATTTGTGGTCAATTTTAAAAAAAAAATCAAGGATCGCAGTATGACTTCAAAGGAAGACCTCAAACGTGCGCTGACAGAGGAATGGAAAAATATATCGAGAAATACCTGCGAAAAATTAGTACGGTCGATGAATAAAAGAGTCCTGGCTGTCATCAAAGCCAAAGGAGGACCTACAAAATACTAAAATTAATAAAATATAAAAAGTATTTCCTAAAAATATTGAGTTTTAATTTTTGTCTTCATTCGTTTTGTAGATACTGCAATTTGGGAGGGGTGCTTTATAATTTTGGCCATTTCTGTATATACAGAGGGTGACAAAATTAAGTGAACACATTCTATTTATAGTAAACTTGTCTTCCCAAACTTGAACAAATAAAATGAATACTAAGTTTTCAATTCTGAAATACTTTACAGGTTATTATTTATTAATCCATTAATTGTATACACCAAAAAATTTGTTAGTTCATTTAATACAAAATAAATTAAAAAAGTTGCACTTTAATCCCTAAGACAAAATTAAGTGAACATATTCATCTTACAAGAAAAAAATTAAGATTTTTTGACCATCTTTATTAATTAATATTTATTATGTCCTCCTCCAGATTTGATGACTACTTCCAGTCGCCGTGGCATACTTTCTATTAGTTTTGAAGTGGTTTCAGTCGATATTTGTTCCCATGCGTGACTTAAGTTCCTAAAAAAATCGTTTTTATTTGAGCGCTCTTTAAATGGAAACTTTTCATCCAAGATCATCCACAGATTTTCTATTGGATTAAGATCCGGGCTCTGAGGAGGCCATTCCAACAGTTTAATTTTATTTTTTGTAAAATATTCCTTGGCAAGTTTGGACGTATGTTTGGGGTCAATATCCTGCTGGAAGATAAGCCGGCGTGGTAAACCAATTTTGCGTACTGAATCTTTCAAATTTTCTTTCAATATGTCCACATATGCACCAGCTGTCATAATATTTTCAACTAAACACAAATTGCCAACTCCACTTCCAGCGAAACACCCCCATACCATAACAGAACCACCACCATGTTTTATTGTGGCTTTTATATTTTGAGCTGCATAAGCGGTTCCAGGATTTCTCCAAACTCGATCTCGTTTTTTAGATCCGAAGAGTTGAAATTTACTCTCATCTGACCATAGCACATTATTCCAAAAGTCAAAGCATTTATTTCGATATTTTTTAGCAAATTTTAATCTTTTCTTCATATTTGCTTTGCTTATGAAAGGTTTCTTTCTCTGAATACAGCTAATTTTCCCTTTTTCTCTTAACCGTCGGCAAATTGTACGTGTGGAAACTGAAAGATTAGTTGCTTCTTTATTTTCGCGAGAAGTTAGTTTCGGGGTTTTCTTCACTTCTCTCACTATTTGTGTGTCTTCCCTTTCTGATGTCTTTCGCTTCCTTCCCCTTCCGGACAAATTTTTTAGAGTTCCGTGTTCTTCATTCTTTAAGTATATTTTTCTCGCGCCAGTGAATGACACGTGGTATTTTACAGCAAGTTGGCGATAGGACAACCCAATCTTACGGTCATTAACAATCCGTTGTCGCAAATCAATTGAATACTCGTTTTGTCTCGGCATATTGCATGAACTTAAAAAATATTCAACAACAAAATTTACTAATTTTTTAAAGAAAACAAATAAAATCATTGAAAATTGTGAATATTGCAAAACTCACCTTAAACCAAAGTTTATTCGAAAAATAACTGGATTAAACATCAAAACATACAGTGTTAACTTAATTTTGTCGCGTCGATTATTGCACATTACATACAAAGTACATATCAACGCAGATAAAAACGAAGTGCAATTTTACAGTTTATACGCAAATGAACGAAAAAGGAAATAAGCAAAACAAAACAAACAAAAAAAAACAATGTGAGGTTTAGAGATCTCGAAAATTAGGGCATTCTAAAAAAGTGATGTGGGTGTTCACTTAATTTTGTCGCCCTCTGTATGTATATATACATATATATATATATATATATATATATATATATATATATATATATATATATATATATATATATATATATATATATATATCAATACCATTTGCTACAAAAAGGCGTTGCAGCGCGCATGCCGGGTATCTGCTAGTTATAGTATAAAGGGTTGAAACCTCATGAGGTGATCAGAATTTCGGTCTTGATTAATTTAACTCCCATCCTAAACTCGGTCCAAATTAACACCTAACCAAAGTTCTCACTTAATTTCAACTTAAACCCTATTGACCATCTAACCATTATAGCAACGTACAATCATACCGGCTTACCTTTATTCCATTTCCGTCATACCATCATGACACTACATCATTAAACGATCATACAATCATACCATCGTACCATAGTAACGTCGAACCATCACACCATCGCACCATGATATATACACTGTATCAAAAAATTGTCCGTACAGCACTCGGTTAAGAAAACATTGATAAAAAAAACAATTACAAATCAAAAAAAAATTCAGTTTTAATTTTTTTAAAACTCAAATTACATTTAAGAACCTGAAAATAATAATAATCAAGATATAAATTAAGTTACTTTCACGTTTGATAAGATTTACTATTTAAACCGCCTAAAACGATCTCAAATAATTGTCCGTACACACAATGAAATTGAGGGAATTTGGTAAAAAAGTTAGGTCTAATATTACGTGTTGTAACCTATTCATGAAATGATACTTTGCAACCTTCTTTTCATTGAGAAAGCCAACTTCCGAGTTATTTCGGGGGGAATTTTTGGCCCATTCCTCCACAATGACCCATTTTAATTGTTCCTTGCCGCTAATTTGGTGTTCACAGATCTTTCGCTCCAAATAATGGCATAAATTATCAATAGGGTTGAGATCTGGTGGCATGGGAGGATGAGGAAGTATTTACTTTACATTGTACAATAACCATTCCTTTATCAGATTTGACGAATGCTTCGGGTCATTGTCATGTACGGAGCGAAACTCTTGCCCATGTCCCATTTTCTCAGCACTTATTAACATATTATCCTTCAAAATATCCAAATAATTAAACCGGTTCATTATGAAGGTCAAATGTCCTACACCCCTTCAGCTAAAAGCTCTTCAAACCATTATATTTCCGCCACCATGTTTTACTCAAGTTCAGAGTTCGGTTTCCGCCACACCATAACTCGCCCATCTGGACCAAAAACGTTAAATTTTTGTTCCTTCTGAGGGAATAACATTTTCCCAGAACTCTTCGGGCTCACTCACATATCCCAATGCTTATTCCAAGCGCTTTTAATATTTTTTTTGTCGGCAAATACATTTCTTGCGTGTCGCACATCGACGATACTCTTGTTTATGCAAAATATTGCGTATTGTCTGAGGTTCTATCGCTCCTTTTTTATGTTGATAAATTTTCGCAGCGATCGATGGAGCACTAAGCTTTCGATTCTGTTTTATTGCCTTCTATATTAGATGTATTTGAGGTGTGTACAGCTTTCGGTTGCGACCACGCCCAACAACCATCTCTAGTGATTTGATTTTTTGGGAGTTCTGGATGATATATTGAATCGAAGATCGCGGGCGAATAGTTATTTTGGAAATTTCCTGTAAACTTTTACCTTCACTCTCCAATTTAATGATCAATTTTTTAATTTCTACACTATTTTTGGTACGAGAATGAAACATTTTTAATTAACTGGACAATATTTCATTCGCCATAAAAAGTACGACTAGTAATTAACTTTTACGTATACAAAATTTCGTAATTTACGGTTAGTTGAAAATAGGAGTAAAACAAATAATAAATTGTTAATGTGCTAGTGTTAATTTTCACAAAAGTGCAAGTGTACGGACAATTATTTGAGATCGTTTTAGGATGTTTAAATAGTAAATCATATGAAACGTAAAAGTAAATTAGTTTGCTTCATGATAATTATTATTTTCAGGTTGTTAAATGTAATTTGAGTTTAAAAAAAATAAAAACTGAATTTTTTGTTTGATTTGTAATTGTTTTCTTCATCAATTTTTCTTTAACCGAGGGGTGTACGGACAATTTTTTGATACAGTGTATTTTACCATCAATCCAACATACCTTCGTACCATCATACCATGATATCAAAGTAACATCATACCATCATACCATCGTACCATCATACCATCATACAATCACCATCATACCAACATACCATCACCATCACACCATTCATATTTACAAACCATCATACCATTATACCATCATACCATTATGCAACAAACCATCACCCAAACTCAATCCTCAAACCAGCATATATACAAAATTTGTCAACTGGTCACGATATCCTAACCAAACTCCAACTCAACTACAACTCAACTTCAACTCAACCAGCCAATTGACCTCTAACATAACCTTCAAATCAATCCTCAAACCAACATATATAAAAAATTTGTAAATATCTCCGCCCTATTGAGGTACAGTTTCCAAAAGCTTTTCAAATCTCCGTCTTGTTCATAAAAACAGACTGGCGAAAACAAATTCCAAATCGGACAAGCCGCTCTCGAGATTCTATGAGTACCGACATCCAGACATCAAGACGGGACGGACAGACATTTTTTGTTGCTTTTTCAGGCTCAGGGACTTTCAAAACGTTGAGCAAAATGGTTTTGGATCAAAGTCGAAGATATAAAGATGGTGATGTATCGATTTTACTGCTAACGCTGAACGAGGGAAAGTCTCCAAACCGCCCATATGAACCGCATTCAGCCAGCAAAAGGAACAACGATTTACAAGAAGACTTCGAGTATGTGGCCTCCACCAAATTCAACAAAAAATTCAAAACCTTATTTAGTGGTCAACCAATGTTCGCTCGACGAAGAAGATTAGATCCTAAGAAGCTAGCCACCACAAGGGTTTGAATTCTTTATTAAAATGGGTATTTATCACTGTTCTGTTAGTAAATATAATTAGCCCCATAAATAAGGTAAGTAAATCGGATGGAGTACGGGGAAACCGGAACTAAACAACTCAGTCAGTGCTAGATCTGAATCAAGAGAAGTATTTCATCAGGTGCCAATTCATCCAAACGATATTCCATAAAGCGGCCTCACACTCCATTTGGTCTGTATCACTTTTCATTCATGACGATTGGGTTACGAAATCCATTGCAACTCAACCAACGGCTAATACATGAAGTTGCCTCGTATTAAGACGATATTTTGATGGTACAAAAACATCAATGGAAGGAGTCAAAGATTTTTTGACAAATCCATGATGATGATAGGCTTCATTCATGCATGTCACGTATATTTCGACACATCATGTTGCATTGCCCATCGAGATGTTTTACTAAATAATTTATTACTGAAAGAATTTTAGCGGATTATGGAAATTTCAGATATTTAAGATCTTGCGATTCGTTTTTTAAGCAAATTACTTCATTAAAACCTGCTGTTCTTAAAAAAAACGAATGTTCCTGAAATTCCTGAATTCTAAATCCCATTATTAGCCGACAGAATTTCGGAGAAGCGGTTATCGAATGAGAGACGTTGAAAAAATGATCATCTGGAAGGAAGATAACTGTTCATTACTTGTGTAAATGAAAGAGAAACCTCTTAAATTGGAGAACCAATGCTAAAATTCAACAACTCCTTGATGATATTTGGAATCGGGTTGAGGTAGAGATACTCTAGTATTTATTAGATCAGAAAGTGACAAAATTATAAAACATCTTCAGCAGAACCAGAATCTATATCAGGCATAGATCGCGATAGCAATTCTTCGAATTATGTCAATTTAAATCACATTTTTCTACGTTTAAAAGAAAAAAATCGGTAGTTTTTGCACAATGTGCTAGTTCTGGATAATCTCTCCAATTTCTACATTTTGGTAGCAGAGCATAGTTCTTCAACCTTCAATCATTCTTCACCAGCCAATCTACGGGACTTTGTTTTTTGGATATTTTTACCGTTGCAACAACCTTCAATCAACACAAACGATACTCAACTCTTCAACAACAAAAGAAACATAAAATCTACAAACGTGCGTAGTAACAGTCAGCGAACCATATTAAGAGCTGTTCTTTGATAGTGAGCGACCTTTATTTAATTTTACTAAGCGAAAAGAATAACGGAAATTTCGGTTAAACGATGTCTTAAAGCAGTTATTTGTGAAAACTATTACGTGATTTCGAGAAAATTTTGTGTTGTGCTTTGATAGAATTAAAATGACGACTGAGGCGAAATTAGCGAAAACAATTCAGGGAAGACAAATAGTTATAAACCAAATCCAGCGTATCAAGACTTTCGTAGACGAAGGTTTAAAGAAGGCTTCTCTTCCCGAATTAGAGTGGCGGTTGGACTACAGATCAGCATTGAGCAGTTAGATGAAACCGAACTCGATCAAAGCGCACGGGCAAATATTGAAGAAATGTATTTTCAATTGAAACCCGCTTTAATGGTTGCAATAACATCCGCTTTTGTGTTGAAGGAAAAAGTTTACAGCAGGGTACAGTAAACCATCAACCGGTTTCAATCAGACTCCCAAAAATTGAATTGAAAACATTTTCGGGTGAGATCACAAAGTGGTTAGAGTTTTTTGAGAGCTTTCAATCACTAGTTCATAAAAATCCTGCTCTAAATGACTTAGCCAAATTTCATTATTTAAAAACATCACTTGATAAAGAAGCTGCAAGATCAATTGAATCGTTAGAAACCACTCCTGCAATTTACACGAAAGCTATAAAAATTCTAACTTCTCGATATGCAAACAAAAAAATTATCTGCAAAGATCATCGTCGTAAGCTATACAGCTTTAAGCCGCTTGAGAAACCGAATGGACCTCGCCTTCGAGAATTGATTGACACTTTCAATGCACACATTCGATGTTTAACTACACTTGGTCGACCTACCAAGCAGTGGTATGATCTTATAGTCCATTTATGTTGTTCGAAGTTAGATTTCTGACACACTCGAAAAATGGAATAATGAAGCTCCAAGTGATAGACTAGAAACATTCGAGTTCGCTTGTTTTCTTGAACCGTCGTTGTCAAACGTTGGGCAATTATACTCAATCATCAGGAGAAACAACAGTTACACGTAATCAAAGGTCTCAGCTGTTACTTCCACGAACTCGATCCACTGCAATGTTCGCGTTACCAAAATATAAATGTTTTTTCTCCAACAAACAGGGTCACATCATATTTCGTTGCAACATATTTTTAACGTTATCAATAACTGTGCAATAACTGTTTAAAGCCAAACCATCATGTCAAGAACTGTCCGATAACCGAGAAATGTCACAAATGCAATTTAAATCGTCACACATTGATTCATCCGGAATTAAAATCTACCACTTTAAATGAGAAGCATAAGCAGATAGCTTCCTCTATAGGTTCATCATCTTTGTCAGCTAATGCAACTGTAAAACTTTCTACTAAGTCAAGGGGTTTCGTGGTATTCTCAACTGCTATAGTATACGTTCTGAATGATAAGGGCACACCAATTCCATGCAGGGCATTACTCGATTCTGGTTCGCAGCTCCACTTCTTGACAGAGGCCTTTGCTACACAATTAGGGGTTAATAAGGTCAAATTGCATGCTCCCATTGGTGGTATAGGAGACGCGTCTGTTACTAGTCTTAATTCCAGCATCATAGCACTTCAATCTAGAATCAATGGTTATTCTACTGACATCACGGTTCATATTCTTACAAAGATAACCCATCTACAACCATCAGTGGAGAAATCAAATACCACAAAATCTACAATTGGCGGACCCTCAATTTCATATTCCGCAAAAAAATCGATATGCTCATTGGAGCTGAACTGTTCCTGGAATTACTAACGATTGGTCAGATCAGATTAGGCGATGGTTTCCCACTTCTCCAAACACTCTGTTAGGATAGATTTGCTCTGGAAAAATTGTAGATACATGTGCAAAAAATTTCTGCAATTTAAGTACAACCAAGGAACCAACTTCAGAGACTGTTCTACAAAAGTTTTGACAATTAGAAACAGTGGAACCTACAGATGAGACCTACACATTATCCGA
Organism: Tipula vernalis; assembly: GCA_958295665.1. Classification (NCBI taxonomy): domain Eukaryota; kingdom Metazoa; phylum Arthropoda; class Insecta; order Diptera; family Tipulidae; genus Tipula; species Tipula vernalis. The sequence goes on from OY282559.1 coordinate 137,036,023, forward strand.
GCAAATGTGTGAAGAGAATTTTGCTCAAACATATAAACATGATGATCAAGGCCGATTTATTGTCCAACTGCCATTTAAAAAATCACCAACCTCGGGAACTCACATGTTACGGCCACAAAGCGATATTGTAGTTTGGAGAGGAAACTAGCTCGGAATGCTGACATTAGTCACCAGTATCGAGAATTTATTGACGAATATTAAAGTTTGGGCCATATGGAATCATAGATAATGATTAGCCAGACAGCTCCACTACTACACTGCGAGTAGTATTTGATGGCTCCGCGAAGACATCTTCTGGCAAATCGTTGAATGACATACTGCTGGTGAGACCGATTGTGCAAAACATGCTGTTCAGTATTCTTATAAGATTCCGGTCACATATCTATGTTTTTAGAGTGGATATATCTAAGATGTATCGTCAGGTCTGGGTAGCACACGAAGACACAAAATATGAATCTATTCTATGGCGAAATAACTGTAGTGACATTATTCAATCTTTTAAAACTGTGACATACGGAACGAGCTCTGCACCTTTTCTGGCCACCAGGTGCCTCAAACAACTGGCAATCGATGAAGCGTCAAACTTTCCACTTGCCAGCAAAGCTGTTATGTCAGATACGTATGTCGATGATATATTTTCTGGATCGAACTCAAAAGAGGAGCTTAAGAAGTTGCAACATGAATTTATTAAAATGTTAGGCACGGCAGGTATGTCACTTAAAAAATGGTGCTCGAACGAGCCTGATGTTCTAACTAAAGGTGTTAGATACGGATTGTGAACAGCTTCTTCATCTGGATGACTCTAGTTTCGTTAAAACTTTAGGCATGTATTGGCAACCAGATGTGGATATGTTTCATTTCCATGTCAATCTGCAAGACCGATCAAAAGATAGAATTACTAAAAGATCTGTTATTTCCGACATTTCCCGAGTTTTTGATCATCTAGGACTTGTATCACTGTGGGAAAAATCTTGATGCAAAAACTTTTGGAGCTAAAACAAGATTGGGATGCCTCTTTGCCTCAAGAACTTTACACCAAATGGACGACATATCGAGCTGAGCTTCCGAAATTAAACTTACTTCAAGTTAAACGTCATCTGTTTACGAAAGACGACCATTCCGCGCTTAGAACTTTGTGCTGCTCATCTGTTAGCCATTCTAGTTAGCCGAATCCTTCCGATCCATCATCCAATGAACTCAACATGTCCATGCTATTGATTGCCAGGATAATTCAACGGAGAGCATTCGGGAATGAAATCGTTGATCTGCAGAAGGGACATCCCATTTCACGAAAGAGTCGTCTTATTTCCCTTTCTCCATTCCTAGACGACAAGAATATTATTCGTGTTGGTGGTCGCCTTAAAAAGTCTAATTTATCCTATACATCCCAACATCCTATCGTACTCCCTCCCGTACATCCATATACTTACAATCTCCTGTGTTTTTATCAGTATAGATATTTGCATCTTGGCCCACAAGCATTGTTAGCCGCCGTCCGTGAGAGATATTGGCCACAAAAGCCTTTCGACACTGTTTCCGATGTTTTCGATTAAGGGCGAAATCAAGACAACAAATGATGGGTAGTCTACCAACACTACGAACAATCATTGTCCCCCCATTTACTTCAACTGGATTGGATTTCTGTGGACCGATTTCCATTTACTACAAATTACGAGACAAGCGACCAGGCAAAGCTTATATCGCAGTGTTTGTCTGTTTTCCAACAAAGGCGGTTCACTTAGAAGTTGTGTCGGACCTGACTACGGAAACCTTTATTGGCGTTTTGAAAAGGTTTATAGCCACCCGAGGATAACCGCAGAATATTTTCTCTGATAATGGGACAAATTTTGTGGGCGCGAACTTACAACTGAAGACAAATACTGCCAACAAAATCGAATTACCTGGCATTCCTGGCATTTTCAGCCCCCCGCTTCTCCACATTTTGGTGAACTCCATGAAGCCGCAATAAAGTCCAGTAAATTATTATTAAAAAGGACAATTGGTGATGCATCATTGACCTCTGAGGAGATAAACACGGTCATCAAGCAAATTGAAGCAATCCTAAACTCGCGGCTAATAACACCATCCCCTGGGACGTCCTCTCACCACTATACTCGAGCCTGATATTCAGACTGAAATAGTTTCACCTATCCGCCGATGGCGTCTAGTCCAACAGATCCAGCAGCAATTTTGGTCCAGGTGGACGAAGGAGTATACCTTGCCGAATTACAATATCGGTTATTGGAGATATAGTTTTGGTCAAAGAGGATAATCTGCCACCTCTGAAATGGCGGCTGGCTCTAATCATCAAATTACACTATGGTGACGATAAATTATCAAGAGTGGCTACAATTAAATCATCTACCGGCACTATGGTACGACCAATAACGAAACTATGTCCTTTGCCTCGAGAAGACGAGAAATTGAAGGAACAATCCCTTCAAGGCGCGGAGAATGTTAAAGATCCATAACAACTGAATAGAGCCCTAATCAAAATCATATTTTTGTCTGTACTGTAATTTATATAATACCTTATGTACTAAGTTAAATTTCCTATATATAAATAATTTGTTTTGCATTCGTGAGAATTATTCAGGTATTCTAATTAATACTGTTACTCTCGAGTGCAAATTGCTATTTTTTGTATTAAAATAAATCATTCTACTTCTGTTAGTTAAACTTAAATAAACATTTTTATTTTTTATGTTGTATTTATAGATGGAATGTGTTTCATTTTGCCTGACTGGTAAAGTTAAAATTAATACTTAATCGTGTGGTGTGATAACAAGATCAATGTCGTATAGTTTGGGTTCGGAATCTACAATTTTCTACAATCTCAAAAAGGCTTGATTCGTCATTGAAGCGGTATTAATAAAGAAAATTTTTACGGATGCTGAAGTTTTGGCCATGTGGGGATGTCAGGTTTAGTGTTAAGCGTGGAAGCATGGTTTATGACAAAATAAATACTGTGACCTAAAAGTATTTCAACTTTCACTCAACATATTTTCACTGGTGTTTAAAAATTAGAAAATTATTTGGAAAAAAATTTGAGTGGAATTTAATATTAAATGTTATATCTTAGTGTGTGCGTAACACGATCGGAAATCTCCGCGATTTCTACAATCTCGGAAATTGCTTTAAGTGAAACTAAAAACGGTCAAAGATTTGCATCGTGTGCCTTCGTGGGATGGCCAATCAAAATACATGTTCAAAACTGCTTCGATCATACGAGCCAAACTACAATAGTTCAAAATTTAGGCCGTTTTTACTATGACTCAAGGAATTTTCCAAAATTGTGGAAATCTCTTATACATAAGTTATATACGTATCGATAAAATCCATTCAAACTAAGACACAACATTTAACATTAAATTCTACTCAAATTTTTTTCCAAATAATTTTCTAATTTTTAAAAACCAGTGAAAATTTATTGAGTGAAAATTTAATTTAATTTAGCGTTATTCAATTTAACCATCGATCATTTTCTCTATTACACTATAATATTTCCAGTACCTCTGTCGAACGTACCATTTCCTCTGGCCTCCGTTCCCTTGATAAATGTCACTTGTAGTGCTGTTCACGTCCAAATTGAAATGGTCGAATGATTTTTCGATCACATCTTTAGCTTTAGCTAAACTAAACTAAAGTATTATGAGTATTTACGAGTATTACCTGCTTCGAGTTATTTCTAAAGTACACATTTGTCACAAGGTAATGCCCATTCCGATGTAAGGTTCAATGAACAAATTTTATCTTGTAATAGTAGTGTTGGCGGTCAAACACCATTATTTTTAATATGGAATTATCTGTACATTCAAGCCTAGCGCAAATTTTCGATGTTATAACTAGGATTCACAGTTATTTTGTTAAATTTGATGTGGTGTGTTTGTTAAATTGACATGTTACAATTTACTCGTATATAACAGCACTCGGTTCTAACTTGTAAAAAAGAAAAATTAATTTACTCTGTATTCTAAACTTTGACTTTTGAGAAGACAAAAGCTTTAGAATGACAATTTTGTTAGTAGTACAACGTTTCCTAGCAGCTCAATAATTCCTGGCCATGTTCTTTCGTTTGAAAGTATTCGCTCCTTGATGGCGGATTCACGAGGTCAGTTTTCCCCTACGCTATTTTTTCCGAACTTCTTAACCAACCAACCAAGATATATGGAAAACGGGAATTTAGTTTTGCATTTTGAAGGAATGAATGGATTGGAAGGCTCGTTCCTTTTTCTCTTTCTACCTAAACTTACCCCAATCAAGGTTTTATTATTGTAGTTGGCTTTTGCCAATTAGCTCCATCTGAAATCATTAAATTTCCTCAATAAATTTGGCAACTTAATGAAAAAAAATGTTTTTTAGATTGCCACAGTTAACCTTCGACAAACATGGCTATGTGATCATAAATACCCGGTTATTCTGAAGCTAGAATAAATCAGACCTTGTAGCGAGTGCCTTGCTACATTGCGCAGCGAGTTGGCCACTCCTGAATACGTTATTTTAATTGCGGTGAATAATGGGTTGAACGAAAGAACAAGCAAACATATATAAACAAATTATACCCCTGTGCTTGATTAACGGTGGATCAAAAGAGTATAAAATGCGTGATTTTTACTTCCGGGCGAACAGTTGATTTGAGTAAAATAATTAAATAATAAACGACAGAAAAATTTTTAATCGTTGAGCATTAAGGATTATAAGATCGATGGTGATCAGTTAGTGTTCTAGCATTTAAAAAAAAATAAAAATAAAATTAAAAATCTTAAAATTAGTTGTAGTAGATATAAGTTAAATTTAATTTTTTTTGGTAAATGATATCTAGTGTTTTGTGTTAAGTCTTCACCAGATAGTACTAAATTTAATAAATTTAATTAAATAAAGTATAAATAAAAGTGAACTTTAATTAAAAACAAAAACAAAATTTTATAGTGCTTAATAAGGAATTACGTACGTGAAAACACGTATAATTTTATAAAAATAAACGATACATGGACCGAAATCTAAGTGAGGAACAGTTAACAAAAATACCTTTTCTAGAAAATTCGAGAAAATTCCGAACAAATTAAAACGGGATTGTGTAAAATTACTCATAATAATAAAATCAATAAATAAGTTCATTTAATAGAGATGGTATTCAATAAATAAGTGATAAATAGGTTATAGTGAAATACGAGAATACAAATAGTTACTCAATAAGTGAAATAAATAAACTATTTTATACATTAAATCAGTTAAATAATAGTTATAGTTAAACTTAAATTTAATAAAAATTAGTGTATTTCTAAACAAACAATTAAATTATAAAAATAAATTATAAGAGTAAAATAAGTGCAAAGCGTTAAATTTTGTTAAAAATAACGTTTGGACTGTATCAGTGAACAAGTGGACGTGCGGTAATAGAAATAAAAAAAAAAAAAAAAAAAACACAATTTTGCTCCCCTTGTACAGTCAACGAAAGTGCTAAGATTATCGAAGGATAAGTTTTATTGATATAAATAATAGTGTTAATGGAATTAATAACGAAAAAAATCATAAATTCTGCATTAAACCAATTCTTGTGCACGCTTCGATTACAAAAACGGTCACCAACCGGTTGAATTAGCCGTTAAGTATGTGGAATGTACATACTTCTGTTACAATATTGGAATCATCAATGTCGACCAACGCTATTCATTAAGTTAAGTTACGATTTTTTTTTTTATTGATTACATTATATTGTTAAATATTTTTTTTTATTGAATTAATAGAATTGCTTCTCCGAGTTTTTTTCTTTAAGTAAATCTCTTAGTTGTATGGGTTATGGTTTTTTTCCTCTTTTAGTGTTTAGGACTAACTTCAACTAACCATAGTGATAATTAAATAATTATAAGGACCGTATGTAAACGCAAATAATTGATTGGATTTGCTGTCATTTTTTTTCCTTTTCATACGTTGTTAATTTTCTAACTTGGAAAAAATTAGATGTTTTTTTTTTTTTTTTTTGCTTATTTTGATTATATAATTTTTTTTTGGAAATATACTTTTTAATTAGAATAAGTAATTTTTGTTGCGTTTTAAATTTTCAACCATCCACCGTTATCAAGATTTTTTCATTCGTTTGTGTTGATTTTGTTCGTTTTAAAGTGGTCGTTACAGTGAACAAAAAAATGAAGAAATAAAGCGATATAGAATGAGGATGTGGTCTTGGTAAGTAGTCGTATACCGGTGAGTATTGGTGTTGCGTGTGTTCCTTTCAAAATTTTAAGATCCCTGTTCAATTCCTCCGGCGGCAACGCAATATTGACTCACGCTTCAAATTCAACCCCCCCCATTCCACTGAGCTCTAGCCACGCTAAGACAGTCCGCCGTTGAAGCCTCTAAGTTAATTGTACAAAAAATCAAAACTTTCTGTGGATGATCTGGGGCAAATCATGCAGCTATGAACAACTCTGTTCTGGTGGCCTCTCGCCCTCTCTTCGGATCGTTACAGTGGCGCCCAAGCAATCAAGGCTTTCCCTTTTCTTATCCTTTTCATAAATATACTCCGTTTCTTTTCAAATCAATTTCAAATTTTGTTTTTGTAATTTTTTTAGCTTACCGTTTTAAATAGAACTGTCGTATGCATTCAACTGCGTCCAGGTTTTGAGTCTGTCGATTTCAGTTAAGACATCATACGAACTTTCTTTCAATTAAATCTCATTCATTTACTTCCGTTTACTTAAGTTATAATGGTCCCATGGAGTCACAATCATCTTACTTCTACTTCTCGGAGTGTTGATTTTAGTATGTGCATTGTGGTTTCTTTGGGTATATTAGTCATTTAAGTTTATATTTTCGCAATGGAGTCCACTTAATGTGTTGAGTACTTTGCTACAAATAATTTTTATTTAGAATCTCGAGGGTTAATATTGCCATCTTTACTGATGTTGATGTATTTTACACCTAATTCGAGATCGTGATTACTTGTCATTACTCATATCCTTTCCTTTCGACACACGCAACCGTACCTTTTCCGAAATACTCTCATTTGTTTTTTTTACTACTAAACTATCAAGATCACATCCTCTTCTGGTGCAAGTATAGTAAATTTTATTACGGTTAAACGAACACATAAAATAAATTTAAAGACAAAAGTTTGAAAAGCATAATATTTCGTCTTTTCGAATATTTTCTTAAAACATATTTAAAATTTTCATCAAATATTTTGTTTTCTACCTTTAGGTTAGATTTACTTATAAATTCTATAAATTTAAAAATTTATTTTGTCAAAAGACTTCTCTTCAAATATATGTATGCTTGTTCAAATGTTTTGAACTCTAGCAACTTACTCGTATGTTTAGCCCATTGTTCACCTAAAATATCGTCATTTATTTTTCGCAGTCATATCGTGGTAAATTGTTCTCAATTTTTCGCTCTTTAGTTAGAAGGAATTAACCAAAATGAGCCCTGATCATTTGGCTCACGACGAGTTCGAATTGGAATGTGAGGTTCGTAACATTAACAATGATAACCCACTTAACAACCTACATGAGCTATTGAAGCGTTTAGAAGATGAAGAGGCTCATCCAGTGTTAATTCCCAACCGACCTCCGCGCTTAGCAAGGAAAAATCCACGAGGGGAGATTAACAAAATTTCGCTAAAGTTTAGGCAAATTTATGATGAAATTCAAAAGGCCATTGAATTAAAGAAGACAAAGTCCAACGTAAAATTTAATACACTTCGTTCTAGATTGTTACACATTGGCGGTCGCTTATATCGAGTTAAGTACTCAACAGCGGTAGGAACAGCGGTAACTGAGCTCAGCAATAAGTGTGACCAGCTAATTGAGTTTGTTAATTCATTGGACGAGGAAGAAGCTGACCCTAATGGATCCGCTAATAAACTAGAATCTCTTCAGCTGGTACAAGATGAACGTCATCAAAGCAGAGAGTCAAATAAATCCTCCGACGATGAATCATCAGAGGATTCTCAATATGCTCACAGTTCTCAGATACCTCAAGTCAAGTCAAAGGGGACATCTGGAAATAAGACTCCATCAGGTTCGTTATCCTCTGGATCTGAGTCTCATCGCACGAAAACTGCTGATTATAATCAAATATCCAAATCTGATAACAAAACTAGTTCTCCTCAATTGGGAACGGCACAAGTTTCATCTAAAATCAACATCCCAGCTTCTGCTTCAAATTTGCGTACCAGTGGAACCAATAAACAACCTGATCATTTTCCAATTTAGAATTCTAAGACCCAAAAATCGTCGAGATCGAACCAACCATCAACTAATCCACCAGTTGTTAATTTTGTGCCGAATGTCACGTATCCCACTAACTACTTCGTACCAAATCAAAATCCATTCTACCATCCACAACAGTTTCAACCGTTAATTCGGGATCCTACAAAATGGCCTATTTCGTTCGATGGCACATTGCATGGTACTTCCGTAAAAAAATTTATTAGTATGGTGGAGCATCAAGCAATGACCAACTGCGTTCATTTACAGCAAATCGCCAACGACATGAGCTATTTTCTCCGGGGAGTCGCCGCGGACTGGTATTGGGATTTTATTCAGCGGCATGGGAACATAGAATGGCCATTACTTAAAGCGTAAATTATAAAACGATTCTCGGATCGACGAACGGATTTAGAGATACGTCGCGGAATTGAGTCTAAGAAACAAAAACCTCATGAAAAATTTATTGACTTTTACAATACCATATTATCAATGTCCTTACAGATGGAAAATCGTATGTCCGATGCAGAAATTATTTTTGTCTTAACACAAAATATGCGTCCTGGCCTACAAGATCGACTTGCAGTAGCACAATTTAACACACTTGATGAACTAGTTGGGCAATGTGTCGCGTATGAAGATACGTGGACACGAAATCGAATTGTACCCGAAATTTATTGTGAGTCGCGTAGAAATATTAGTGAAATTGAAGTATCACAGCATTCTCCATTGACTTATGATAATTATCGTATGAATACCCATGACATTCAGCCTATTTCAACGCCGATGAACCGCAATTTGAATTCTCAATTTACTTGTCAGAACTCTTCAAATCATCAAAATCAGCCACCAAATGTTAGACCTACTGGACAATCTTTTAATCATTTGAGTAACATGTATCCGGATCAAGCCTATCCTACGTCATATGGTGAACAGTACATGAGGGAAATGAATTATACGGCATCTTACCAACCAGCGCTTAACGCTATTTCATCAAATTTAAACAGGTCAACATCCAACCCCCTCCTTCATCAAGTGAGACCCAACTCATCAAGCATTGTTGGAACTGTGGGCCAATCGGGCATTATTTTAAAAATTGTAATTACAACATTTTGCATACATTTTGTTTTGGATGTGGTACACCGGAAGTCATTAAGACCCATTGTCCACACTGCAATTTGATTTGGGGAAACTTGCAGAAGGGGGTGAACATTCCACAGATGGTTCCCCCCGTAACACAAATATCACCACCGAACCAATCCAGAAACGTCGGGTATCGTTCAATTTTGAAACGCCCTTAAATGATAAGTATAGTTTATTAAAATTTCCCAAATCTAAAGTCAAACATCATACATGTTCAAATCGTGTAAAACGCATTTCTCGATCTATCAACTATTTTCGAAGAAGAAGATCATATAAGCCCCAATTAGTAGATTCTCTTATAAGCGACACCACGGATGGGCGGCCTTATGCCGAAGTCGAGATACTAGGTAAAAAGATACGAGGATTGTTAGATACTGGTGCCAATGTATCTTTACTGGGGAAAAATTGTGAAGAAGTTCTGAAGGACCCAAACGTTCATTTAAGTCATCTTCCCTCCTCAGTAAAAACGGCCAACGGAAATGTGGAGCAAATAATTGGCCATATTAGAATCCCCGTTAAGTTTGCTGGGCAAACCGACTTCTTAACATTACATTTGGCTCCTAATCTGAAACAAGAGTTATATCTTGGTGTCGACTTTTGGCGATCGTTCCACTTAAAAATTACTTACCACTCTATGGTATTTGATTTTTCTAACCCATCTTTAATTTTTCTTCCGAATGAAGCATCTGAGGCAGCTCAGACTGACACAGAATCCCTATTACATAAGTTGTCACCAGAACAGCAACAACAATTAGAGGTAGTTAAGAAACAATTTCCTTCGTCCGCTGTGCTAGGTCTGGGACGAACGCATTTGGTAAAACACACCATTGATGTTGGTGATGCCAAACCCATCAAGCAACGGTTTTATGCGGTATCTCCGGCAGTTGAAGCTGAAATTGGCAAAGAGCTTGATCATATGCTTGCGATAGGTGTCATCGAGGAAAGTGGTAGCTCGTGGAGTTCCCCGATGGCTAGGGTTCGCAAAGCAGATGGTAAGTTCCGATTGTGCTTAGACGCAAGAAAAGTAAATTCGGTGACAGTGAAGGACGCTTATCCTTTGCCTCTCATCGATGGGTTGCTTGGTCGTCTAAACAATACAAAATTCATGTCAAGTATTGATTTAAAAGACGCATTTTGGCAAATCCCATTAGATGTGGGGTCAAGGGATAAGACGGCTTTCACTGTTCCAGGAAGACCTTTGTACCAATTTACCGTCATGCCTTTTGGCCTCTGCAATGCGCCCCAAACTATGTGTCGCCTCATGCATCGGGTGATACCTCACGAGCTACACTCCCAAGTATTTGTTTATTTAGATGACCTGCTGATCGCCGCGGAGACTTTTGAAGAACACCTGAGTTTGTTAAGTAAAGTGGCTGAATTGTTGAAGAAAGCTGGCTTGACTATTAATGTCACGAAAAGCAAGTTTCTACTTAGAGAAATCCGATATCTCGGATATGTCGTAGGAGACGGGGTTCTTAAATTAGATTCCTCGAAAGTAGCTGCTATTACCGCCTATCCAGTTCCAAAAACCGTTCGACAACTCAGACGGTTTCTGGGCATGTCCGGATGGTATCGAAGATTTATCCATCGATATGCCGATATAGCAACTCCACTTACCAATCTACTTCGGAAAAATCGTCGGTTTGAGTAGAACGACATGGCCCAAACATCTTTTGAAGAACTAAAAACTGCTCTTTCCACTGCTCCCGTTTTGTCTAATCCAGATTGGACTCAGCCGTTTTTCATCCAGTGTTATGCTTATTCGACTGGTGTGGGAGCTGTCTTATTCCAACGGTCTTCCAGCGGCGATGAACGTCCTATTGCGTATATTTCTCAAAAACTCAATGCAGCGCAACGCAATTATAGTGTTACTGAATTGGAATGCTATGCGGCTGTATTGAGTGTTGAGAAATTTAGGCAATATGTAGAAGGCTACTCTTTTACCATTATCACGGATCACGCAAGTTTGAAGTGGCTAATGGGACAGAGAGAGCTTTCTGGACGTTTCGCTCGCTGGAGCCTTAAACTGCAGGGATTCAACTTTACAATTGAATAACGTAAGGGTAAAGATAACATCGTGCCAGATGCTCTTTCACGCCAGGCGGAGGCGCTTACTCTGGATGAAATTCGGGTTGACGATTCTTTATTTCTCGATCGGGACCTCACATATTTTCAACACCCGGATTATCTTAAACAAATAAATCTAATCCAGTCTAATCCTGATCTCAAAACTAACCTTCGCATCAGTAATGGTAAAATACTTATTCTTCCGAAGCCAGATTCAGATATAACCTCCGATACTCCATCCTGGAAAATACTTGTTCCAGATAATCTTATCCCTATATTAATGGAAAGATTCCATTCAGCACCGAACGCTGCCCATTTAGGAGTTCGTAAAACTTTGGAAGTTCTAAGAAGATTTTATCATTGGCCGAAAATGGCTCTCGATGTCCATCATTTTGTTGCTAATTGTCAGCTGTGCAAATCAAGCAAGGCTTCGAATATTATAACTCGCCCTCCAATGGGTCAATACACGGAAATTTCACGCAGTTTTCAACGTCTTTACATCGACTTCATGGGACCCTACCCTCGTTCGAAGTTGGGAAACACGTACCTGTTTGTTGTATTAGACCACTACAGCCGTTTCGTGCTTCTTGAACCCATGCGAGATGCAACAGGTAAAAATGTTATTACTTTTCTAGAAAATCGAGTTCTAAATGTATATTCCGTGCCAGAACAAATGCTCAGCGACAATGGTAAGCAATTCACTTCCAAAATTTTTCGGGAATTTTTGGAAAAACACGGTATCAAACAAATATTAACTCCTAAATATTCGCCACAAGCAAATGCCTCCGAGCGCGTTAACCGTAGTATATTGTCTGCAATCCGTTCTTACATTCAAGAAGATCATACTACTTGGGATATCAACATTCATTCTATTGCTGCAGCATTGCGTAACGTGGTTATTATACATATAAACCATCCTCTTCAATCACTCTATATATTAAAAAAAAACCGCATCAAAATCCGTTGCGTAGTTTTAAAGATCTAAGCATACATAGGGATATAGGGACAGAGAAAGCGACCTTGTTTTATACTATGTAGTGAGACAGAGAAAGCGACTTTGTTTTATACTATGTAGTGATGATTTAAAAATTGCGAGACATAGCGTTTCTCTTTTGTTGTTGATGATTGTTGATTATCTTTTGTTTTTAGTCGCACGAATTTAATTAAAATCGTAGTTTAAGTTGAGGTATTTCAGTTAAAAAAAAGAACTGAATAGAATAGGTAGCTTTTGTTTTTTATGATTATTGATTATCATTTGTTTCTAAATCATTTGTTTCTAAATGGTAAGTATTTAGATATTTTTTACTGCGGCACATACTTATAATATGTCAATTTGTGCATAGGTAATCATACATATAGAACTGAGTAAATTTTGTACAGAAATTATAAAGTCATGTCTGGAAGACGTCGTCGTTCGAACATAGGTCGTAGTACAGTGAATGCCAGAAGAGTACGTTCAGCAAGAGATGAAGAATCGTCAACGGAACGTGAGGCTCGCCTCAGTCAGGCTCGGGATAGATATAGAGCTGAGAGAGAGAGAGAGAGAATCTTCAGTAGAGCGTGAGGTTCGCCGCAGCCGGGATCGAGATAGGCATACGGTTCAGAGGGACAGAGAATCATCAGTAGACCGTGAGGCTCGACTCAGTCAGCTTCGGGATAGATATAGAGCTGAGAGAGAGAGAGAGAGAATCTTCAGTAGAGCGTGAGGTTCGCCGCAGCCGAAATAGGGATAGACATCGAATACAGAGAGCCAGAGAATCATCAGCACAAGTTACTAATTCATGGGTAAATAAAGAAAATTCTGCCATGAATTACGATCCTTCGATTTCTTACAAGGACGATCGTATAGTATCAATAGGTACTATGTCAGTAGTGTGTGAACATTGCTTGGCATTGAAATTCAAGGACGAATTGAAAGGCATGTGTTGCTTATAAGGAAAAGTCAAATTAGAAGAAATTCTCCCTCCACCTGAACCACTTCACTCTCTTCTTACGGGTGATCATCAGAAATCCAAACAATTCATGCGCAATATACGCCGTTATAATAACGCATTTCAAATGACCTCTTTTAAGAGTAAGCAAGTCGTTGAGCGTGGGTTCATGCCTACATTTAAAATTCAAGGGCAAGTGTACCACTTAGCTGGGAGCTTGCTACCACTTCGACCCGATTATCACAAATTTCTGCAAATATATTTTATTGCAGATCCAGATACACAAGCATCTACGCGGTGTTCAAGTGTTGCACAGCCAATTGATAGAGATTTGATTAGATCTCTCCAAGATATGTTACATTCTCATAATTGCTACATACAGTCTTTCAAAACTGCGATTGAGAGTGTTCCAGCAGGTACTCCTGACTTTAATGTCGTAATCCATGCAAATAAAGTTCCTGTTGGAGAACACAGAGGACGATACAATGCGCCTTCCACGAGTGAAGTAGCAGTGGTGATAGCTGGACAGCAATTTGACAAAAGAGATATTGTATTGCATAGTCGTGATGATAATTTGCAAAAAATTTCAGAGTTACACAGATCTTATGACAGCTTACAATATCCGTTGATGCTATGTCGTGGAGAAAATGGTTATGCATTAATATTTCTCAAGTTGACCCAATCGGTGGTACACCTCTGCGTAAAACAGTATCATGTATGAACTATTATTGCTACCGTATAATGACAAGACGTAACAATTTCAACACTTTGCTTAGATATGGAATGTTAACAAACCAATACTTGGTAGATCAATATGCGAAAATTGAATCTGAGAGATTGGCCTACATCCGTAATAATCAAACTAAATTGAGAGCCGAAAATTACGTTCATCTTCAGGATGCTTTACAGGCGAATGAACACCGCAACGGCATTGGGCAGTTGGTTATACTACCTTCATCATTCACAGGTGGGCCTCGATATTTACATGAAAAATCGCAAGAGCCATGACTTACGTCAGAAATTACGGCAAACCTGATTTATTTATAACTGCAACATGTAACCCAAATTGGCCGGAAATCAAAGAAAATATTAACACCAATTTAACTCCACAAGACAGATACGATATAGTTAACAGAGTCTTCCATTTAAAAGTACAGAAACTCCTGCACCTCATTAACAAGTCTCATATATTCGGTCCGCCGCGCTGTCATATGTACACAATAGAATGGCAGAAACGTGGCTTGCCACATGTACACCTGCTGGTGTGGTTAGTGAACAAAATTAGACCAAACCAAATTGACAGGGTTATTTCAGCTGGATTACCGGATAAAGATGAAGATCCTATCCTGTACGAAATCGTAAAGAAACATATGGTACACGGCCCTTGCGGGACTTTAAACCCGAATTCTCCATGTATGCGAGATTCTAAATGCAGCAAAAAATTTCCGAAGTCGTTCCAAACTCAAACAAGTACTAGCGATGACGGATATCCCAAATATCGTCGACGATCGCCAGAACAGCGTAAGCAAAATGCTACCGTCCGAAACCATGATATTGATAACCGATGGATCGTTCCCTATAATCCGCTCCTTTTGAAAATTTTTGATGCCCACATCAACGTAGAGTTGTGCAATTCAATAAAGTCAATCCAATATGTCACTAAGTACATTAATAAAGGCAGTGATCAAGCCACTTTCAGCATACAATCACCAAATGAAGTGGAAAAATATCAGTCTGGACGTTACATCAGCAGCTCTGAAGCTGTATGGAGGATTCTATCATTCGAAGTGCACGACCGGGCTCCCACAATTGTCCACCTTGCAGTTCATTTAGAAAATGGACAAAGAGTATATTTCACTGAGAACAATATACAAGAAGTTGTTAATAACCCGCGGGATACAACATTGACAGCATTCTTCAAGTTATGTGCTCAAGATCATTTCACGAAAACACTGACATATGACAGAGTTCCAAGTTACTATACATGGAACCAGAGTTCTAAAACTTTTCAACGGCGAAAACAAGGTACTGCGCGGTTGATGATTTCCCCGGAGTAAAAAAAAACGGATGCTCTTAAAGAGAGTTAAACTCAGATGATGTACAATATGATCAAAACATATTTGACGAAGCATTATTTGAATTGAACAAAGTAGTGCAATTACTTTCGGGTAAATCGATCACGGATTCTGGGCTGCCGATGCCAGCTAATACTACTAACTCAGATTTAACTAACAGTGCCGAATACATAAGAGAAACATCATACGATCAAACGAGACTTTTACAAAATATAGCTCAAGATGAGCCACGATTAAACATCGATCAGAAAAAAGTATTCACTGCATTACTATCAACAATTGATAACAATGAAGGGAAATTGTTTTTCCTTCATGCCCCAGGAGGTACAGGAAAAACATTTTTATTCAATCTGCTTTTAAAAAAAGTGAGATCTACCGGAAAAATTGCGTTAGCTGTTGCGTCATCCGGCATAGCCGCTACGCTTTTGGGAGGAGGCCGAACCGCACACTCTACATTCAAGCTCCCGCTGAAAATCGCCACATATGATAATAACAGCGTCTGTAGTGTTTCTAAACAGAGCAATACAGGAAAATTGATGCGTGACTGCTCATTAATAGTCTGGGACGAAGCTACCATGTCAAACAAGACGTCTGTGGAAGCACTGGATAGGACAATGCGCGATTTGTGCAACAAAAATTCACCTATGGGTGGATGTACAATTCTGTTCTCAGGAGATTTCCGTCAAATCCTACCAGTTGTGACTCGAGGAACACGTGCTGACAAAATAAATGCTTCCCTAAAAAGATCCAACCTTTGGCCACATGTCAATAAATTAAAGCTTAAAACTAATATGAGGGTTTCGTCATCTTCACGTGAGAACAGCCTATTTCCAGAGATGCTGCTAAAAGTTGGCAATGGAGAGTTAACACAAAGTGAGGGAAGGATTAACCTAGAAAACCTTTGTGTTTTGATAGACAACATCCAAGAGTTAGTCAACAATGTCTATCCTGACATTGATAACATAAGTTATAAGACAATATCTTGGTTTAAAGAGAGAGCAATTCTGTCACCAACTAACGAACAAGTAGATAAGGTAAATAACTTGATTCTTTTAAAGATTGATGCGCCGACGAAAATATACTACTCGGTCGATACTGTTCTCGATTTGGAAGAAGCTGTTCATTTTCCTACAGAATTTCTAAACTCTTTGAACCCGTCTGGACTCCCTCCTCACAAAATGGTGTTGAAAGTAGGTTGTCCTGTTATTTTATTAAGAAACCTGAATCCACCTAAACTTTGCAATGGCACGCGTTTGCTGGTAAAATCACTGAAAACTTTCATAATAGAGTGCACAATACTCACAGGATGTGGTACCGGAGAAGATGTATTGATTCCCCGAATCCCTCTGATATTCCCCGGATCCCTCACATCAAACGCATCATGTTTCTCCAATAAGCAAACTCTACGCAATATCGCTTAGCGCGGTATCAGTATTAGTATGTTGTGTGCCTACAGTTGCGAATCATAAAAACCTCCGGAGAGTGTCTTCACCAGGCCAACAAATTCTGCCGTAATGTCTTAATGAGTTCTTATCATTGGTTGTACCATCGCCACAATTACTGTCGAACTACAACGAGAAATGAAAATCGATTAATTTTCCTGCCAGAAGAGTTTTATAACCATGTTCGCTTACTGAGAGAAACATAATCGAAACTGTTCTTTAACTCGCCAGCATGCAGTAACATCGTTGGTTGTTGGTGGTCGACTTTATAAAAAGGCTTTAATTTTCGTGGGTTGTTTAACTTAATCAACCCATTTTAATTTTGTAATATCAATTCTTGCAGCTAAGGTATAAGGGCTTAAGGTATAGGTAGCTTAAGATTGAGATTTATATTCGAATATCCTCATAGAAGAGATGTTTAATCTTAATAAAGGCGGAATATTGCAGTGCTGAAAATTAACCAAGTTCTGCAAGACAGGGCTCTGTATTGCTTATTTACTTAGATTATGTGACAGTCAGTTACAAAACTAATGACACGTCTTGAACCTAAAAACGTAGACGAGTTTATAACTTCATAGAATCGTCCTTTCTTTTCAAATTTCAAAGAGAGAAACATGACTCTACGTGTCCTTCGGCAATACATTGTTTCAGAAGTCTAAATGACCAGGTAATTTCCTCAATAGGTACCTCAATAGAATTCTAAAACAGTTGAATTGATGCCCAGATACTTAGTTTATAAAGCATTGCGATATTAATGTTGATAAATTTTCCAGAAAGCTGACTGGAAGTAATATGCCTGACACCGACAGAATCCTGCGCGCTTATCTACTTTACCACGGCAAGCCAAACACTTACTAAGCAAATACAATTTCCATTGTCAATAATTTTTCTTGGGATATTACGTAAAAGAATAGCACAGGCAGCAACCCCCCCGAAGTTACAAGTGGTCAATCAACCAAAAGCTCGATTAGCATAAGTTATTTCGACCAACGAATAAATAACACACGGAGAAGAGAAGGGATGCCCTTTTTGCATTCCCCGTAATAGGGGCAGCATATATCGAAACCTTGTTAGTTTAATCTCCAATTCATACACGATAAAAATTCGTCAAGTATATTGTCAAAATTGCAAGGAGTGGTGCGCCAATTGAAATTGGAAACACAACTTAAGTAAAATCGACCCCAATCAAAATTTACGACTTCAAAATCAAAATAGTTCTTTAAACCGATTATATCCCGATACTTGAATGAGGTCTGGAAGCGTTTAAAACACTGGATTTAGACCCTCTTATACTAAATTATAAGAAGCAGTTTGTTATTTTTGACTGTCACTGACGAAGTCAGTATATCTGCCCTCATCTGATAAAACCCAAATACTATTACCAAATTCTTCAGAGGAAAACTTTCATAAATTAAGTCACCAACTTTGATCTTTTTTCGGTTATCATAAGCAAAAATTAGATAAGGATTTTTATAAAAATTAAGAAACATTTATTTCGCTTTGCGCAACACTTATCACTTACGCTGTAAAAAGAAAATTTAAACGTGTAACCTTCATCCATAACAGCTAAACTGTTATTTTCTCATTTAATTCTATTTCAAGTGTTGAAAATGCTCTTCCGTGGTGAAGGAGTGTTCCTTAGCAGTGCTGCTGTGTTACTTTCAAGCCGCTCGTAGGCATCTTACCTGAATATTTGTCAACAAGATTTTTCATCTTCTTCCGCGACTCCAAAAATTTTAAGAACCTCTCATTTAAATAATCATACGATATCGAAGATCAATCAAATGACACGTTTTAATATTTACACAATTTACAAATTATTTATAATATTTTATTTGTAATCAACGTGGTCACCCAACTCTCGATTATTTTAAAGTTTATGATCACCCCTCGCAATCACTCAATTATTTAATTTATCTAATAAAAAAATGCAGCCGTTCCAAGCCGCACTTTCGAATAAAAATTAATTAGTTTTTTAAACTTCCATCCACCAGTCTCATTTACACCTATTCATAATTGATAACCAAACTAACGAATAATTAAATTTGCTTGTTCCAAAAATATTTTGATTAATCAAATTACGGAATTTTTGTCATAATCTATTATCTAAACACGCAATAAAAAAATGTTAAACTACCACATCAATCGTCCAACTTTCGCTAATCATTTGTGTATGTGCTGCCAATCCAGTAATAAGTGTGTTACGATAACAACTAATTGGTAGTGAGGCTCACTTCCTTACAAACTTGGTTTACTTCCTATTGCATGTAAAGAACAATAGTAATTTAGCAGAAATAATAATCATTGAGTGTTCATTTTTGAGTGAAAATTAAGTCGTTATAGGGTAAATTCGTAAAATACGCAAATTGAATAAATTACAAAAAAAACAGAACGTTAAGTTTGAGTGATTTTATTGAGTGAAAATTTTTGAGTGAAACTTTTTAAACTTAATTTTACAGTTTAACAGAATTGTATATCATATTGGCTAGTGCTATTTTACAATAAAACTGTTTAAAATAAGCAAAACTTTTATATAACAAAAAAAAATTATTTGGTTTGGTAATCCGCACAGCAGGGTATACTGCACACTAAGTACATGTAAACTATAAAATATCCTTAAATCACACAAGTACTTAAGTTACATATTATTTAACAATATTTCCGATTCGCGCAGTTCAATTAACACTAAATCACTAAATCAAAATTGAATCGAACACAATTAACAAGAAATCATCTTCATTCTTCAATGAATCCACAAAAAACAACAAAATAAAGCACCAAATAAATTTAACTTTCTTATTTCTTTTGCATATATCGCGCGGCGCAATCACATAAATTATGTAAAAAAATATGACAACAGCAACAACAAAAACGACAACAAGCACACCAGAAAAAAAGGTCAATTACGATGAGCATAAGAAATTCTTCTATGATGTAACAGTACAACGTTTTTATTTTTTGTGGCTTTCATGATAAATGCTTCGTTGATTTTTAGACACTGTCGTCGTCGTCATATTCGCTATCGTTATAATAGAATTTAGTTAGCTATAATAAGTGTATATAGTTGAAGATGATCAAAAAATAATTATTAGCATTCTCACACCTTTCGGTTTTTTTTTTGTTTTTTAACTTAGTTTTCTTCAAAGAAAATACTTTTGATGTTGTTGTTGTTGTTGTCGAAGTACACAAAACAAAACAAAAAAACGAATGAAGAAAATCATGTAAATAAATGTACACAATTTGGCGGCGATGGAAGATAATTTACCCCTACCCTAAAGTTTATCGTCGCAGGCAAAACTAAAAATCTTAACAGCATATACAATCTGCAACTCTATCTCAAGCACACTCATCTCCTATATATACTTTGGACAATTTGTGGTTAAACATCATTCAGCTTTTAGTGTTCAAATCAAATTTACTTATATCAATTAAATTTAATAATAAAAATAAATTTGAAAATGAAATTCTTCATTGTATTTGCTTTGGCCGTGGCCACATGTGTTATTGCCGCACCACAAGGTAACCCAAATGATGAGGTTAAAATAACAAGATGGCTTAACGATCAAAAGGAGGATAATGCATATACATTTGTGTAAGTCGCCGTGCTTAATGGATACAACGAATGGATACAAAATCAGTGGTGAATTAAATAATAATTTTAATTTTTTTTTTTTTTTACTTGTAATACACACAGATACGAGTTGAGTGATGGCCAAATCCGAGGTGAAAGTGGTGCCCCCAAACAAATTGGAGAAGAACGTCCAGTTGTTGTTCAAGGAGCATACTCATTTGTAGCCCCAGATGGTCAAATCTACTGGGTAACATATACAGCTGATGAAAATGGTTACCATCCAATTGTAGGAACAGGTCCAGAAGGTGGTCCAAAACCAGGACAAGATTTTGGAATTGACCCCAATGCACTTAAATCTTTAATTGGTTAAGCAATATTAAAGAGATAGCAACATATGTATACACAACACAACTATCCTGAATCGTATCTCCAACAGTATCCATAGTAGTTTTATTTATCCACCTCCGAGTTCCTGATCCCCATAATCCGGCAATACTCATTTGCATATAATTTAAATAGTTTGTTATGTTAAGGCGAAAACGATTTTTTTAATCGTTAAAATATAGAAATAAATATTTTTTATAAAAAAAAACAATTTTGTTCTAATTATAATCATTGTGATCATGATCATGTTGTTTGTTAAGTGGTTGGAACATTGTAGTGGCGCGACAATATCAAGAATCATTTAAAAAATGGAATTTATACATAGGTTTGTAAAACTATTTTGATTTTTGAATCCAGTGCTCCTAAAACAATGCCACGGTTTAGAACATTCAAGGTCTCCTTATAAAACAAAAAATAGCACAAAACATTTACTCCTTCAAAAGGTTGGATATACCAAATCTGAAACTCATGTTTTTGATTCTCTTCTGAAAATCCAAAATAATTGTTACGCGATTTCGAGAGCTTAAATAGCGAGGGCTGAAACCTCATGAGGTGGTCCGAACTTCGGTCTTAATTAATTCAAAACAATGAATCACTTAAGTCAATATTCAGCTCAACGTCCTACTCAATATACAAATCAACCTCCATCTCAATCGTAACATAATTCTAAATGCAGTCATCAAATGAACAGACAACCAAACCCTCAAATCAATCACCAAAATAACCACAAATCAACACTTAACCTAACTCCAAATCAAGTTTTAAATTATTCCCAAACCGAACAACTCACTTAATCCCAACGCAGGCTAACTAAATCCTAACTGAACTTCAACTCAACTTAGCTTGAGCCAAATCTCAAATTCTCAACCCTCTGCTCAACTCATACCATCATAACAACATACCATGATAACATCATACCATCATACCATCATACCATCATACCATCATACCATCATACCATCATACCATCATACCATCATACCATCATACCATCATACCATCATACCATCATACCATCATACCATCATACCATCATACCATCATACCATCATACCATCATACCATCATACCATCATACCATCATACCATCATACCATCATACCATCATACAATCATACCATCATACCATTATACCATCATACCACCATACCATCATACCATCACCATTACCATCACCATCACACAATTCATATATACAAACCATCATACCATTATACCATGATAACATCATACCTTCATACCATATGTATGGCCAATTAGGAAGTAACTTGGCTATTTTTAGCCGGTTTTAGTGAAATTTAACATCCATGAATGAAATGGGATTCTTAAATGATTTTTGGATAAAATTCTTGAATATGGCCAAAAAATAAAAAATAAATGAAATTTGACATGTGCGGTGCAAATGGAATTCTAAAATGATTTTTAGATGAAGTTATAGAATATGGCAACCAACAACATTATCTTAAACTCATTTTAGAATCCCATTTAAAACGCACATGTCAAATTTTATCATAATCAATTAAGGAAACTTCCATCCTACTTACTACCAACCCGGAAATTGACCCCTAACTTAACCTTCAAATCAACCACAATTTCAATGCCCAAATCAATAATCAAACCAGCATACATATATAAAATTTCGTTAATATATTTTTCATCGAACCCCAACTCAACTCCAACTCAACTTCAACTCAACACGCAAATTGACTCCTGACTTAAACTTCAAATGGTGGTCAGGTGGAAGTTACTAGGGGGATTCAAGTTGGCACTTGCGGCTAGATCCGTAACTTGCAACTTCCACAAGTGCTCGTGTTACCTCCACGTGGCGACCGCTGGTAACTAGATTGCTGATTCTTTGGCTTATATGCTAAAAAACGGCGCTAAATGAGCCAACCTTAAACAAATCGCTGGGCTGGGTTAAGGTGTTAATCGTACTGTGCCGATAATCGACCAGACTGGGGGCCCAGCTTTAAAACTAGGTCAGTCGCTAACGGTGAATCCGGATACTTGGCGCCCTCCGGATTAAGTAGCCTTATCTGTGTATTGCGGATCTCTGCAGAGATGGACACTTCTTTCTCCGCTACTCGTGGGAACAATTATGGATCTTCATAATAACAAAAAACAACAAAAAGAATCCGGATTTCTAAAAAACCGGAAAATGTGGACAACGAGACTCGTCTCTGTAGGCCTGACTCTAGGTCTACAAATAAACAACGAGACATAAGCTCAGGCGAGGCTGGTCCCTCCACTCGGGTCACCAAATCTGAGTATAGAAATACAAAGCGAAACCAAAGCACGAACGAAGCTGGTTCCTCAAAACCAACCTATAATACTAGGAGGAAGGCCTGGGGGCCCTGGATAAGATAAATAACATCTCGCATAAGACAGAACGGATAAGGCAAAACAGTCACCGAGAAAAAGTCGGAAGGCCCTTCAGCTGGCTCACAGCTTAAAACAAATAAATCTCAGGAGGAAAGTCCTCAGATCGCAAAGCGAACAAACCCCATGCTTCCGCTATGAGGCCTTTTAATGAGGTCCTCAAGGATCAGCTGGTTGTGGCAGTTATTGACAAATCCCAAGAGGATGGTAGTATCACGCCCGCCAATTGGGGGAAGGTGGAAGGGGCCTTAGCCACCACCTACCTGAAAGTCCTGTCGGAAAATCCAGGACCTGCTCCGACTTGTCGAGACGCGGGCTGGCACAGGAATCAGGTAAACTGACTGCCTGTGCAGATCAGAGGTCACTGCTGCTTTATAAGAAGGCAGTAACAGGACTTGGCGAGGTATGGCCCGGAGCCAGCCTTGCTGTGATTGATAGGGAGAAGATCACCTGCAGACCAAGAGCTAGGGTGTACATCCCTTCGGAGCCTAGTGATCCGAAGGTGATACTCCAGTTGTGCGTTGGCAATTCCGGGTTGCCAACCCGTTGCTAAGCTCGATGAGATAAAGGCTAACTATAGGTCAGCGGTTATCATCGTAAACAGGAAGTCACTGACTGCACTGGAAAAAACCAACGGTTTAATCAACTATGGTTTCAGTGCAGTCACACTCAAGGTGTACAAGAAGGACGCGGACAAGCCGGAGGCTCCGAAGCCATCTTCAGAAACTACCGCGGTGCTTGATAGCTCATCTGCGTGTGCGGAGGAAGCCAGCCAAGCGGAAACTCTATCCACGATAGGCAGAGGTCAACGTCCATGGAGTTTTTAAAGAGGTTCTCAGAGGACTTCTTATCAGGGGATGCCTATGATGTTACTGTGGTGGAGAAGTGGCTGCAGAGATGACACTGACATTTCTGCAAGTCAACCTCCACCACTCTAAGGCAGCATCAGCAGCTCTAATTTTAAAAATTGGGAAAGAAGCGACATATGTCGTCTTGATCCAGGAACCTTGGGTCACTGAAGACCGCGTACTTGGGCTCAAGACTTCCTATTATAGATTAATGCACGCGAAAAAAAAAGGTAAGGTTCGATCGTGCATTCTCATTAAAAATAACATAAGTTGTTTTCTGCTATCTAATTTCAGTAACGGAGAGGTGGCAGCGGTCAGCATTGAGGTCGATAAACTAAACCTCTGGCTAGTATTAGCTTACCTAGCTTATGATGAAGTGAATAATCCACCAATCATTCTAGGTGAGCTAATCTTGGAGGCTCAGAAGAGCAAGGTTGGAGTCATTCTTGGAAGTAATGCAAATGCTCATCACACGATCTGGGGAAGTACGGACACAACTGAACGAGGTGAGTTACTCGTCGATTACACTTTAAGTACTAACCTTCATATATATAACATAGGCAATAAGCCGACCTTTATAACTAGTAATAGACAGGAAGTATTGGATATTATTCTTGTCTCAAGCTTTTTGACGATTAGTCTATTAAACTGGAGAGTGTCGGAGGACCACTCTTTTTCTGATCATTGTTATCTTCAATTTGAAATGGACTTGACTTCTCTAAAAAGTCCAATCTACAGAAACAGGAGTAAAACCAACTGGGCTACCTTTAGAACTATTCTGGGCAATTCACTACCAGTTCCGTTGCCAAAACCTCCTAAAGCTGCGCGAGAGCTCAATGGCTTGGTGGACGAGTTGTCCAACGCTTTTAATGAAGCGTTACTGGGCCCAATCCCCTTAGCAGGCCTAGGGGTAAATCACGGCCACCCTGGTGGCCCAAGGAGATTCAACAAACACGTCGAAAGTGCAAAAGACTCTTCAAAACAGCACGGAAAACAAAATCTGCTGTAGACTGGGACTCCTATAAGGAAGTCTTAAAAATTTACAAATATCAATTGAGAAGTGCCAAGAACAGCTCTTGGAGACTATACTGTGGCAAAATTCAGGAGTCTTCGGAGATGTCTAGGCTACGTAAAGTACGTTATCTTCAACGGCCGGATGGGATATGGACCACTAATAGTGCGGAATCGAAACCATTTAAGTCGCCTGGACTCTATGGTATTATCCCTGCGGATATTCAACAATCTACGGATCTACCAATTTCCTGGCTAGAGATAATTTTCAAAGGCAGCCTAGAACTATGTCACATTCCTAGTAAATGGACAGAAGTGAAGGTTGTTTTCATACCTAATGCGGGAAAACGCTCACACTGCAATCCCAAAGACCTTAGACCGATTAGCTTGTCTTCCTTCCTTTTAAAACACTGGAAAGACAAATAGAAGCTCATATTAGAGGCACGATTGTGTTGGAAAAGCTGTCTAAATCTCAACATGCCTATTGTAATTGGAAATCTGTAGAGACTGCTCTTCATTCTCTTGTATTTTTCATGGAAAACTCTTTCGAATATAGAGACTACGCAATGTTAACCTTCTTGGATATTGAGGGGCCTTTAACAATGTGCTTCTAGGGGCTATAATTTGGGAACTTTCAGATCTGGGAGTGGATGAATCACTCAAGAACTGGATAGATCAGATGCTAAGAGGCTGGATCATAATTACCAGTTTTGGGGAATTCTCCTTCAGAAGATTTGCAAACAGAGGTACATCGCAGGGTGGCGTACAGCCCCCCTACTTTGGAACTTAGTCATAAATGACCTGTTCCTGAGACTGGAGGACGGTGGATTCAAGGTGGTTGCCTATGCGGATGATGTTGCTATGGGTGTCCGTGGTAAATATCCCGGCACCCTTAGTGAGCTTATGCAGAATGCCGTGGGCACTCTTTCACTATGGGCCAATGGCTGTTGGTTGAATGTGAACCCACACAAAACCGAATTGGTTCTCTTCTCTAGAAAATATAAACTTCCTCACATCGATCCTCCCACTTTAAATGGGTTCAGCTTGACTTTTACAGTTGAAGCGAAGTTTCTGGGTCTCGTTTAGGATGGCAAATTATATTGGAAACCCAATATTCTGGAAAGGGTAAAGAAAGCTTCGGTAGCGCTATACTCTTGCAAAAATGTCATTGGTAAAGGATGGGGGCTGGAGCCCCGCATCGTACAATGGCTTTATACCGCAGTAGTCAGACCCATACTCTTGTATGGGGTAATAGTCTGGTGGCCTGCTCTGGACAAAACTGTCAACCAAAAGTTGTTGTCAAAAGTTCAGAGAACAATCTCTCTGTGGATCAGTGGTGTACTGAGGAGCACATTCACTCAGGCACTAGAGACTCTGCTATTTTTGACTCCTCTAGATATCTTGGGCAAACAGTTGCCAACTTGTACTGTCATACGGCTGAAATCCATCTTAATGTGGACCTGCAGCAATACAGGGCACTCATCTATTTTGTGCAACAAACAAATTTCCAGGACCACCGTTTATACTATCCCGTCACTACCTTTTGGCACAAAGCTCCGGACTAGGATCCCATCCAGGGAGGACTAGATGATGGATGCAGTTTTGGAACCAGGAGTTATAAACTTCTTCACTGATGGTTCAAAACGGGACAGGAAAGTCGGGGCTGGAGTGTTCTACGAGGAGCTTCTGTTAAATCTCTCCTTCCATCTCCCCGACTACTGTAGCATTTTTCAAGCAGAAGTAACTACCATAAAGGAAGTCGTAGACTGGTTGAGGTATAATGTAATATCAGTTTGTGATATTCGCATATACTCGGACAGTCAGGCTGCCATTAAAGCGCTTCAATCACACCTCCTCACGTCTCTTAACGAGATGGCAGATCAATTCAACATCCACATTTTATGGGTGCCAGGACATTTCATAAGTACAGGGAATATAAGCGCTGATGAACTGGCTCGACATGGTACAATGGACCACTTCTCAGAAAGCAGAAAGTATATTGAAATTCCTCTTGCGGTATGCAAACTGCTGCTTCAGGAAGAAGCTAGCAAGCTGACTAATGACAGATGGTCAAGTATCACCGGTTGCGTAATAACTCGGCAGGTCTGGCCAAATTTGGACTTGGCGAAAACCAAACAACTGACCTCACTTCAGCGAAGTCAGATCAGTGTGGTTGTTGGAGTGATTACGGGGCACTGTCTCATAGGGAGGCATGCGAGTAGACTTGGTGGAAGAGACAGTACTTTATCTTCTTTGCACCTGCCCTCGTCTGGCACGAAACAGACTAAAGTTTCTAGGGGCACCCCTCTTCAGAGACCTGACGGACCTCTGTAGAATAGACGTCAGGAGTATCCAGTGCTTTGTTTACAGCTCAAAATGCTTCCAATGAGTTGGAGAAACAATTATTCGTGGTATGGCTACGGACCATTTTTGTGTGTATGCCTGGTCCTAGTGGACCGCCACCCAAACCTAATCTAACGTTAAATAACAGCCTAAAACAATCAAATAGTCGTCAAAAATTACAGGGTTTTGAATGAAGGAATTCTCCAAAATTTCGCTCGAATTATGTGAATTTTAATAATATCAAGCAACAATCAAGAAAACAACAAATAACACCAATAAATCCGCCAAAAACCACAGAAATTTCGGAAATCTTGAAAAAAAACATTGAAGACCATTTACGTAACGCAAAGCCACCGGATAGTAGAATGTTAGTAATAGATTTCTTCAACTCGCGTAATTCTTGAAAAGGTCTGCTCCGGTCAGTAAATCATCAACGTAAAAATCATGTTTAATTGCAAGTGTCGCTGCCTGATGCTGAGACCGATTATCATTTGCTAATTCCGCTAAACATCACATTGCTAAGAACGGTGCCGACGCAGTGCCATAAGTAACTGTTAGCAATATTAATACCTTTACTGGAACTGAGTGTGAATCTGGCGATATATCTTAGCAATATCCGCACTGATTACAAACTGATGCGTCCTAAATCTCAGGATTATATTCCACAGTGATTGCTGAATTGTTGGTCCTACCAACACAATATCATTTAACCAGACTTCGCTTGTTGTTTGGCAGAAACCATCAAATACAACCCAAACGTTGATCGAAACGCTTTTTTGTTTGATAACCGCGTGTTGCAGTAAATAAAATGCATTGGTTTCATCCATCACCATTTCAATTTTGGAAACCTCTCTCATATAACCCATTCTCTCGTATTCCTCCATAAACTTTCTATATACACATGCCCAAGCTCAATATTTGATGCCAATTTTCGCTCGACGTTGAGGAATCGCTTCATAGCTACATTAGATGAATTACCAAGTGCATTCGGATTCATCTTAAAAGGAAGTTTAACAACGAATCGTCTATCTACATAACGTTTTACTTGCTGTTGAAAGTGCTGTTCAATTTGGGATTCACAGGAATTGTTAACTTGGTCGCTTGATATTTCTTTTTGCTCCCAAAATTGTCAAAAAGAAGCATCCAAATTGCATTAAAAATTTAGATTGGGAACCTCCCGAAATTATATAACCCAAAACTGTACTTTGCGCAACCAGTGATGATTTCCAACTTCTTCCATCTCTTAGCAATTGGAAAAATAAGTCTGCTCCAATTAGATTGTCAATTGTTCCGGGTTCACAAAACTTGGGGTCAGCTAAGTTGACATCATCAAAAATGTTTACCTTACTTGTTTTTATTGCTACTTCAGGTAGAATCAGTGGTAACTTTCTTAGGATTAAGAAGTCAGCTCTTATGGTTGCATCCTTCTGTCTGGGCATGAACACCATATTGGAAGCTGCCAATCCTGAAACTGCTATTCGAGCACCTTTTATGAATTTTCAAGTCATTGAAGAACGTTGAATCAATGAATTATGCTTGTGATCCACTGTCGAATAGTGCCCTACAGATACGCAGATTTCCTAATGCAAGGATTATACGCCATTCTATACTGAAATTTCCTATTTGTAGATTTTGTTATTGTGAAATATCCGTTTTGTTTTCATTATTTGTTACCAAATTGTTGTCTTCTGCCCTTGTTACTGCGGTTGTATCAGTATGAAGCAAATGATGATGTCGCCGTTTGCATTTAAAGCATCTCATATCAGATCCGCATCTTGTAGACATATGACGCAATGTATCCACGCCAAGAATTTACATCCATTCGCTGAAACCTCTCGCATTTGTATAAACTGTGCTTATCATCACAAAGTGAGCATGAGTTCTCGCACTCCACATTGACATTCGCATTTGTAATAGTCGGTTTCGAGTTTCTTTTATATGGTATTGGGTCAGCCATTTTCAAGTATTGGTATTCAAGAATTCAATAAAGTGGTCTATTTTAGGAAACACAGTACTATGTATGTGATTCTAGTGCCCAACGCTTTTTTCTTTCTTCATCACATTTCTCCAATAATAAATAGATCTCTCGTTTTCGCTTCTGCACCTAATGCCTTTATACCTCGCAAAATTTCGTCTGTTGTATCGGCCATATGTCTAATATCTCTTGATTTGCCATGCAGCTTCGTTTGATCAAGAAATTGCCTTATGAGGGTATTCATGATGTGATCCTTATGATCATTCGCGATCTTTTCCCATGCACTGGTGACCTGTATATATGTTTCACTAAACTAGCAGCTTCACCAACTAGCAAACTCTTCCAATATTTAAATTTTTGAAACTTTGATAATGATTCAAACATATCTTTGAATAACGGAAAATCTGCATAATTACCGTTGAATTGCGGAATCGAAATTTTCGGTAAACGAATTTCATCATTGTGACATTCCTTTGCTACGAAACTTTTTCGTGAAGAATATCAAAATAATCACGCTGTTTTCTATGAATGAACGCATAGTAGTATTAAATTGTTGGTGTAGTTCTTGATATATAACATACTTTTTGGTTACCTCTGTTTTCAATAAAGCCATTAATTTGTAGTAACATCCTTCTTGGTCGTCAAATTTCAGAAGCCTGATTAAGAATTACTAACCGATCATATAATACTTAAAGTCAGTATATGCGCCTTCCAAAAGTTCAAGCAGAATATTAACATCTTCATTGGTAGCTTCTTGCAACACAGTACTACAAAAATTCTCCACACGCGTTATAGTTGCCTTCGAAGCGCCTCATTTTCGTCGCAAATTTTCAATAAGGCTTTGATCGTCGTCACTCATTGTATTTTAATTCGCACAATAATTTGTATACATTTATAACTCACACGCGGTTCAATTTAATTACAAAGGTTCACAATAGGTCACAGAGAATCAATTTTTCTAATAGAAAGCTTAAAATGACTTACAGTTTAGAATTATTAAAAATATTAACAAGATAAGTGTTTTCGAACAAAAATTAATTAATTTAAATCAAATAAAATACTAAACACTAAATGTTATTTGCAGGAACAAAAAATACCGGAGCGATCAAATTTGAGATATTTAGACATACATTGAGATTTCGTCGATAATAATTCTTTGACCTTGACATGACTTCCAAAGGCCCCATCAAGGTCGACATAATCATTTGAATAGCAACACCAAGAAATAATAAGTAAGTATTTCAAAGACCACTCCAGCAGTAATTTTCTGCTTGGGAACGTTCGAGGAACAACTACTAACCATTGAGGTGAGAGCATGAAACTAAATAATTAAGAAGTAATTTGAAAGTTGGCTAAATCAATAAACATTTGGAATATAACACTAGTAAACTGTCGGAAGAAATAAAAATTTGAGAACAAATCTATGTGTTAGTGTACTGAAGACTTTCCTCATTTAGCTTATTAGACTCCGCCGCAGCGAATCTTTGATAACTTGTATCCAACTCTTACCGTTCATAACGAGTATGTTCGAGATGAGTAATGCTCAACTTTTCATCCCAAAATTGCATGTCCAGGAATGAAGTTATAAAATTCAGCGTTTAAACTTTTAAAAGTGTTCGCGTTTAGTTTACTCTCAGGTTATTATAATCGCATGAATGGTAGAAACATAAGTTTAATTCTTCGCGAAAATAATTATTTCTGGCTATTGCCAATAACCGCCTAATATTACAGATAGTTAAGTCCCTAAATGGTTCAAATTAAAAACTAACTAATGCAAGTGTAAACTCGAAAAATCAGTTACATTCAATCAAAACGCATGAAAACAATAAATTATCACTTCTTATATGTTATTATTTTGATACAAGCTCACACGATCAGCTGTTTTAAGAAATCGAAACTGATGAAAAAACAACATAAAAAATTGTTCACTAATTAAATTCATATTTTGAATAACAAACAATAATTATATAAGATTGATGCGCTCCATTAAAAAGTGTTTGTAATTGTCAAATGATGTGGCAACTTCAAGGCCCTTTGTACGACAAGAAATTGATATAATCTGTGTGGTACAAAACCCCTACAAAAATATGATGTCTAACTATTTAACAATTTGTGTATAAAACAAAAAAATAATCAATCACCTCGAAACTGCAGCTTAGTCGTTATTATAAAGAAATAGGTTTAATTAACCTTTTCAACGTATATTTATGCTCAGCAACAAACGTAATATTATGGCAATGACCATTTGATATCGAATTACAAATAAAATAGTAGAGCTTCACCATTGGCATCTAAAAAAAAAACATTGATTACTTGATTATTGCGTTACACAAAATTCAAATTTACCATTTAACATTCAAAAGTTCAGATAATAATCGATGTCCATTTGGAACATACTTAATCTGTAGACAACACCATGAAGAAAACAAAAACTATCAATCGTCTTATTTAAAATCTTAATACCAATCATATTCACACCAACAAAGTTGTATATAAAAAGTGAATGAATAACGGAGTTATACGATATCCTTGACATTCAAGAAGCGCGCATAAAATATGTAAGAAAAATGTTTTTCTGATCTACCGTGCGCTTTATACATATATTGATTTAATAAGTCAAAAAATCGTAATTTCTTAATTAATTATAGGAATTTCATAATAACACATTTAGATATCCATCTATCTTTCTGCATACTTTTGTATAATGTATATAAGAAAATGGTGAGATTAAAAAAAATATATTTGTATGACCTCTGACACGGCCGATTGTTGCTTTATTTGGCGAACAACGCATCACCATCATGATTATGATGATTTTTTCATAATAAAACATTCCAAATATGCACGAAAGTACATAACACTTAGGCTTTAACAATTTAATGATTTTGCGTTTGTGTAACACTTAATTACCCACATCTGTTGGAATTGCGATTTGTGCGGTAAGCGCATATACAAGGTTTGATCAGGAAATACTATGAGGTTTCGGTTTTACGACACAATTTAACGGCACTTTTCCACTTAAAACATTAAGCATTTTATGGTCAAATAACAAGCACTCTCAAAGGTTTAAACAAAATTTGATCAAATACCCATGATTTTTTCAAGTTCAGTTGCATCAAAGAGTATGGAATATCAAGACTACCGAAACTGAATAAAAAATTTAATTATTCTTTTCGAGCAGTACAACAACAACATTTGTTAAATAATCGTTTCTATAACCCCATGCATAACCCCCGTTTTGTATGAAAATGTTTCTTCAGTTTCGTTTCTCTTGATATTCCACTCTCTTTGGTTGAATGTAATGACGAGTTCCGGATACCGTCCCACCACAGATATATACAGCCAAATTCGACCTATTTAACCGAATCTTGCATAAACCTCTAAGGCTGATTGTTATTGGACCATCAAAACAGAGAATACTCATTATTTTAATTGGAAAAGTGCCAGACACAAAATACCAAAACCTTTATTTAGAAAAAAAGCTTCTCCTACGACGCAAGGGCACAGGGACACAGATGAGAATAAAATAGTAGAATTAATCTTTAAATAATTTCAGTTATGTACTTTTTAGTTCAAGTTTGAATTTGTATCCAATATGTATCCAATATTGTTGTTGGGTGCTCGATGAACTCTGAAAGGGGAAAGGCGTGTTTTTATCTTGCTCCAAAAGTGGACTTGTTTTTTTAATTGTAAATTTTAATTTTATTTTAATTCAATTTATATGTTATGCGAGTGAAACATTCAAAATTATGCAAAATGTTATCCGTCGTTTTTTTTTTCATTGTTTAATTTACTTTCGCATCCTTCGAAAGTAAGGTGAACTAAGTAAAGAAGTTACGTGGGTGGGAAAATTTGGCGTATGTCACAGTCTACTGTGTGTCACTGTTGAACATGTTCCCCTACGCAGTTAATAAATTCTTGTACATTCAAGCGGCACAAGTATATTGTGTTTATACAATATAATGCGACAAAGAATTTGAATATTCCTACTCAATACATAGAAATTGGATGAAGGTTTTGATTCTCTTTGTGTATATTTTTATTGTTTGCATTCTTTCCACTTTCGAGACAATATGTCGCGTTTTCTGAAACGCTTGCGGAATCTTAAACTTCTTAGAATCAAATACATTTGAGTCTATTCGGAAATGAATCATATACATAACATTGGATATTGGTGCGGCATTGAAAAAACTTTAGTTTTTTGCCTGTTTCTGTTCCTAATGGACGTTTTCTGTAATAGTTTTAAATTTCTATTAGAAGATATAACATTAGGCAATACTATAGATATCCACAAACTAGGTAATCGCACATTCTACATTATCTACTTAATTTTCTCGATGTGTCACTACACGATCTTGGCTAAACAGGATTATCACGATTCATAATTTGATTATCAAAATCTACTTGTAGAAAAGCGATAAATATGAAATGCAAGAAAGAGACAGTGAAAATGTAAATGGGATTATAAATGTCACTTTTTGTATTTTGTCCGCAAATTAATTTGAGCAGATATTAAATCTTGAGAAAATAATTAAAATAAATTTAAATTTTATTTAATTTAATAACCAATTAATGTGAATTTTGGTGTAATGGAAAAACGGTAAGAAATATAATAAGTATTTTTTTTTTTTGACTACGCTATGCATATTCTAACAGTGTATTCTTACCTTATTTTTTTTATTACGATGGTCATGAGTTATATGTTTGCAGAAATAATTTTATCAATTTTTATTTTTTGTTTTGGAGTGTATCTACACTACAATAAATTTGTTTCTGGCTTTATGATGGAACAGTACAAATGTAATTTTGAATTTTTTTGTACTTCCATTTTTTTTAGAGTACATACAGTTGAATTAATCGCTTGTATTTTTGCTTTTAGTATTTTAGTTTATATAAAAACCATATGTAAGTGTTTAAAATTTATTATTTCTTTATTTTACATAATTTTGGTTTGGCATAAATTCAAGCGATATTTAAATTTTTATAAACCTTACGAATGTGTTAGTTTGTACTTAGTTTACTTTTTATGCTTTTGCGTAGATGTAACTCAGTTAAAGTTTACATACGGTGATCTCATATTAATATATTTGTGTATTTTATTAGTATCAATTATTCATGAGCAGAAACTCGGTTAGCGTAATTGAATTAATGCTACAAAATATTCGTAGTTTGAGACAAAATTTTGATAGTTTAGTTTGTCACGTTCAATCTTTGGACCAAATACCGAATTTAATTTTTTTAACTGAAATTTGGATAAATACGTGTGAAGTTAATAACTACTCGATTGCCGGATATAATATTTTTGCTAGCTGTAATAATACCTATCGTTCTGGTGGTGTTGCTGTACTTGTGGCTAATAATTTAAAAGTTAAAATTCATAATGTTTCTGACCTGAAGACTGCTGACGTATTAGTACTTGATACCTTTTTTGGAAATAGTAAAGTTACTATAGTTTGTGTTTACAGGCAGCAATCGTTTAGTATTGATTTGTTTTTAGTGGAATTTGATATAATTTTGTCTAAATTTAAATCTAAAAATTTATTGGTCCTGGGTGATTTTAATATTAACATTTTAACCAGCTCAAATGTTGTTGACCAATATAAATTCCTAATGGCAAGCCATGGTCTATTCTGTGAAATAGACCTGTTCCAGGTGATAGTCTGCAGGTTAGTGCCAGTTCTTGTTTATGGTTTGGTCATCTAAATGTTCGTAGTTTAGTTAAACATTTTAATGACATTACTATACTGTTGGATGTTTACTCTACTTAACGGTAAAATTTCAGACAAGTCACTACATATTAATAATTATAAATTAATACGTTTCGATCGTATAAATAATACACGATGGGGTGGGGTTGGTATTTATTTCAGGGATACTTTAAAAGTCTGTAAATTATTTTCTGGCACATTTGGAAAAGTTGAAATTTTGGCATCTGAACTTATTGGACGGTTTGGAAAAATTCTTATTTTGATTGTTTATAACCCGTCTCCGGCTTGTACGGAGGATATTAATAATTTACAAATAATTTTTTCTCAATATGTGTTTCAGTATGTAAAAGTTATTTGCTGTGGTGATTTTAATTTTAACATGTTGACTAACAATAAACTTAGTGATTGGTTGAGTTTGTACAATTTATATTATTTACCTTTTAAACCGACTAGATTAGATAACAGCTTGTTGGATTTGATAATTTTGTATGAGCCTGATAGGCATAATGTAGTTTCTTTTGGGCAACATGCTGTTCCTGCTATTTCTGATCACGACTTCGTTTTTGCATGCTATAAATTCTGTCGAGTCAGGGATAAAATTTCCTATACCGTAGTTGCTGATGTTAAAGCGATTGAACGTGAGAGTTTTGTAAGTTGTTTCTTTTCGTTGGATTGGTTGAATTTTCGTTTTTATGCGGATGTGAATGATATGGTTGAGGAATTCAACTTAAACCTTTTACAGTTGGATAATATCTGTGTGCCTCGTAAGAGAGTTTTAAATAGGTGTCCTACTGCTCCGTGGTTAAATGCTTATATTTTGGATTTAATGGAGCGTAGAGATTTGGTTTATAAAAAATATAAAAAATATGGATTGGAGCATGATTTGGCTTCCTTTAAGTACTATAGAAATAAAACCAACAAATGCATTAATGACGCTAAGCATTCATTCTATTTTGGGAATGTATACAATTCTAAAAGAACGTGGGTCAATTTAAAAAAGCTTGGAGTTTTAGGTACATCAAATGAGGCAGTCATTATGTTTTCTGCCGAAGAAATTTTGAATGGAATTTGTAAGTTTAGTGATTTTGTTGGTGTTTTACCTTTACCTAATTCTAATTTTATTAGTTCGGTAAGCTACGCGTTTGTATTTGATTGTGTTGATGAGCTTATGGTGCTGAATGCGATTCGTGCTGTTAAATCGGATCTAATGGCATATGATAATATAAACTTTAAAGTACTTAAATTGTTTATTGAATTATTTCTGCCTCATATCACATTTATTATTAACCAATGTTTAACGAAATCGGTGTTTCCTGATTTGTGGAAGGTTGCTTCTATCATTCCCCTGCCTAAAAAGGATGTGGTTTCTGGTATTGGTGATATTCGTCCGATAAGTATTTTACCGGCGTTATCAAAGGTACTAGAGAAAATTATTCAACTCCAAATTACCGAACACCTTATCCGGTTTGATTTTCTAAGCAAATTTCAATCAGGATACAAACCTGGTCATAGCACTACCACTGCACTGGTGCATATAGTTGATGATCTATCAACTATTCTGGACAAGGGCCATTCATTTGGTATTTTAGTCCTTTTAGACTTTTCTAAAGCTTTTGATTGTGTTAACCATATCCACTTGCTTCAGAAGTTACATTTGTATTATACATTTTCGAATTCTGCTATTATGTTGCTTCATTCTTATTTGAGCGACCGCAAACATTTCGTAAAGCATGGAGAAGCTCAATCGAGTATTCGAGGAGTATTTGACGGGGTGCCTCAGGGTTCTATTTTGGGGCCTTTGCTTTTCTCCATTTATATTAATGATCTGCTTGGGCATATTCGGAATTGTCGATTTCATCTTTATGCTGATGATTTGCAATTGTATATTGGTGGCGATTTTTCAGAGTTGGATGAGATTGTCATGCGACTTAATGCAGATCTTAAAAATGTTTCCTTATGGGCCAAGAATAATTCACTTGCTATTAATCCCACTAAAAGTAAAGCATTATTGCTTTCTACAAATAATTCTCATAATATAGCACCTCTGATTTATTTAGACAATGATATTATCTCATTTGTGCCTACAGTTAATAACTTGGGACTAATATTGAACCCTAAACTCACTTGGATTGATCATATAAAATCCCTATGCCAGCGTGTTAATTATTGTCTATACTCACTTAGGTTAATAAAAAAGTTTTGTCCAGTGAATTTACGCATATATCTTGTTAAAAGTCTGATTATACCAATTTTCACATATTGTGATGTAATATTTAATAACTGTGATAGTACTTCTAGGCGTTTACTTGAGGTTACGTTTAATAACTGCATTCGATATGTTTATGACCTTAGGAAGTTTGACCATGTCTCTGAATTTAGGGTTTCTATTATTGGATGTGACTTGTTTGAATTTTAACGTTATAGAGCTGCGGCTTTTATTTTCCGTATTATTAAAACGGGTAAACCATTGTATTTACATGAGAAGTTAGATTTTTCTACATCGTTGCGAACAAGAAATGTCAACTTGCCTATCAATAGGACAAAGGTTTACAAGAACTCCTGTTTGGTGAACATGATTGTCATTTGGAACAGCCTACCACTGGAACTAAAGAATATTGGTTCTTTGAATATTTTTAAAGGATTAATGTTAAAATTGGTACAAGGTAATCTAAATTTTTGATTGATTGGTGTAAATAGTATGTATATAATGTATATATGTTTATGTATATATTTTGTATATATATTATCTTTGTATATTTTGTTTTATTCTTTGTGTTAATTTTAAATTTTGTCTGTTATTCTCTACTTTAATTATTGTATATATTCATGTTGTACAAAAACATTAGGTTTAAACAGTATTGGCTAATTGATAAATAAATAAATAAAAATAAATAAAATAAGGGTGCCGACGAGAATTACAGATTTATCTGCAACTTGTATTGATCATGTTTACCATAGGTGTTCTAGTTTTAAAATGGTTACTGCTGTTGAGAACTTATGTATCACAGATCACTGTGCTATATTTGTTAGTTGGTCAGTTTTAAGGTTTAAAGATAATCAACCTGAGGTTAAAAAATCCAATAATAAAATATTCAAGATTAATTTTGAAAAACTGAATAATCTATTGCTATTAGAGACTTGGAACGAAGTCTTGTCAATTGCAGATATTTCTTCTGCTTTTGATAAATTTTTTACCATTCTCACTAGTTATTTAGCACAATGCAAATATTTAGTTAACTTACGTAAAAAAGGTCGTTGTTTGAAGCCATGGATGAATAAATCTCTACTTAAAAGAATTAATGAGAAAAACAGGTTAGGCAGGCAACTGAAGAAAAACGCCAATAATTCTAATTGCAAACTAAAATTTTATGAATTAGCAAGAAATATAAAAAAAGCTATATTTGAAACTAAATCAAAATATTATCTGAATCGGTTTCAGATGGCGGCTGGTAATGGTAAGCAGCAATGGGAATTACTAAATGAAATTTTAAACAAAGTTCCACCAAACAACAATATTAATGAAATATCAGATGATCAAGGCAATATTTTCACATCAGCTCCTGAAATCGCAAATTGCTTTAATAATTTCTTTTGTAACATTGTTTCTAAGGCACGTATGGATTTTACCAATTATTCACACTTAGTAAATTCTTCTTTAATACTAGATAAAAGTCTCAACAGCAGTTTTTTCTTTCAGCCAATTTCTGCTACAGAATTATACCATATTATCAATTCTCTTGATAATAAATACTCATTAGACTTATTTGGTTTAAGTAATTGGATTTTAAAAAGAATTAGCTGTAATATTGTTGATATTTTATGTTCACTTTTCAATCGTAGTATCAGTGAAGGAATTTTCCCATCATCGCTCAAGATTGCTACGGTTATTCCGTTGTATAAGAAGGGTGATCATTTGTTGATCAACAATTATCGTCCAATATCATTGCTTCCGATTGTTTCTAAAATTTTTGAGAAAGCAGTTAAAACTAGAGTGGTTAATTTTTTGAATGAATATAACTTTTTTAGTAACAGTCAATTTGGGTTTAGATGTGGTTTGGGTACAGAAGATGCATTGATTGAACTCATGAACCCACTACATGAAGGTCTAAATAATTCTAAAATGGTTGGTAGTTTATTTGTTGACATTACTAAAGCATTTGATATGGTCGATCATAAAATTCTATTAGACAAATTGTGGAACGTTGGTTTTCGGGGATGTATACTTAACTGGGTCAAATCGTTTATTACAGAGCGTTCACAAAAAGTTCGGTTGGATAATTGTTTTAGTAGTGCCTTGATATTGGAGGCTGGTGTACCTCAGGGATCAGTGCTTGGTCCTATCCTATTTTTGATCTACATAAATTCAGTTTTTGGTCTAAATTTTAACGGCAAAATAGTAGCTTTTGCTGATGATATGGCTTTGGTGTACAATAATACCGGTTATATTCCTTTGGTGGCAAATATTAATAAAGATTTAGAAATATTAAGTAGTTGGTTTGCTGCACATAAACTGTTACTAAGCTCAAAAACGAAAGTAATGCTTTTCAATTTGAATAGTATTCGTTCTTTCAACTATGATATAGTTTATCATGACCCACTTTGCTGTAAGAATGGCATTTGTGGTGCTAAATGTTTGGTAATTGAGTCCGTTAGTAACATCAAGTATTTAGGATTAAACGTAGACAGCTGTTTAGACTGGAAAACTCACATATCTGAGCTTAAAAATTCCATACACTCATGTATTAGGCAAATGTACCTATTACGATCCAATTGTTCACCTGGTGTCCTTAAAATATTTTACCATGCTCTGATAGAGTCAAGATTACGATATGGAATTAGTTGCTGGGGGGCACTTACTTTGAGACATTGCGACCTTTAGTTACCGCACAAAAATACATAATAAGAATTATTAATTTTAAGAAGAAATTGGATTCAACATGGCCACTATTTGTAATGAACAATATTTTGCCGTTGAAACACCTTTATGTCTATAAGGTCATGAATATACATTTTGAAAGGAGTGGTAATCGTTATTTAAGCTGTCGAAGTTATATGTTGCGTAAAAACAAGATGTATTTTCACGTTGTTCCAAAGTTTATTAAAACTCATTTTTTTAATTATTTTTTAGTCACAGCACCTACAATTTTTAATAAACTTCCATATGATATCCGTTGTTTAAATTCAAAATCCAAATTTTTGTCTTCATTGAAAAGTTGGCTGTTCCAGTTCCCATCGATTGATTTTGTGTTTGGGCGGATTGTTTAATGTGCTTTTCTACGAAATTTTAAAGTATAGTTAACCTTCTGAATATTTTTAGTAAAGATCACTGTATGTAAACTTATCTTAACTTTAATCTAATTTAATTAAGCTTTCAACTATTTTAAGTGTATATTCGTACTGTATAAAATTGTCAGCATTGTTAGGACAATTTTATCATTATTTTATTTTGATTTTATATTGTAGTATCATAGTATTGTATACGATAATTTGCAATTTATTATAAATTATTATTACTTATCAATAAGATGCCTGTCACTGGATAGTTTTATTCCAAAAGGCTCTTTTAATTTGTTATATAAATGTTTAAATAATTTAAATAAATAAATAAAAATAAAAAAATAAATAAAAATATTATGTACTATACCACATTTTCAGAAGTAAAAAGAAATTTAGCTGGTGAGACACAACGGTAGAAATTTTAATACATGTTTGGCAACATTTTATTGCGGATCTAAGGCGAGCCAAACGTAATTCACATATTTACAAAGCAATGAAAAAGAAAATGGAAGAACTTGACGTGTTTTGTAACTCCAGTGAAATTTCTAACAAAATTAAAAATTTGACACAAAGATATAGGTATGTACATATGGCAAAAAGATGAACACTTTTTTAATATTAGGTACTTATTTACGTTTGTGTACTTTCTACAGGAATGAATAAAAAACTTATTGGCCCTTCTGGCGGTACACCATCTAGCTGGAAATGGTTTGAGTAAGTCAACTCAATTTTGGGCAGGCTTGAATGTCTTCTAAACACAGGCATGATTTTGAATATAAATAATACTTATGGGAGTAACTTACACTTTTGTACATATATTGTTTTACAAGTAGAATATTTAAACTCATCTTCCACAAGTGCACGAATGACACCGAAATGATCAATACACTCAAACTACAGAAAATTTTAATTAATTCTCTTATTAAATAAGTAATAATAATAATAAATTTAATTTTAAGGTTGTGATCAACGTGAAATACAAAGCTGTATATAAATAATTTTTAAATGAATAATAATTAAAAATGAAATACGATTCGAAACTTTATGGATTTATTCTATTTGTTACAAGATAAGCTGCTTACAATAATCTTAAATTAGTGGCACTGGTACTTTTGTCGCCTATTGTACTCATTAAATTCGGTTGCTCTTTACCATCATCGTCACTGAGTCAATTGTCGTTCAACTTATCATTTGATTCATTACATATGTTATGGTTAATGCAGCAAGCTCTAATGACCGTATTCGTATTTTTAATGGGAACTTCCAACCCTTCCCCGATCCTCCTGAATCTACCTTTCAAATGGCCGAATGCGTTTTCGACCACTCTTCTTGAACGGCTTAAAATTCTATTAAAGTTAGATTCGATTTCATTCTGGGCACTGTTTTACGGGAATGGTTTCATTAGATGATGCGACAAAGGGAACGCAGAATCGCCAATTAAAAGTACTGTTACCCTGGTTGTATGAATCGTTCTCAATTTCTAATTTCCGTAAATAAACGCATCATTATTCCGATCGGGTGATCCCACGCTTATATAAATAAAATGATATCTATAATATAAAGGATTTACCTGTAGTACACAGCCGTGAAAAAAACGGTGGAGTACCAGCCTTTGTAGTTGTGGTAGTCGGTAGCCTCTTCGGTTCAAGTGCTGACCTCTATATGACATCCGCATTAACGAAAAAATGTATGTAATTTGTAGAATAAATTTATTTATTCTAATTTAAAAATTATTTGGTTTTCAACACAAATTAAATTAATTTTATAAAGTTTTGTTTATTAGAAAATTAATTTAATTTACAGAATTTTCTTTTGTTTTATTTATCACCACCACGCGAATTATAAATATGGCAGACGGCCAACACAAACAGCGAAGTGTTGTCGCGTTGATATCCGAGACGAGACTAATAACTAATTAATAATTTAATTTTATTTTGTGTTTTGCGAATTGTCATGCTGCGTTGGTCCAGCAGATTGTGTTAGGGGAAATATGCCCAATGCACCAGAAACATTGTATATAAAAATGTTAATGTTTGTGATGTACAATAGATATTGTAGATGGCGGCCAGAGTGTGGAGTGGAGTGAATCTATTGTAGTGGTGATTGGGTGCTACAGGACTCCCCCACAAGTGATTTTCCCGTCCCTGCGAGACATGGTTGGTTTCGGTCTGCCAGTGTGTTCGGGCCTGATGTTTGATCAGTCGAACTATGATGGCGATCGCTTGATTGAAGTGATCTTATCCCGTAAGATACTAATCAAGG
Organism: Tipula vernalis; assembly: GCA_958295665.1. Lineage (NCBI taxonomy): Eukaryota > Metazoa > Arthropoda > Insecta > Diptera > Tipulidae > Tipula > Tipula vernalis. The sequence continues at coordinate 137,078,646 of OY282559.1, forward strand.
CGATTTGCCACGACAAAGAGAAAGGAGGAGAATGAGGTCGATCGATGCCTGTGTCGTAGCAGGCAGTGGTCAAGGAGAACGTCGAGGAACACACCAGATAGGTTGGGAGCAGGGGGCTTCGACCATGTACCTGGTGTGTAACTCTGATCTCTATTCCCTGACTGCCGTGCCACGGACAGAGCTGTTGTAAGATGTCCGGTTAGATGACAAGTGGAGGCAGAGTAATGCGTCGACCTAGTTTCCATGTCATTGTTAGCAAATCTATGACATGCCAGATCAGAAAATGAATTCTGAAGTCTGGAGTCAGCTTTGGCGCATGCCAAGAGGTGTTGGCAGTGGCCGCTTAGAGGCCAGTCCACGGACTCGACTTTGACCAGAGAAAGTCGACGTGAGCCTCGACTTTCTCGTGAGAGGATGGGACAGTCGATGTGAGTCTCGACTGCGACCCAGTGACATGGAAAGTTATACGGCGGCAGTCGAAGTGAGTCTCGACTGTGGCCGTATAAGAAAGGCGGTGGGGAGTGCGGTGTGGAATGGCTCGGTGGACGTTTTGCCGTACGTTATTTTATATGAGCCATTTAAATGAAAATAAAACAAAATGAAATTTTATTGATCCTAAAAAAAAAATTGAGATGTGGCCAACACACGACTTTCTTTTATGAACAGAGAATTTTGAGACATTTTATTTTTTTTTATAACTTTTTTTTTAATTTTTTTTTTTAATTTTTAAATTTTTAAATTTTTTTTTTTTAATTTTTTTTTTTTTTAATTTTTTTTTTTAATTTTGATTTGTTTTTAATTTTTAGAAACATTTTGTATTGAGTAGTTTTTGTAAATCTTATACTTTTTAAGATATTTGCAAAATAAATTTTCTGGACCAAGGGAGTGGCCACTTCCGGTTAAGCGATTTGGAATAAAATTCACTGGGACCTCCCAATTTATCAAAAAAGCTTAAATATGAAGTTTCAGTTCGATTGGTTAAACCATCTGGGCTGTGGAGAGGACACAGACAGACTGACAGACGGACAGACTGACAGACTGACAGAGTGACAGACTGACAGACAGACAGACAGACACCATTTCGAAACTCACTTTTTCGGACTCAGGGGACCTCAAAACATATAAATCTCTAAAAATCTCAAGGTCCAAAATTTTCATGATTACTATACTTTATTTTACTAGAGTAAAAGAAAGTAATATTAGTTGATGTTGATGGTGTTGTTGTTGCTGAAGGCGGTGATGGCTGTGATGGTGTTGGCGCTGTCGTCATGGTAGTCATGATAACACTTGCTGCTCGTCGATGGTGGCCATAATGACAATGGCGTTAATCTTAATGATGACGATGTCTTGATGATGGTGATTGTGGTGGTGGTGGTGTTGATGCTGTTGCTGTCGGTCATGCTGCCATTGATGACCGATGGTATGAATAGCATCGTAAGTGTGACGGTGCCCGACGGTATGTCTGTGTGTGTGTGTGTGTAGGCGTTTTAATTCGCAGTTGCTATTCCATTCCCGAAGCTGACTCCGATAATGTTGGTAGGCAATTTTTGGAAATACTACAAAACATTAAATTTGTTTGATTTAAATCGTGTTTTTTGTGTATGGGGTCTTATCTTAAATTGGTTTTCCGATTATTTGTTAGTTTGCTGAACTAAAGTAATAAGGGATTTGCAGTGAAATTCAAAGGCTTGTTGATAGAATGACAAAGAATTTAAGGTAATCTAAATTGCAAAATAATTTGTTGTCAGATAGTTAAGTATATGTACAAATGCGAAAGTTGGTCGTTTCGTTTTTTAATGCCGAAGTATTTTAATAGGTTAGATTAGTTAGTTTCAGTTAGTTTAAAGCGACTAAAAGAGGTGGGTTACATTACTTTCAAAATTGGGTTAGGATCTATACAACAATATACATATATGTATATTGATCTTCGTTTGGTCGATAATTTCGAATCTGACTTTATTTCTGTAACGGGTGCCATCCAATAAAAGCAGATCAAAGTGATTTGAATCGATGTGGTGGGAGGTAGGGTGGGTGTTTATCCGTTGTTTGATGAAGGTGGTATGGCGTTGTAATGAGTATTGCGTGCTTTGTGGTGCGAGTGGTTTGGCTGGGACAAATGGTTCGGAGATGAAGGCGGAAATATTTACCAGGTATGTGTATATGTGAAACCGGAATTTACCAATAAATGGCGCCACCCGCGTCATCGGCGCCATTTTTTTCTTTTGACATCTGTCAACAACATCCAATTCATACTAATAGAAGTTTCATACAATAACGCATGTTTTTTACGTGTTAAAAATGTCGAGTTTTATGCCTGCTTGATTTTTTGTTATCATTTAAAGAAAACTGCTGCAGAATCACATCGAATGCTTTTCGAAGCTTACGATGAGCAAGTTCTTAGTAAATCACAATGCTAGGAGTAGTTTAATAAATTTAAAAGTGGTGACTTTGAAGTGAGAAACAAAGAACGTGGAAGACCACCAGAAAAGTTTAAAGACAGTGAATTGCAATTAAATGTTGCCAATGGCTTTATTCTTGAATCTTTCTACATAAAAACTCAAAGAAGTAATCAAATCTTAAGCTAAAATTATTACATATTTTAAGTCTTAACCAATGTTAATACTTATTGTTAGGGCTCACAATTTAATTAATTGAGACTACACTTATACGTATATATCGAATTAAATTTACAGGTTCACAGGTTCATCAGTCCGGGTGGATCTGTTCTCCTCAGTCGCCTAAATCGCGGCTATTTTAGTATCTCCCTGACAATTCGTTGGGATGTGCTTCTAGTTTTGAGTAATATTTCGAACTGAATTCTTTAATTGTTTCTTTAACGGTTTTAATCCCAAGGTCGTCATGTATATTACTATATTTCGAATGTACCAAGGAGCATTGGTAATACTGCGAAGTATTTTCGCTTGGGTTCGTTGCAGGAGTTCTCTGTTTGAAGCCCTGGTGGATCCCCATAACTGAATACCATATGTCCATATGGGCTTGATTATCACTTTGTACAATATAACTTTATTGGCTAATGACAACTGAGGTATTCTTCCCATCAGCCAATACATTTTGGATAATGCAATTTTTATTTTGTTGCGCTTTGTTTCAATATGATTTTTCCACGTTAATCTTCTATCCAGATGCAAACCTAAGTATTTTACCTTCGTTTGTTAAGGAATATTTTTATCGTTTAATTTCATTGGTGGGCAGGTGCGTTTGTTCAGCGTAAATGTAATATGAGTTGATTTGTTTTCGTTCACTTTTATTCGCCATACCTTCAGCCAGTCCGCGACTTTGTTTAAATGATTCTGTAATTCCTTTGAGGCAATTTCAGGATTAATGTGAGACACGAAGATGGCCATGTCATCGGCAAATGTTGATATTATTACTTTGTTGGTTACAGGTATATCAGCTTTGTACAACTAGTATAATATTGGTCCTAGAACGCTGCTTTGCGAGACACCTGCATTAATATCATTTAAGCAAGTAGTTGTGCTGTTTTGTTTGACCGTGTATTGCCTTTGAAGAAGATAGTTTCCCAAAACTGAGTGAAATTTTTTCGGTAGAAGCCCCGAAAATTTAGTTTTTAAAGCAATAATTTTCCAAATATCTAAATGTGATTATAATTTGGCCACATCTGTATATGTACATTGATTTCCGTTTGGTCGACAATTTCGAATCTGAAACTCATATATTGAAGCTAGTTCAGAGTTATTGCAAAAGTCTTTAAAGGAAGTAGAGAAACTTAAAATTTTTAAAACTAGTATATCGTAAAGCCTACGAAATAATCAAATATAGCAAAATAGAGTCATGGAAAGAGTTAAAGGATATTCTTACTTCTGAATTCACCGACATGTGACCAATTGGCCTTTTACAAATAGAACTAGCTACTTTACGACAGAAAAGAGGTGAAGATGTTCGAACATATGCAAGTCGGTTAGAGTCAATTGTTTAAGGTTTTAGCTTCACTACTTTGTCAGCGGCCATAAATCGAGTCACTGAAGCGGAAATGATTGTAAAACATTTCTCTACATTATCGAATAATGAAAAACCTAACCATTCACGTTTGCCTACAAGTTTTTGTCATATCTCTAATAATCCTAGAACTGAAATGATGAATTTTTTAAGAGACAGAACATAACCTTAAGCACCGTTACCACTACATTCCAAGCTTCATTAAAAACTATTAGAACCATTCGATACACCTATTGTATAAAAAATGGACTAATATTCAGGAATGTTTTCCATAAAAATCATTAATATTTACAACAAAAATCTACTAGAGCTAATCAAGAGAAATTGATAAGGTTTTCCAGATAGTAGGAGGCCCTTTTCCCATTTCATATTTTAGAATTATTGGTCAAAACTTCTTTACCCATTATAAGTGTAACATTGATTTTCTAAGACATGTGGCAGAGATTCCTTTTCCGAACGACACTGTGTCATTAATTAGAAAGTAAAGATGTTTTCTTACCCCCCACCAATTCAACAATTAAGGTAAATTTCCCTGATAACACTGAATTTTTGACATTTCCTCAAGAAATAATGCCTTAGTATTTATACCCAGTTGTATATATAAAGGTCAAAAATAATGCGATACAGATATCTCTATTAAATATCTCTGAAGATGCACAAACTTTAACTATAACTATAAACTTAATATTGAGCCGTTACATCATTTTGATGTTTATCATAACCAGTCATGGCAAGACAATTTTAACGAAAAAATCCTTATAAAATAAAATATTTAGGTCACATAGTAAAATCTATTGGGATCTGTCCAGACGAAAATAAAATTCTAGCGGTAGGTAGAAGCTTTTCGATCCCTAACAGTCAAACTGAAATAAAATCTTTCTTGAGATATATCGATTAAATTTTTTTAGTATAGCCAGGCCTTTGACCAATCTTCTAAAGAAAGACAAACTATTCGATTGGTCCTGTCTATGTCAAAATGCCTTTGATAAGCTAAAAATGAGCCTTATTAATCCATTCACGTGAACTTTATCCTAAACTTTCCTAAAAAAAAAAAAAAAAAATTAGGATAGTTTAGGAAAAACTTCACGTTTTTGCGCAATCTTGTAAAGTTTTTCCTAACTCTTAATATATTTAAATGTATTTGTGACCATTTTATATTTTGTTTGATATGATATTGAACATATACCCCATATTGGGTTTTTTGATTACTAAACGACCAAAGCCCCTCTAACTTTTTAAGTAATTACTTTTTTCTGTTAGGTTATATCCATACCAACCCAAAAATATACTTAGGATTTTGGGCCGGTGTTTCTAAGTATCGGAAAACATTGGGAAAATCCACATATAATATTGAACATATACCCTGTTTAATAGCTGAAAAGAAAAGAAAATGTATAATTAATTATAGTTGTTATTAGTATAAATTTATAAATTATAACTTAGCTAATTTTGTTGATCCATCATGACAGGTCGGAATGCTGAAAATGACACCACAGTCGAATTAACTCCTGATACCTAGTAAAAAATAATTTTGTATTTACAATATATAGCTAAAAATTGTCACTCATATTCAGCTTTCTTACCTTTTATTTAGTTGATTTTCTTTAGTTATTATTAGTTTTTATTTAGTTGATTTTCTATGCTTATTATTATTTTATAAACATATTTGTAAACAAAGTTGAAATTTATTTGAAAACGTCAAAATAATGATGGATTCTCGTATTTTATTTTTATTATATAATCAATGTTACCAGATGTACATATTGAAATTTAATTATCACGCTATCTATTGCAAATTTATGAAATTAGTATTTAGTACATTAGTAATTATTGTGAATTTATATTGTACACTAGTCTTATGTCAATGTATAAATTCAATATTTTAGTACTTTTTGTGATCAGTCAGACAAAACAATTTGGAAAAAATACAAAGGGCAAAACTTTAATTGAGAAATATAATAATAAATAATTATAAATCAAATCATTCATTTAATCTATTGAAGCCAACGTTGCCAGCTGTAATATAATTCAAAACGTTTCTTATTGCGTTTTATTTACAAATCATACAGTCCACAAAACTCGGGAAATAAGTATACCAGAGCTGCAGGTTGAACCAAAACCAATTTGGCGTATCATCGAGCGGCCGTACCCCGACATACCCCATATCGGGTTTTTTGATTACTAAACAACCAAAGCCCCTCTAACTTTTCAGGTGACTACTTTTTTATGTTAGATTATATCCCTACCAACCCAAAAATATACTTAGGATTTTGGGCCGGTGTTTCTAAGTATCGGAAAACGTTCGGAAAATCCACATATGTTATTGAACATTACCATATCGGGTTTTTTGATTACTAAACGACCAAAGCCCCTCTAACTTTTTAAGTGATTACTTTTTTCTGTTAGGTTATATCCCTACCAACCCAAAAATATACTTAGGATTTTGGGCCGGTGTTTCTAAGTATCGGAAAACGTGCGGAAAATCCACATATGATATTGAACATATACCCCATTTCAAGTTTTTTGATTACTAAACGACCAAAGCCCCTCTAACTTTTCAGGTGACTACTTTTTTCTGTTAGGTTATATCCCTACCAACCCAAAAATATACTTAGGATTTTGGGCCGGTGTTTCTAAGTATCGGAAAACATTCGGAAAATCCACATATGATATTGAACATATACCCCATTTCGGGTTTTTTGATTACTAAACGACCAAAGGCCCTCTAACTTTTCAAATGACTACTTTTTTCTGTTAGGTTATATCCATACCAACCCAAAAATATACTTAGGATTTTGGGCCGGTGTTTCTAAGTATCGGAAAACTTTCGAAAAAACCACATATGATATTGAACATTACCATATCGGGTTTTTTGATTACTAAACGACCAAAGCCCCTCTAACTTTTCAAGTGACTACTTTTTTCTGTTAGGTTATATCCCTACTAACCCAAAAATATACTTAGGATTTTGGGCCGGTGTTTCTAAGTATCGGAAAACATTGGGAAAATCCACATATGATATTGAACATATACCCCATATCGGGTTTTTTGATTACTAAACGACCAAAGCCCCTCTAACTTTTCAGGTGACTACTTTTTTCTGTTAGGTTATATCCCTACCAATCCAAAAATATACTTAGGATTTTGGGCCGGTGTTTCTAAGTATCGGAAAACATTCGGAAAATCCACATATGATATTGAACATATACCCCATATCGGGTTGTTTGATTACTAAACGACCAAAGCCCCTCTAACTTTTCAGGTGACTACTTTTTTCTGTTAGGTTATATCCCTACCAACCCAAAAATATACTTAGGATTTTGGGCCGGTGTTTCTAAGTATCGGAAAACATTCGGAAAATCCACATATGATATTGAACATATACCCCATATCGGGTTTTTTGATTACTAAACGACCAAAGCCCCTCTAACTTTTTAAGTGATTACTTTTTTCTGTTAGGTTATATCCATACCAACCCAAAAATATACTTAGGATTTTGGGCCAGTGTTTCTAAGTATCGGAAAACATTGGGAAAATTCACATATGATATTGAACATATACCCCATTTCGGGTTTTTTGATTACTAAACGACCAAAGCCCCTCTAACTTTTTAAGTGATTACTTTTTTCTGTTAGGTTATATCCCTACCAACCCAAAAATATACTTAGGATTTTGGGCCGGTGTTTCTAAGTATCGGAAAACGTCCGGAAAATCCACATATGATATTGAACATATACCCCATTTCGAGTTTTTTGATTACTAAACGACCAAAGCCCCTCTAACTTTTCAGGTGACTACTTTTTTCTGTTAGGTTATATCCCTACCAACCCAAAAATATACTTAGGATTTTGGGCCGGTGTTTCTAAGTATCGGAAAACATTCGGAAAATCCACATATGATATTGAACATATACCCCATTTCGGGTTTTTTGATTACTAAACGACCAAAGCCCCTCTAACTTTTCAAGTGATTACTTTTTTCTGTTAGGTTATATCCATACCGACCCAAAAATATACTTAGGATTTTGGGCCGGTGTTTCTAAGTATCGGAAAACGTTCGGAAAATCCACATATGATATTGAACATATACCCCATATCGGGTTTTTTGATTACTAAACGACCAAAGCCCCTCTAACTTTTTAAGTGATTACTTTTTTCTGTTAGGTTATATCCATACCAACCCAAAAGTATACTTAGGATTTTGGGCCGGTGTTTCTAAGTATCGGAAAACATTCGGAAAATCCACATATGATATTGAACACATACCCCATATCGGGTTTTTTGATTGCTAAACGACCAAAGCCCCTCTAACTTTTCAGGTGACTACCTTTTTCTGTTAGGTTATATCCCTACCAACCCAAAAATATACTTAGGATTTTGGGCCGGTGTTTCTAAGTATCGGAAAACATTGGGAAAATCCACATATGATATTGAACATATACCCCATATCGGGTTGTTTGTTTACTAAACGACCAAAGCCCCTCTAACTTTTCAGGTGACTACTTTTTTCTGTTAGGTTATATTCCTACCAACCCAAAAATATACTTAGGATTTTGGGCCGGTGTTTCTAAGTATCGGAAAACATTCGGAAAATCCACATATGATATTGAACATATACCCCATATCGGGTTTTTTGATTACTAAACGACCAAAGCCCCTCTAACTTTTCAGGTGACTACTTTTTTCTGTTAGGTTATATCCCTACCAACCCAAAAATATACTTAGAATTTTGGGCCGGTGTTTCTAAGTATCGGAAAACATTCGAAAAATCCACATATGATATTGAACATATACCCCATTTCGGGTTTTTTGATTACTAAACGACCAAAGCCCCTCTAACTTTTCAGGTGACTACTTTTTTCTGTTAGGTTATATCCCTACCAACCCAAAAATATACTTAGGATTTTGGGCCGGTGTTTCTAAGTATCGGAAAACGTTCGGAAAATCCACATATGATATTGAACATATACCCCATTTCGAGTTTTTTGATTACTAAACGACCAAAGCCCCTCTAACTTTTCAGGTGACTACTTTTTTCTGTTAGGTTATATCCCTACCAACCCAAAAATATACTTAGGGTTTTGGGCCGGTGTTTCTAAGTATCGGAAAACGTTCGGAAAATCCACATATGATATTGAACATATACCCCATTTCGAGTTTTTTGATTACTAAACGACCAAAGCCCCTCTAACTTTTCAGGTGACTACTTTTTTCTGTTAGGTTATATCCCTACCAACCCAAAAATATACTTAGGATTTTGGGCCGGTGTTTCTAAGTATCGGAAAACGTTCGAAAAACCACATATGATATTAAACATTACCATATCGGGTTTTTTGATTACTAAACGACAAAAGCCCCTCTAACTTTTCAAGTGACTACTTTTTTCTGTTAGGTTATATCCCTACTAACCCAAAAATATACTTAGGATTTTGGGCCGGTGTTTCTAAGTATCGGAAAACGTTCGGAAAATCCACATATGATATTGAACATATACCCCATATCGGGTTTTTTGATTACTAAACGACCAAAGCCCCTCTAACTTTTCAGGTGACTACTTTTTTCTGTTAGGTTATATCCCTACTAACCCAAAAATATACTTAGGATTTTGGGCCGGTGTTTCTAAGTATCGGAAAACGTTCGGAAAATCCACATATGATATTGAACACATACCCCATATCGGGTTTTTTGATTGCTAAACGACCAAAGCCCCTCTAACTTTTCAGGTGACTACCTTTTTCTGTTAGGTTATATCCCTACCAACCCAAAAATATACTTAGGATTTTGGGCCGGTGTTTCTAAGTATCGGAAAACATTGGGAAAATCCACATATGATATTGAACATATACCCCATATCGGGTTGTTTGTTTACTAAACGACCAAAGCCCCTCTAACTTTTCAGGTGACTACTTTTTTCTGTTAGGTTATATTCCTACCAACCCAAAAATATACTTAGGATTTTGGGCCGGTGTTTCTAAGTATCGGAAAACATTCGGAAAATCCACATATGATATTGAACATATACCCCATTTCGGGTTTTTTGATTACTAAACGACCAAAGGCCCTCTAACTTTTCAAATGACTACTTTTTTCTGTTAGGTTATATCCATACCAACCCAAAAATATACTTAGGATTTTGGGCCGGTGTTTCTAAGTATCGGAAAACTTTCGAAAAAACCACATATGATATTGAACATTACCATATCGGGTTTTTTGATTACTAAACGACCAAAGCCCCTCTAACTTTTCAAGTGACTACTTTTTTCTGTTAGGTTATATCCCTACTAACCCAAAAATATACTTAGGATTTTGGGCCGGTGTTTCTAAGTATCGGAAAACATTGGGAAAATCCACATATGATATTGAACATATACCCCATATCGGGTTTTTTGATTACTAAACGACCAAAGCCCCTCTAACTTTTCAGGTGACTACTTTTTTCTGTTAGGTTATATCCCTACCAACCCAAAAATATACTTAGGATTTTGGGCCGGTGTTTCTAAGTATCGGAAAACATTCGGAAAATCCACATATGATATTGAACATATACCCCATATCGGGTTTTTTGATTACTAAACGACCAAAGCCCCTCTAACTTTTTAAGTGATTACTTTTTTCTGTTAGGTTATATCCATACCAACCCAAAAATATACTTAGGATTTTGGGCCGGTGTTTCTAAGTATCGGAAAACATTGGGAAAATTCACATATGATATTGAACATATACCCCATTTCGGGTTTTTTGATTACTAAACGACCAAAGCCCCTCTAACTTTTTAAGTGATTACTTTTTTCTGTTAGGTTATATCCATACCGACCCAAAAATATACTTAGGATTTTGGGCCGGTGTTTCTAAGTATCGGAAAACGTTCGGAAAATCCACATATGATATTGAACATATACCCCATATCGGGTTTTTTGATTACTAAACGACCAAAGCCCCTCTAACTTTTCAGGTGACTACTTTTTTCTGTTAGGTTATATCCCTACCAACCCAAAAATATACTTAGGATTTTGGGCCGGTGTTTCTAAGTATCGGAAAACATTCGGAAAATCCACATATGATATTGAACATATACCCCATATCGGGTTTTTTGATTACTAAACGACCAAAGCCCCTCTAACTTTTTAAGTAATTACTTTTTTCTGTTAGGTTATATCCATACCAACCCAAAAATATACTTAGGATTTTGGGCCGGTGTTTCTAAGTATCGGAAAACATTGGGAAAATTCACATATGATATTGAACATATACCCCATTTCGGGTTTTTTGATTACTAAACGACCAAAGCCCCTCTAACTTTTCAAGTGATTACTTTTTTCTGTTAGGTTATATCCATACCGACCCAAAAATATACTTAGGATTTTGGGCCGGTGTTTCTAAGTATCGGAAAACGTTCGGAAAATCCACATATGATATTGAACATATACCCCATATCGGGTTTTTTTATTACTAAACGACCAAAGCCCCTCTAACTTTTCAGGTGACTACTTTTTTCTGTTAGGTTATATCCCTACCAACCCAAAAATATACTTAGGATTTTGGGCCGGTGTTTCTAAGTATCGGAAAACATTCGGAAAATCCACATATGATATTGAACATATACCCCATATCGGGTTTTTTGATTACTAAACGACCAAAGCCCCTCTAACTTTTTAAGTGATTACTTTTTTCTGTTAGGTTATATCCATACCAACCCAAAAATATACTTAGGATTTTGGGCCGGTGTTTCTAAGTATCGGAAAACGTCCAGAAAATCCACATATGATATTGAACATATACCCCATTTCGAGTTTTTTGATTACTAAACGACCAAAGCCCCTCTAACTTTTCAGGTGACTACTTTTTTCTGTTAGGTTATATCCCTACCAACCCAAAAATATACTTAGGATTTTGGGCCGGTGTTTCTAAGTATCGGAAAACATTCGGAAAATCCACATATGATATTGAACATATACCCCATTTCGGGTTTTTTGATTACTAAACGACCAAAGGCCCTCTAACTTTTCAAATGACTACTTTTTTCTGTTAGGTTATATCCATACCAACCCAAAAATATACTTAGGATTTTCGGCCGGTGTTTCTAAGTATCGGAAAACTTTCGAAAAACCACATATGATATTGAACATTACCATATCGGGTTTTTTGATTACTAAACGACCAAAGCCCCTCTAACTTTTCAAGTGACTACCTTTTTCTGTTAGGTTATATCCCTACTAACCCAAAAATATACTTAGGATTTTAGGCCGGTGTTTCTAAGTATCGGAAAACATTGGGAAAATCCACATATGATATTGAACATATACCCCATATCGGGTTTTTTGATTACTAAACGACCAAAGCCCCTCTAACTTTTCAGGTGACTACTTTTTTCTGTTAGGTTATATCCCTACCAACCCAAAAATATACTTAGGATTTTGGGCCGGTGTTTCTAAGTATCGGAAAACATTCGGAAAATCCACATATGATATTGAACATATACCCCATATCGGGTTTTTTGATTACTAAACGACCAAAGCCCCTCTAACTTTTTAAGTGATTACTTTTTTCTGTTAGGTTATATCCATACCAACCCAAAAATATACTTAGGATTTTAGGCCGGTGTTTCTAAGTATCGGAAAACATTGGGAAAATCCACATATGATATTGAACATATACCCCATATCGGGTTTTTTGATTACTAAACGACCAAAGCCCCTCTAACTTTTCAAGTGATTACTTTTTTCTGTTAGGTTATATCCATACCGACCCAAAAATATACTTAGGATTTTGGGCCGGTGTTTCTAAGTATCGGAAAACGTTCGGAAAATCCACATATGATATTGAACATATACCCCATATCGGGTTTTTTGATTACTAAACGACCAAAGCCCCTCTAACTTTTCAGGTGACTACTTTTTTCTGTTAGGTTATATCCCTACCAACCCAAAAATATACTTAGGATTTTGGGCCGGTGTTTCTAAGTATCGGAAAACATTCGGAAAATCCACATATGATATTGAACATATACCCCATATCGGGTTTTTTGATTACTAAACGACCAAAGCCCCTCTAACTTTTTAAGTGATTACTTTTTTCTGTTAGGTTATATCCATACCAACCCAAAAATATACTTAGGATTTTGGGCCGGTGTTTCTAAGTATCGGAAAACATTGGGAAAATTCACATATGATATTGAACATATACCCCATTTCGGGTTTTTTGATTACTAAGCGACCAAAGCCCCTCTAACTTTTCAAGTGATTACTTTTTTCTGTTAGGTTATATCCCTACTAACCCAAAAATATACTTAGGATTTTGGGCCGGTGTTTCTAAGTATCGGAAAACGTTCGAAAAACCACATATGATATTGAACATTACCATATCGGGTTTTTTGATTACTAAACGACCAAAGCCCCTCTAACTTTTTAAGTGATTACTTTTTTCTGTTAGGTTATATCCCTACCAACCCAAAAATATACTTAGGATTTTGGGCCGGTGTTTCTAAGTATCGGAAAACATTCGGAAAATCCACATATGATATTGAACATATACCCCATTTCGGGTTTTTTGATTACTAAACGACCAAAGCCCCTCTAACTTTTTAAGTGATTACTTTTTTCTGTTAGGTTATATCCCTACCAACCCAAAAATATACTTAGGATTTTGGGCCGGTGTTTCTAAGTATCGGAAAACGTCCGGAAAATCCACATATGATATTGAACATATACCCCATTTCGAGTTTTTTGATTACTAAACGACCAAAGCCCCTCTAACTTTTCAGGTGACTACTTTTTTCTGTTAGGTTATATCCCTACCAACCCAAAAATATACTTAGGATTTTGGGCCGGTGTTTCTAAGTATCGGAAAACATTCGGAAAATCCACATATGATATTGAACATATACCCCATTTCGGGTTTTTTGATTACTAAACGACCAAAGGCCCTCTAACTTTTCAAATGACTACTTTTTTCTGTTAGGTTATATCCATACGAACCCAAAAATATACTTAGGATTTTGGGCCGGTGTTTCTAAGTATCGGAAAACTTTCGAAAAAACCACATATGATATTGAACATTACCATATCGGGTTTTTTGATTACTAAACGACCAAAGCCCCTCTAACTTTTCAAGTGACTACTTTTTTCTGTTAGGTTATATCCCTACTAACCCAAAAATATACTTAGGATTTTGGGCCGGTGTTTCTAAGTATCGGAAAACATTGGGAAAATCCACATATGATATTGAACATATACCCCATATCGGGTTTTTTGATTACTAAACGACCAAAGCCCCTCTAACTTTTCAGGTGACTACTTTTTTCTGTTAGGTTATATCCCTACCAACCCAAAAATATACTTAGGATTTTGGGCCGGTGTTTCTAAGTATCGGAAAACATTCGGAAAATCCACATATGATATTGAACATATACCCCATATCGGGTTTTTTGATTACTAAACGACCAAAGCCCCTCTAACTTTTTAAGTGATTACTTTTTTCTGTTAGGTTATATCCATACCAACCCAAAAATATACTTAGGATTTTGGGCCGGTGTTTCTAAGTATCGGAAAACATTCGGAAAATCCACATATGATATTGAACACATACCCCATATCGGGTTTTTTGATTGCTAAACGACCAAAGCCCCTCTAACTTTTCAGGTGACTACTTTTTTCTGTTAGGTTATATCCCTACCAACCCAAAAATATACTTAGGATTTTGGGCCGGTGTTTCTAAGTATCGGAAAACATTGGGAAAATTCACATATGATATTGAACATATACCCCATTTCGGGTTTTTTGATTACTAAACGACCAAAGCCCCTCTAACTTTTCAAGTGATTACTTTTTTCTGTTAGGTTATATCCATACCGACCCAAAAATATACTTAGGATTTTGGGCCGGTGTTTCTAAGTATCGGAAAACGTTCGGAAAATCCACATATGATATTGAACATATACCCCATATCGGGTTTTTTGATTACTAAACGACCAAAGCCCCTCTAACTTTTCAGGTGACTACTTTTTTCTGTTAGGTTATATCCCTACCAACCCAAAAATATACTTAGGATTTTGGGCCGGTGTTTCTAAGTATCGGAAAACATTCGGAAAATCCACATATGATATTGAACATATACCCCATATCGGGTTTTTTGATTACTAAACGACCAAAGCCCCTCTAACTTTTTAAGTGATTACTTTTTTCTGTTAGGTTATATCCATACCAACCCAAAAATATACTTAGGATTCTGGGCCGGTGTTTCTAAGTATCGGAAAACATTGGGAAAATTCACATATGATATTGAACATATACCCCATTTCGGGTTTTTTGATTACTAAACGACCAAAGCCCCTCTAACTTTTCAAGTGATTACTTTTTTCTGTTAGGTTATATCCCTACCAACCCAAAAATATACTTAGGATTTTGGGCCGGTGTTTCTAAGTATCGGAAAACGTTCGAAAAACCACATATGATATTGAACATTACCATATCGGGTTTTTTGATTACTAAACGACAAAAGCCCCTCTAACTTTTCAAGTGACTACTTTTTTCTGTTAGGTTATATCCCTACTAACCCAAAAAAATACTTAGGATTTTGGGCCGGTGTTTCTAAGTATCGGAAAACGTTCGGAAAATCCACATATGATATTGAACATATACCCCATATCGGGTTTTTTGATTACTAAACGACGAAAGCCCCTCTAACTTTTCAGGTGACTACTTTTTTCTGTTAGGTTATATCCCTACCAACCCAAAAATATACTTAGGATTTTGGGCCGGTGTTTCTAAGTATCGGAAAACATTCGGAAAATCCACATATGATATTGAACATATACCCCATATCGGGTTTTTTGATTACTAAACGACCAAAGCCCCTCTAACTTTTTAAGTGACTACTTTTTTCTGTTAGGTTATATCCCTACCAACCCAAAAATATACTTAGGATTTTGGGCCGGTGTTTCTAAGTATCGGAAAACGTCCGGAAAATCCACATATGATATTGAACATATACCCCATTTCGAGTTTTTTGATTACTAAACGACCAAAGCCCCTCTAACTTTTCAGGTGACTACTTTTTTCTGTTAGGTTATATCCCTACCAACCCAAAAATATACTTAGGATTTTGGGCCGGTGTTTCTAAGTATCGGAAAACGTCCGGAAAATCCACATATGATATTGAACATATACCCCATTTCGAGTTTTTTGATTACTAAACGACCAAAGCCCCTTTAACTTTTCAGGTGACTACTTTTTTCTGTTAGGTTATATCCCTACCAACCCAAAAATATACTTAGGATTTTGGGCCGGTGTTTCTAAGTATCGGAAAACATTCGGAAAATCCACATATGATATTGAACATATACCCCATTTCGGGTTTTTTGATTACTAAACGACCAAAGGCCCTCTAACTTTTCAAATGACTACTTTTTTCTGTTAGGTTATATCCATACCAACCCAAAAATATACTTAGGATTTTGGGCCGGTGTTTCTAAGTATCGGAAAACGTCCGGAAAATCCACATATGATATTGAACATATACCCCATTTCGAGTTTTTTGATTACTAAACGACCAAAGCCCCTCTAACTTTTCAGGTGACTACTTTTTTCTGTTAGGTTATATCCCTACCAACCCAAAAATATACTTAGGATTTTGGGCCGGTGTTTCTAAGTATCGGAAAACATTCGGAAAATCCACATATGATATTGAACATATACCCCATTTCGGGTTTTTTGATTACTAAACGACCAAAGGCCCTCTAACTTTTCAAATGACTACTTTTTTCTGTTAGGTTATATCCATACCAACCCAAAAATATACTTAGGATTTTGGGCCGGTGTTTCTAAGTATCGGAAAACTTTCGAAAAAACCACATATGATATTGAACATTACCATATCGGGTTTTTTGATTACTAAACGACCAAAGCCCCTCTAACTTTTCAAGTGACTACTTTTTTCTGTTAGGTTATATCCCTACTAACCCAAAAATATACTTAGGATTTTGGGCCGGTGTTTCTAAGTATCGGAAAACATTGGGAAAATCCACATATGATATTGAACATATACCCCATATCGGGTTTTTTGATTACTAAACGACCAAAGCCCCTCTAACTTTTCAGGTGACTACTTTTTTCTATTAGGTTATATCCCTACCAACCCAAAAATATACTTAGGATTTTGGGCCGGTGTTTCTAAGTATCGGAAAACATTCGGAAAATCCACATATGATATTGAACATATACCCCATATCGGGTTTTTTGATTACTAAACGACCAAAGCCCCTCTAACTTTTTAAGTGATTACTTTTTTCTGTTAGGTTATATCCATACCAACCCAAAAATATACTTAGGATTTTGGGCCGGTGTTTCTAAGTATCGGAAAACATTCGGAAAATCCACATATGATATTGAACACATACCCCATATCGGGTTTTTTGATTGCTAAACGACCAAAGCCCCTCTAACTTTTCAGGTGACTACTTTTTTCTGTTAGGTTATATCCCTACCAACCCAAAAATATACTTAGGATTTTGGGCCGGTGTTTCTAAGTATCGGAAAACATTGGGAAAATCCACATATGATATTGAACATATACCCCATATCGGGTTGTTTGATTACTAAACGACCAAAGCCCCTCTAACTTTTCAGGTGACTACTTTTTTCTGTTAGGTTATATCCCTACCAACCCAAAAATATACATAGGATTTTGGGCCGGTGTTTCTAAGTATCGGAAAACATTCGGAAAATCCACATATGATATTGAACATATACCCCATATCGGGTTTTTTGATTAATAAACGACCAAAGCCCCTCTAACTTTTCAGGTGACTACTTTTTTCTGTTAGGTTATACCCCTACCAACCCAAAAATATACTTAGAATTTTGGGCCGGTGTTTCTAAGTATCGGAAAACATTCGAAAAATCCACATATGATATTGAACATATACCCCATTTCGGGTTTTTTGATTACTAAACGACCAAAGCCCCTCTAACTTTTCAGGTGACTACTTTTTTCTGTTAGGTTATATCCCTACCAACCCAAAAATATACTTAGGATTTTGGGCCGGTGTTTCTAAGTATCGGAAAACGTTCGGAAAATCCACATATGATATTGAACATATACCCCATTTCGAGTTTTTTGATTACTAAACGACCAAAGCCCCTCTAACTTTTCAGGTGACTACTTTTTTCTGTTAGGTTATATCCCTACCAACCCAAAAATATACTTAGGATTTTGGGCCGGTGTTTCTAAGTATCGGAAAACGTTCGAAAAATCCACATATGATATTGAACATATACCCCATTTCGAGTTTTTTGATTACTAAACGACCAAAGCCCCTCTAACTTTTCAGGTGACTACTTTTTTCTGTTAGGTTATATTCCTACCAACCCAAAAATATACTTAGGATTTTGGGCCGGTGTTTCTAAGTATCGGAAAACGTTCGAAAAACCACATATGATATTGAACATTACCATATCGGGTTTTTTGATTACTAAACGACAAAAGCCCCTCTAACTTTTCAAGTGACTACTTTTTTCTGTTAGGTTATATCCCTACTAACCCAAAAATATACTTAGGATTTTGGGCCGGTGTTTCTAAGTATCGGAAAACATTGGGAAAATCCACATATGATATTGAACATATACCCCATATCGGGTTTTTTGATTACTAAACGACCAAAGCCCCTCTAACTTTTCAGGTGACTACTTTTTTCTGTTAGGTTATATCCCTACCAACCCAAAAATATACTTAGGATTTTGGGCCGGTGTTTCTAAGTATCGGAAAACATTCGGAAAATCCACATATGATATTGAACATATACCCCATATCGGGTTTTTTGATTACTAAACGACCAAAGCCCCTCTAACTTTTCAAGTGATTACTTTTTTCTGTTAGGTTATATCCATACCAACCCAAAAATATACTTAAGATTTTGGGCCGGTGTTTCTAAGTATCGGAAAACGTTTCGGTTATTTTAGGAAAGTTTAGGAAGAAATTCACATTCATATTAATTCGTCAATCTTACAAATACCAGATTTTAACAAACAATTCATTTCAACATGCCACTGGTTCAGTTCTTTCACAAACGGTTGAGTCATTCGATCTTATGCTAGCCGCCTTCTTAACGACGCAGAATATAACTATGCTACAATTGAAAAGGAACTGCTTGCCATAGTTTGGTCCGCAAATCACTTTAGGCCTTATCTCTACGGAAATATCTTTGTAATAGTATCGGATCATAAACCATTAATATGACTCTGCAATTTATAAAATCCTTTTTCACTTCAACTTAATTACGTTATAGTGAGCAAACCAGGATCCCAAAACAATAATACAGATTGTTAAAGCAGAATCCAGACTAGTATATCAGATAGTACTGAAAATACGGAATATACTTAAAAGTAACCATAGTAACAAAAATAT
Organism: Tipula vernalis; assembly: GCA_958295665.1. Lineage (NCBI taxonomy): Eukaryota > Metazoa > Arthropoda > Insecta > Diptera > Tipulidae > Tipula > Tipula vernalis. Next base: position 137,098,022 of record OY282559.1, read on the forward strand.
AAACTTAAACTTGGACGATATAAATCCGGCAAATAACGAATTTATTAATAAATTTTTTTCTTCTATGACTCCTGAATTTCCAATAAAATCTGATTTGCCAAACCACAACGAGTCTATTGAAAGTATAACAAATTCTACTGATCTACCAAATAAATAAGAATCATTATTAGAAGAAAAAGAAAATAAATTTAATCATCTTCCTGAAACAAGCACTTCCATCAAATCCGATATAGCTATAGTTATGCCAATAATAGACTTATCAAATACGAAGACAACTTTGATCCTGTCATGTTGCATGACTCAAATTTAAATACAAAACATATAACTGATGAGCAACAAATAAATCAAATAATCAAAATAATTTCATGTCAACTGTGCACTTGATGTAAAAATTATCAAATGGTCGGTCCCTGGGTCGGCCATAACAAGCAATATTTACATCAAATGTTGTACGACATTCTGCCGACGAAATTTGTTCAACAAAAATCAAAACTCCCAAACTCAAATGATTTTTCTCGAATGTTTGTAGTATGCACTTGATGCAAAAATTATCAAATGGTTGGGCCCTGGGGTCGGCCATTAACGTACTAATAAAAAATTGTATCATGCGATCTGAATTTCCTGATATATGAAAAACCAATTTAGTGTTTCCCGTTAAAAAAAACAAAATAATGACTCGCTGGATAATCTTAGACCAATCAGTATGTATCGGTATTATCTAAAGTTTTTGAGATTCTTCGACCATATAAACAAATATAAATAATTAGCACAGTTTCAATCAAGTTTCCGTAACAATCATAGTACAAGCACCGTTCTTCTTCAAGTTATTGATGATATTGCATATCATCTTCGTTGAAGCAACTCTTTTGTTGCTACTCTGATAAAACTGCGCTTAAGCTTATGTTTATAGTTATTTATCGGACAGATATCAAAGGGTCTTAATAAAAGATCAGTTGTCGGATCCGCAACGTATTCCTTCTGGTGTTTTTCAGGGAACTATCCTTGGGCCGTTATTATTCTCCCTATTTATCAATGATCTACTGTAAGTTTTGAAATATTCGAAATATCATTTGTATGCAGATGATTGTCAAATTTACTTCGGGACATTAAGGATAATATCTCTGAAACATTTAATAAAATTAATAGTGATTTATCCAACATATTAGACTGGTCTTTGTCTAATGGAGTCTCATTGAATATTTCAAAGAGGCAGACAATCTTCATTTCTAAGCGTAATTTTTTAGTCATCCCAGATATACACATTGCGCGTTAGTAACTTAGGCACTTGTATTAACAATAAATTCACGTGGGATTCCCAGATTATCAAGGTTTGTGGTAAAATCAACTCTACTTTATATGGATTGAAACTCCATAAGAACATTTGTCCTAAAACTGTCAGGATTTTGCTTACTAAAACGCTGGTAATTCCCCATGTATTATATTGTGAATTTCTTTACACAAGCTGTGATTGTAGCTAGAGGGAAATTTTACAAGTAACTTTGAACAACATAGCCAGATACGTCAATGGATTGAGAAAACAAGATCATATCTCTGCCAAGTTTAGAGAATTATCTGGTTGCACAATGACACAATTTTTTTTTTATTATAGATCGAGTATTTACAATGAAACCGTGATATTAAACCGTGGTTTGCGTAGGTTCTCAGTAGGAGAAATCAAAAAAATTGAATATCGTCAATTATAGCGCCATCGAAGAACCCGAATCTGCAATAAAAAATAGGGGTTCATATTTTAGTTTCAAAGTTACCCCCGCCCCACCTACAAGGAGGAGGTGTGTACTAATTTTAACACTAATGGATTTATCATTTTTTTTCGAAGAGTACTTATTTTCTGAGATATTTGAGTGTATCAGGTTAAAAAATTCACCCGGTCTATATACGTATGAAGATTATTGTCAAGATCTCAAATACAGATTTCAAAACTCATTTAAAACAGCTCATAATAATCTTATTAACTCAAAAAAAAATTTAAAATACAAGCTTTCAACCTTAAGGCTAGGATTGTTGCCCGATAAACGAGAATGTGGTCAGTTCAGATATAAGGCCCTCAAAAGTTACCTTACAGCACGTTAAACAATTTGGTTTTTTCGTAAAATATTTTGATTAGTTAAAACTCGTACATATGTACGAGTATATCAAAACAAAACTATTACAATCGGTTGTCAATTTTCTCGCAAGCCAATAATGCCAACCTATAAATAACATAATAATGAAACCAAAATTACTGATTACGTACATCAAATGATTTCTCTATAAATAAAATAAACTTAAAGCACCTCGAGGCTCAAAGATCTCTACTCTTAAGTAAATATGAACAATTCAATTAAATTAATATTTTGCAAAGCACGCGTCGTCTGACATAAAAAAAATTCCGCCCACTTCAAATTGTTCAATTAAAACAAAATAGAAATTCAAACAATTTAAGAGTGTTGTCGATTACCGAATTTTATGAGCGTATACACATTATCTTCGAAATTTAAGTTAGTTGATCCTTCATTCACGTCACATAAGTATATACAGTGCGTTCAACGAATGTTGCTATTGTTGTTGTTGCTGCTACAGCTTCTTATTTTTTTTTATTTAAATGTATTTATAAGACCAGAGTCCTTTTCATATTAGTTCAGGGAATTCGAGACCAATGAAAGATGCGGGTTGTGTGGAAGTTTTAATGCATGAAAAAAACGAATACCATATTTTGAAATATTTTACTGCTGTGTGGGGATAAGGTTAGCAAAATATTTAAATTTCATTTTTATGTATTTTACATACATATACATACATACCACATAGATATTTTCCCATTGTTAAGGGACTTACAATAAAATATTACATCGAAATACGTATTATTTACCATTAAGCATCTATCCACATTTTCAGAAATGCGCAGCGAATTTTTTATGTTCAACACCATTGTGAAAGTAACGTGCATCTACAAGACAAATCAATTATAACACTTAAATATACGAATCTTATAATCTTCAATATCAGTTAAAGGTGACTGAATGTATACAAACAAGTTGATTTTAAACGGTTCGTTAAATGTTAATTAGTGTGACTAATTTTTATTTGATTTAATCGATCACTGGCAAACAACAAACAACAGGTGAAATTAAATTTAAATTAATTTCAAGTTTACATGTGCTGTTTGGGTGGTGTACGAGTGCACTGAAATATATTATGTAAATATTCATGGGAATGTTTTTAATGAAATGCTTTTTTTTATTTTCAATCATTCAAATCTTAGACTGAAGTAATATGGTATACACAAATGTTTCAATAAGAAACTAAACATCTTAAAGATGATTTTAAAGTACAGTCTTAATCCTTAATATTTTTTTAGCACATTATGAAGAACAGCTGTACCTGCAACACTCTTGTTGAAGGTCAGAAACAAGCTGAAGCATATACAGAAACGCAACTCGATAACCACTTCATATGAATTACATCCGTCTGACAGACCGATAGTCCGCCCTGAGGATTAAACTAGTTTTGAAGCCAAACTACTGATACAATTCGAATTTTAAGAAGACTTCCAATCAAACCCTGTTTGAAAATGTAGTTCGAAATCGAATGCCCTCAGTACTTACACAGACTTGGTTTATTCGAATTGATGAGACGATAAAGATTTAGTAGATTTTCCCTACAAAATGCTTGTTAATTCAATAATACCACCTTGATCAAAAAGTTCCCGGAATTTATTCAGAAAATTAAAAATACAAGTTTATTAATCTAAATCTATATTATCCCCTTCAAAGTAATCTCCATCGACTACAACACACTTATGCCAACGCTTGATCCAATCCTCGAAACATTTTTTATATTCGGTTTTCGGTATGTCCATCAGTGCTTCCTGGGATTTTTCCATTATTTCATCTCGGCTGCTGAAACGCGTTCCCCGTAATGGTTTTTTAACTCGATTGAACAGTAAGAAGTCACAGGGAGCCAAATCAGGTGAATTCGGTGGCTGTTGGATGGTATTTGTTGCATTTTTCGTCAAAAAATTACGAATAATGATGGCACTGTGGAGCGGTGCGTTATCATGGTGCAAAATTCACGAGTTTTTTGCCCACAATTCTGGTCTCTTTCGGCGAATTGCTTCACGCAAACGTCTCATAACGCCCAAATAATACTCTTTGTTTACGGTCTGGCCTTCTGGCAAAAATTCATGATGCACTACACCGTTGTAATCCATGAAAACCGTTAGCATTGCCTTCTTTTTTGACTGAAAACGACGTGGTTTTTTTTGGTGAACGCCATTCACTTGCCTGATGTCTGGATTGCGTGTCGTACTCATAAACCCACGTCTCGTCTCCAGTAATGATCCTTTCGATGAATGTGGGATCGGATTCAGCCTCGTAAATCATGTCTAAAATTGTAAATAATTTCTAAAATTGTAAATAATCGCCAACACGTACTCTTGACTACGTAACTTTTGCAAATGTCAAGCTATGACGCTGAGATTTAGAGGGAATATCAACAACAGATGTACCAACTTAACCAAAAAAAAAGAACTCAAATTGGAACGATGGGAGCGCCACACGGTGGTTATACCGGGAACTTTTTGATCAAGGTGGTATATAGCGGGACAACTGAAAGTCAAAAAGATTAAAAATAATACAAGAACAAGAATATCCAAGTGCTCCAAAAATATATAAAAGTTGAACCACGCTAGTCTACATATTGGGTGCATGCATTAAGAACCGGAATTTTTTATGAAATTTGAGCCTTTATTATGGAAAAATGTTACAAGATTTTTTATTCAAAGTATTGCCCATCGCTACCCACTACTTTTTCCCATCTTTCTGGCAATTTATGGATTCCATCCCAGAAAAACTGCGCCGGCTTGGCGGCCAAAACCGAATCGAGCCAATTTTCGATACCTTGAACTGAAGTGAAGCGTATTCCTGATAGGGCATTCTGCATGGATCGAAATAGGTGGTAGTCGGAAGGAGCAAGGTCTGGGCTATAAGGCGGGTGAGGCAGAATTTCCCATCCGTTATTCTCCAGGTAATTTTGGACCGGCGCGGCAATATGTGGCCGAGCGTTATCGTGGTGGAAAATGATTGACTCGTGTCTGGTCGCATACGTTGGCCGCTCTCCCTGGATTTTCTGCTTCAATCGGATCAATTGTTGACGATAAAGTTGGGCATTGATGGTTTGGCCACTTGGCAACAGCTCATAGTGGATCACACCTAGCTGGTCCCACCAAATGCACAGCATGACCTTGGCCCCGTGAATATTCCGCTTTGGTGTCGATGGGCCGGCCTAGCCTTTCTTGGCATACGCTTTTTTGCGCTTGGGATTATCGTAATGGATCCATTTTTCATCGCTAGTGACAATACGATGCAAAAACGACTTCTTTTTGTGGCGCTCGAGCAGCATTTCGGACATGCAAAATCGTCTTTCCACGTCTCTTGGCTTCAACTCGTATGGCACCCAATTTCCCATCTTTTGGATGAATCCCAAGGCTTTCAAGCATCTGGAAATTATTGCTTGATCAACTCCTAATGATTGTGCAAGTTCTTCTTGCGTTTGACATGAATCTTGATCGAGTAATGCCTCCAATTCTTCATCCTCAAACTTTCTCGGCTGACCAGGACGCTCTTTGTCCTTGATGTCAAAATCACCACTTTTGAAGCGACTAAACCACTCAAAGCACTGTGTTTTTGCAAGAGCATTATTATTATTATTATTATTATTATAGGGGGCCATGCGGGCGATCAGCCACTTCGCACTGCGACCTAAAAGATCTATTGTGCTGGCCCCTGCTTAATTATCCGTCCAGTCAATATTCAGGTTCTTAATGAACCTGACGATACTGCCTCCCGGTACGTGATACATACTATCTGGGCTTATTTCTCTCCCTCCTAGATGTTTACTACAGCATGTAGTTCCGCTAGAAAGACGGTAGCATTGGAGCTCAAGGACCTCGAGAAGGTTGTCCCACTCCCGTATATTCCTACTCCTGCCCCGTATTCCGTTTGATTTTACTCTTACGAGTTGCTCGGAATTGCAAATCACCTGTAGGTCACCCAGCTTTACTACAGGAAGGCTAAATAAAACTGGAGGGTGCCTGGTATCCAGAGTCCGCATATTTTGGGCTGATTAACCTATCAGCCATTCATCTTTCGGCATATGCTGTTCCACCTTAGATTAGGGTTTTTTGTCAAGGTTTTCTCCTTTAGCGCCGTACTTTAGCCTTTGCCAAATAGCCAAAGATGTGCCAAGTGGCCTTAGTTACCAGTGGTTGCCACGAGGAGGCAGTACGTACACTTGCGAATTGTGAACAGGTTACCCCTTACACAATTGTACCCATCACGCAGCTGCCTAATGACAAGACCAGAACAGCACACGTGATGCGCACCCTACTGGAAGGTTACGGAGCTGGTAGATTAATCTACTCAACTTTGATCCCCCTCCAATAGACGCCAAACCACCTTTGCAAGAGCATGCTCACCATATAAATCCACGAGCAAACGATGACTTTCAGCTGCAGTTTTGTTTGCGAAAAAGTGACTCAACAAATCTTCTCGCAAATGCTGTTTTTTTCGCAAATTTGATAAATTTTCCATTGTTGAAATCGGTTGGATGTGCACAATCAAAACAAAAACGTTTAGCTAATTTTGATAGGTATTGAATAAGGCTTTCAAATGACATATAGTATATGTCCATGATGTACTATAACGCATAAACAAGTAATGATATCTAGTATCAAATTCCGGTTTTTAATGCATACACCCAATACATATCCGCCAACCGTGACACATTTCTTATTATTTTCATTCAGATTTCATTAATCATCCGTTATAATCCCTTGCTGACAAGAATCGAGAACTTCTGCTCCCATCGATGCGAAGATATGGCATTGCTGTAATCCAAAATATTTTCAAGAAATTCTTTCTGCTACTTGGATGGTGTGGATTTGACAAAAGTCTTTATTTGTGTGGAATTCGGGATATTAAACTAACATTTTGCGGCTGTCAGCAAATTCAGTTTAAGTTTCCTGTTTGTAACTTTTTCTCAGCTTGGACCTAAGTATTTTTGTAATATGCTGTGATTACTAGTGATTACTAAAAAGCTCGGCTGGACATAAGCGCACGCTATCAAACCGAATAAATTTTCCGTTAGTAGGGTGGTTTTTCTAATCTAAATACGTATTCAAAACCGCTTCGAACAAATCCATGCGACCCATACTACCCAAACTATAATATTTCAAATCTTAGATGGTTTTACTACCACTCAATGAATTTTCCGAAATTGTAGAAATCCTAAAGATTTTCGATCGGGTGCATGGTAGTGGGGGTGATTTAAACTTTAGGCTGTTCTACTGGTGCTCAATGAATTTTCCAAAATTGTGGAAATCCCGCAGAGATTTCCGATCGTGTGCATTAGAGAGTTGGTTTTCCTAATCTAAATACGTATTCAAAACCGCTTCGACAATGTTGACGCAGAACTTACGATATTTTAGATATGCTGGTTTGAGGATCGAGTTGGGGGTTGAATTGAGTGTTGAGTTGGGTTTCATTTGCCGGTTGAGCTAGGGTTCAGTTAGGGTTGAGTTTCAGTTGAGTTGGGGTTGGATTATGGTTGAATGAGAAATTGCTGGTGATTTATTTATGTGTTGAGTAAAGGGTTGAATTACAGTTAACTTGAGATGATTTCATGTACGAATTTAGTTCGGAGTTGAGTTGAGTGTGAGTTTAGGGTTAATTTACGAGTTGCAGATCGAGTTAAGGTTGAATTAGGATTGGACTAGGGTTGAGTTGGGATTGATCTGTATTTGAGTTGGGATTGAGTTGGGTCAGAATGAGCGGTTAATCTGGGAAGTTATTTGGGGTTTTGCTGAGGGCTGAGCTGAAGGTTAGCTGATGATTTGAGGATTGGGTTGGACGTTTAGTTTGCTACTGAGTTTAAAGTTGAGTTAGCGGTCGAGTTATAGGTTGAGTTGAGATTAAGTGGAGTTCATAAATACATACACTTTTCGGACTGTCTAAATCGAGGTTTAGTGAGGGGTACTGTTGCGGATTTATTTAGGGAGAGTTCTTGGTTGAGTTGAGAAATATTGCGACGAAGAAAACATTAAGGATTTCACAATTCCGTCTGGCCAGCTCCCAAGTAAAACAACAAATTGAACTTAAAAATGGAATAATTATCAACATTTTGAAGAAGTTTTCTATTTAGCACTCCGTCTGAAGTGATGATGTGAAAATCAGAGAATGATTGACTTGATTGACGATGAATTCTTGAGTTGAGTGAAAATTTCAACTGGTGATTTATTTATGTGTTGAGTAAAGGGTTGAATTACAGTCAACTTGAGATGATTTCATGTACGAAAGTAGTTGGGAGTTGAGTTGGGCGTGAGTTTAGTGTTGATTTAAAGGTTGAATATCGAGTTAAGATTGAGTTAGGTTTGGACTAGGGTTGAGTTAGGTTTGAACTAGGGTTGAGTTGGGTTGGAATGAGCGGTTAATATGGGAAGTTATTTGGGGTTGTGCTGAGGGTTGAGCTGGAAGAGGATTGGGTTTGACGTTTAGTTTGGAGCTAAGTTGAAGGTTGAGTTGGCGGTCGAGCTAGAGGTCGGGTTGGTTATGAGTAGAGTTCATAAATACATACACTATTCGGACTGTCTAACTCGAGGTTTAGTGAGGGGTTCAGTTGCGGATTTATTTGGCGAGGGTTGTCGGTTCAGTTGAGGAATATTTCGACGAGGAAAACATTAAGGATTTCACAATTCCGTCTGGGCAGCCCCCAAGTTAAACAAAAAATTAAACTAAAAAATCGAATAATTACCAACATTTTGACGAAGATTTCTATATTAGATCCTACTAAATGGTTATTGCATTAAAGTGCAACGCTTAAAGTGCAGCACTTCATCAATAGTACATTACAGAGAAGCATCAAAACAACTCCGTCTGAAGTGATGATATGAAGATCAGAGAATTACTCGGTCCATTAGTAAGCTAGTTATAGAATAACCGACACACATCGCTATTAGGAATAGTATGAAATATAAGCCCGAGTCAAATTCTTTACTTGCACATGTTTCTTCTTTAGGCAACGCCAATAAAATTGGAATTTATCATTTCAAAATCTAGCTAATAATAAATTAGTAATGGGTTAATTGGTATTTGTTTTTTCGGTGACTTTAGTTGATTGTCTGGCCAAGAGGCATACTCGAAAGCCCTCATGTGGGAAACACTCAAGGGTACTAAAGGGTATGAGGCTCTCTTTTCTTATAAAAAAATAGTCGTTTTTATAGGTTCGAAGGACACAACTACTATTTCTTGTTTTAACGTAATAGAGCATAATTTTAGACAGATGGTACGGTAAAGGAGATGGCAGAAAAGACCACCTTAAGCAACTCTCTTTCCTTTAATTTTTTTACAAAATATATTACACGATGGATTGTCGCTCGGCTAGCTGTAACACATGTTTTAGCCTGATACTAACCGAAAACCAGAATCTGACTGCTTATGGGCTTGTAATGTTTATTTTCTTCAGCTTCCTCCGGGTAGCATTAAAGCAACTTTTGATCATTTTTATCATATCACCGATTTTATAAGTAGCATCTCATTAAGTGCTGAACAATTCGCGTCCGTCTTCTCATCAAAACTTCTTTACCAGTCTTCGAATAGTTGATTTTCATTCGATTTAACTTAATATACGGAATTATACCATATATATAAATTAACTGGTAACGAGGTTATCTTCTTTACTTCTCATCAAAAATAATTTTGAGTAAACATAAAAGAGGCAACAGTAACCAACCATTAATTACTCATACTTACCTAAGTGAAACTGACACCTCGAAGGTTAATAAACCAATCTAACCTTTATACTTTCACTAAATAGTTCGTTCTAGTCAAATCACACACAAATTTTAAGTTCAAGCTTTGCGCATTCTTAACGGCTTACGATCAAATTCATTCAATCAATTTCAAAGAAAAACGTAAAAAACCGGAAATATCATCTTCACAAAACATCAAAATTATTGCGCTAAAGAAATAAGAAATAAAAAAAAAACCAGTCATCAACCTTTTTATTTTGAATGTGCCGTGCGCGTTAAGAATGGGTTTGACGAGACTACGACAACAAACTAAATAAATTAATATTTCACGAATACATAAAAGAATTGGGAAAATATAATTTTCGATTGTTCGCATGTTGAATTATTATTTGTCAAATGTCAACTTTTCTTCCAGGGATGTTTTCAATTTGATGAATGAAATATTCACGACAGATTGGAGTATGTATGTATATTACATTTTATACTCGAGTACGATACATAATCCAGACGTTATATAATATTTGACCTATTTCAATGCATCATCATAATCAGGATATTACCATATGCCTAATTTCCCTGTCCTTGGGTTCCAAAACAAAACAAAAAAAATCCAATTTTACATGTATATCCGTATTTTGAAACCGTAAAATAACATTACAACCCCTTTATTTGTGCCTGTGTGTATAGAGTGGCTTCATTAATATGTGCTACTCTTAATCCTTTTTTTTTTAACTGTAGAAAGGATATTAGCTCATTTCTATTGTGCATCCAAAAAAAAAATATTGTAAATCAATAAATAATTGGGAATAAATTTAAATAGATATAAATACTCGTAGAAAACGAAGAGTCGAAGACAATAGGAGATTGAAATAGAAAAGGATTCACACATGCTATTTACGAGTATAAGGATGAATATTGATTATCTGCGCATCTGTTTCAGCTTAGGTTTTTGGTTTGGTATTATGTCGATTTGTTTGTTAAAATATTTAATATGTTATTTAAATTTTATATTTCAAATGCTCTGCTGGGTTGGACTATGGCTGAGTTGGTGTTGAGTTGGGATTGAGTTAGATGTTGATTTGGGTCCATAAACACATGTAGTTTTCGGACTGGGTTGGTTTAGGAGTTAAGTTTGGGGTTGAGTTAGGGTTGAGTTGAGGGTTGAGTTGAGAGTTGAGTTGGGGTTGAGTAGAGGTTTAGTGAGGGGTTCAGTTTTTATGCAGTCTCAGTTGTTAACTGAGGTGGAGGTTGAGCTGAAGATAGAGTGAAAAGGTTCAGTTGGGGATTAAATTGGGAGTTGAGTTAATTTTCAGAAACGATGTTCTAATCACCTCGTCTGGTTCCAGCCCTGGGTTTGGACTAGAAATTAACAATACTCATTAGAAGTTATTAAATGGCAGAAGAAGTTTAAAATTCACCTGTGAAAGTAAATGTTCGAATTTACAATTTTTCATTTTTTGGAAACATCCAGCGAAAGCTTGTAATCGATAATTTCGGGTTTTAGATTTATTGATTTTGATTATTATTTTGAACAATTATTGAACACTACCAGAAGTTTGAGTTCGATAATGGTCCCAGTCCTTTTCTAAAACAATTTGATTGAAACTGATCACATTTTCTTTTACGAAGATTGAAATTGTAATTTTCAAAAGATCTCGCCCCAATAAGTTTCTAGGTCATTATGAGCCAATTCGTGCTGGATCTTTCAAATAATTCTTTCTTTATGGAAAAAGCAATAAGGGATACTGCAAAGCGGTTGGAGCACTTAGCATAATATATCTTAAATTAGTACACCACACATAACAAAATTTGTAACATCTATCAAGACAAAAGATAGGAGCGTCTTAACAGCTATTTAACGCAAATTCATTTATCATTTCTATTGTTGGTGGTTGCTTTTAATTGAACCCAACAAATTATGCTAACCATAACAAACTTGGAGTCCAGTGTCAGAGATAGTAATAAGGAAGACTATAAAGTTGTTAGCACTTGATATTTAGCTACTAAACCAACCTTATACATTCCTACAGATGATATCTAATACATTAAATTTAGTCAACTATAACAAAATTTGTTGTCTTTGCCTTGGTCTTTGTAACTTTCATTTGGAACTTTCATTTTTTTCACAAAAAACAAACAAACATTAGTTGAGGATCGCCTGTGCTAAGACCAATAAGGGTTACGTAGAGATAAACAGATGCGAGTTACTAAAACTGCCCTAGATAACTACTGTAGAACGAAATTGATAATTAAAATAGGTATACGTATTTGGCTAACTTGATCTGTAAAACGCCAGAAAATAACAAGCCTGGAAAAGTTTATCCTAATAAAGATTTAATTGGTCACGACCAAAAGGGCAATAAACATTCTACAAATCGACTGCAATACTTTGTCCAAGTACATTATGTTTTATAAGACCAGTTGTGTTCGTTATAAAATAAATAAAAGATTCGAAACTAAAAATTTACGTTATGGCGTTGAAATGTGCACAGTATGATGATGCAAGCGTTGACAACTTCTTCATTACCTGTGGTAACTGTGATAATTTATATCATCAGAAGCGCTCAACATTATCGGTCGATTCAGCAAAAATGTACAATAACACACCTAAAATTCAATTCATAAGTAATAAGTTAAAAAAAAATTGAGATTAGAGCAAATCAGGTGTTTAACAGGTTAGATGACATCACTAACACAGTTGCTGCATTTTTCAATAATTTTGGTGACATGCTTGTTAAAATAGTTAAACATGCAATTGCAAACTCAATCAACATATGTAGCTACGAAACAGAGTGAAAATTTTACAAATGTTCATGATGTCCAGACTACACCACTTGAAACATTAATTGTGGGAATCGATACTAGTGAATCAAAGTTGCTTGCGATCTGTAGATCAACAAAAAGTTTTTCTGGCTACTCACCTCCATCCCTCTACCACAGATGTGGATGTCATACGGCACGTAGCAACAAAGGTTAATATAACAGCAGACGACGTATCTTGCCATGCCTTAATTGCAATGACAAAAGATAGGTTTCAGCTGAAGATAGGTGTTGTAATAAAACCATTTATCAACTATAATCGAAAAAACCACCAGGGAGTGTCTCTGCCGAGTTCTCTTTAGTTAAGTGTTACGAAAATTTAATTAATTGTATTGCTTTATTATCTAATCTACTTTGTAATTTAACTTCTAATTTTAGAGTTTCCAGCTCCTTTTAGTTCTATTCAACATAAACCGTGCAATGATGAATATGAGTTTATTTCTATCGCCCATCTAAATGTATACCAAGTTTAGTGAAACATATTGATGAGGTTAGAATTTTGATGCTTTTGCATTTTGATATTTTGTGTTTGAGTGAGACTTGGCTTCATCCAAAAATATCATCTTCTAGTTACGTCATGATCGTGTTGCTGGTAAGAAAAAATCAAGAGGTGAAGTAGCCGTTTATTTTAAATCGTCTTTAAATATAAAATGTGTTGATCGTCTGGTTTTGGGGAAGACTGAGTTTATTATTTTAGAACTGAACGTTAAAAATACTAAGTATGCCGTAATTGTTGGTTATAATCCACCACCAAGAATATTAAATGACATCGACGATATTGTGACTTTGTTTGTGATAATTCTCGGTGATTTTAATATTAATTTAAATACTAACCCTGGTGAATGAAGCTGATTCTGATATAGAATAATCCAATTCAACAAAATTTCTCTTCCGTCGAATTCCGACCAATATTTGATTTATATGTTATATAAAGTGAAGTTCAAACGGCCAAAACCAACATACTCCTATATTCCGGTGTACAGTAATATTGACGTGGAGCTAATGGGAAGCACCTTTGTGCAACTGAACTTTGAAATGTTAAAGAGCATGGCTAATTTGGACAATATTTGTAATTTATTTCACAATTTTGTAGATATCATACACCAGCGTTGCATTCCGGTAAAAAAAGTTCTCGATTTTAATCCAGCAGCACCCTGGCTTAGCACTAAAATTATTAAACTAAGCACATTGAGAGATGAAGCCCATCAATTATGGAAAAAGCACCGTGATTTTATTCACAAAGCTAAGTATTGTAACTATAGAAATCAAGTTACTACCCTTATCCATGAATGTAAACAAAAATATTATTTCGGTAATCCAAGGGTTACTACGAAGCAGCTTTAGAATAATCTTAGATCAGTTGGTATAGCTGATAAAAATTCTAGTAATACTACATTTAATACATTTTTCAGCCATTCCTTCTACTAATGTCGTTTTACCATTAATGGATTTCAAAGTTCACCGTTCCAATTTAAATGCATCACAGACCTTGATGTAGCGAATCTAATTGAAACTTAAACCAAACGCGGCTGGACATGATGGAATGACCCTTAAGTATTTATACTGCCGTTAATTTTACCTTATCTAACTTTTATAATTAATAAGTGTATTACTAACTCGTATTGTCTAATATTATGGAAAAAGGCCATAGTTATCCCTTTAAATAAAAGTAAAGAAATTCCCAATTTACATGATCTAAGGTCAATAAGTATTACCCCTATTCTATCTAAGGTGTTTGAATTGGCTTTAAAGGAACAAGTTTCATTGTATCTAAGTGAGTCACATTTATTAAATCGTTATAAATCTGGATTCCGTAAGTTTCATAGTACAACTTCCGCCTTAGTTAATGTTGTAGATTATATCTCGTGTATCCTTAATGCACCTTAATCTTTTGTGGTAATTGTCCTCTTGGAGCTTTCCAAGGTATTTGATTCTATTAATCATCAGCTTCTCCTGCAAAAGCTTAAATTATTTTATAATTTTTTGGGCTGTGCTATTCGTTTATTATCTTCCTATCTGTCGGACAGGACTCAGATTGTAAGTTTTCAAATATTCACCATTGGTCAGAGGTTATGTTCTATGGAATAAGTTTTTAAAAAACTTGTTTTTGATTATATACAAATAAATAACATAGCCTTATTTGTATAAAAATATTTAATTAGTAGTATGAAAATGTTTGATAAATACTTATATTGTATGGAAGGATGGAAAAGCCATGAGCTTATGCCCGTTGTTTTAATATAAAAAAATAAATAAAGGGCATAGAGCTGGTTCTCTTGAAAACAGACTGCACAAGAGGCAAATATTTAGAACAACAACATAGAAACCAAGGACTATGTAAAATACCAAGACGTCTTATGAACATTTATTTTGAAAAAATAAAACAATAACAAAAGTAAATGGAAATTACAGTAGAATCGCAATAACTTTATTTTCTTACTCTCTTCACAAACAAAATTATTTTTGGTAATTTCCCACTTCTCTTAATTTAGTTTTGTTTTCATTTTTAAAAACTTAAAGGTAATAAAAATAATAAAAAAGTATCGTAATTTTGTTTTCGTATTTGTTATTTTTGTGTATGAATTTTGAGTAGGCTTGGACTTTCGTGTCAGGCGGACGTTTTTTAAAATTTGTCCTCAAAATTTTTTTTTTACGAGTAAATATTGTACATTATTAAAAATATGTATGCGAATTATGCCGGATATGAAGTTACCCTGTTGCCCGAGAAATTGTGCAGCTGTGATGTGAGCTGAGCTGAGCTATACGCAGGAATTGTAATCTGATGGTGCTAACGTAATTTTGTATTGACACCCTATTGTAAATGAGGTCATACTCAAAATGGGGTGTCTTAAAATTTAACAGTTAATTATAAATAAATAAATAAAGATTTAACGTGCGATATGCGAACAGGAAAAATCGGTGCTTATAAAATTATTCGCACTTCGGGTTCTGGTCTGATCTCGAAAGACGGGCAACGTAGATTTACGTTATAATACATACGTTTTTATTCTTCAAAAATGCCCGGAAACCGAGAAAGAAAGAACAAGAAACCCGTCTGTTAAGTGTTAAACAAATATTTCAAAAGAAATTTTTTTCATATCAGCAATCCGGTAATTGGATATGGCCATATTAATTTATAATTAAGTTGAAAAAAAAAATAAAAGGATTTAAGCCAATTATGTAGTTCACGTATTTATTGAAAGGTAAAATAGATATATGGTATTGCGGTGTCAATATCTGATAAGTGACAAACTATGCTAGCTCTGCAAATTAGTATTCTTTCGCCAAAGTTTCCAACAGTATGTTTAAATATGTTACCTTTGAGTTGCATAATTGTTTGTGGAGCGTTAGCATAATCCTTACCCTACAAGAAAGCCCTTAGGAGAAAGTCAAATGGTGTTAAATGACAAGATTTAGGCTGCCAATTAACATCTGTTCTTGAAATGGAATTACTCGGTAATAAAAATTTTCATTCAAAAGATCCAACTGTCACAGTATCTACCTGACTCTTAGGAAAGTACCATATAGTCCATATACCACCTTGATCAAAAAGTTCCCGGAATAACCACCTTGTGGCGCTCCCATTGTTTCGATTTGAGTTCTGTTTTCTTTGTTAAGTTGGTACATCTGTTGTTGATATTCCCTCTAAATCTTAGCACCATAGGCATAGCTTGACATTTGCAAAAGTTACGTAGTCAAGAGTACATCTATCTCTGTGTGTGTTCGCGATTATTTACAATTTTAGAAATGGATTTAAATTCGCAACAACGAACTTGTCTTAAATTTTGCGTAAAAAACGGATTTAATAGTGCGCGAACGTTGGAAATGTTAGAAAAGTGTTTGGGCAACGATTCTCTAAAGAAAACGGTCGTTTAACAGTGGCACGAGCGGTTTAAAAGTAGTCGTGAGTCAATCGAAGATTATGAACGCAGTGACAGACCATCGACATCGAAAACCTACGAAAACATTGATAAAGTAAAAGAAATGTTGGTCAATAACCGCAAATTAACCATCAGAGAGATAGCGGAGGACTTGAACATTGCCTATGGATCCGTCCAAGACATTTTGGTTAATGATTTGGGTTTCCGTCGTGTAGCAGCAAAGTTGGTGCCAAAAGACCTCAATTTCATGCAAAAAAGAGACCGTGTTGACGTCACAAAATACATGATTGGCGAGAATGAATCCGATCCCACATTCATAGAAAGGATCATTACTGGAGACGAGACGTGGGTTTATGAGTACGACACGCAATCCAGACATCAGGCAAGTGAATGGCGTTCACCAAATGAGCCGAGTCTAAAAAAACCACGTCGTTTTCAGTCAAAAAAGAAGGCAATGCTCACCGTTTTCATGGATTACAACGGTGTAGTGCATCATGAATTTTTGCCAGAAGGCCACACCGTAAATAAAGAGTATTATTTGGGCGTTATGAGACGTTTGCGTAAAGTGTTTCGCCGAAAGAGACCAGAATTGTGGGCAGAAAACTCGTGGATTTTGCATCATGATAACGCACCGTCGCACAGTGCCATCATTAATCGTAATTTTTTGACGAAAAATGCAACAAATACCATCCAACAGCCACCGAATTCACCTGATTTGGCTCCCTGTGACTTCTTTCTGTTCAATCGAGTTAAAAAACCATTACGGGGAACGCGTTTCAGCAGCCGAGATGAAATAATGGAAAAATCCCAGGAAGCACTGATGGACATACCGAAAACCGAATATAAAAAATGTTTCGAGGATTGGATCAAGCGCTGGCATAAGTGTGTTGTAGTCGATGGGGATTACTTTGAATGGGACAATATAGATTTAGATTAATAAACTTGTATTTTTAATTTTCTGAATAAATTCCGGAAACTTTTTGATCAAGGTGGTATTCTTAAGATTAATCGCTTCCAATTCATCTCACAAAAAAAGGGTTGCCATCTTTATCCAAAATAACATAATCCCAAAAAATCAAGTTTTTTTAATACAACAAATTTTAGAAATATTATTTTAATCCGTTTTATACCTTAGAGCCCTTGACTATTTTTTGAAAATATTCATAAAAATTGGAACATTTTTAAAATTTTTGTGTATGGTGATGGTGGTCCATGATCATAATCTCGTCCGTATATGAGTGGCGCGCTCGTTGTAATGGCGGCCGACGCACCTTCCACAATAAATATAAAAATGAATCGCTGAATGTGTTGCTAAGCGCAGGCAGAAGAACTCGAAATGCAACGCATCAAATTAATTATCAATCTAATCGTACTGCCCAGGAACGTGAAGATCGCAATGAACGTGAAAGAATTCGGTTAAGACAGACCCGTGAAGCGCGACATTCGACTAATAATGGTGCAAGTTTGAATCGAGCTGCTTTCTGTTACGATATGTCAATTGATTATAGTGCCTACCACTGTGTTGCTATTGGACCTATGAACTAAGTTTGCCAATATTGTAAGGCATTGAAATACAAAAATGAAGCCAATGGATTGTGTTGCGCAAATGGAAAGGTGAAATTGATACCATTGCTTCCACCTCCAGAGCCACTGTATTCATTGGTTTTAGGAATAGGAACAGATTCCATACACTTTTTAAAGAATATTCAACAATACAACGACTGCTTTCAAATGACTTCATTTGGAGCAACAAAAGTAGTTCGGGAAAATTTCATGCCAACTTTTAAGGTTCGTAATAGTATTTGCAGTTGTATGTTTATTAATTATAACTATTATAGCCCATATACATTTTTACAATATATTTTTTCCCTTTACAGATACAAGGTCAAATATATCACAGAGCAGGTTCTTTGTTACCAGTGCTAGATAGCGACTACAAGTTTTAGCAAATTTATTTTATGGGCAATTGTCCACAAGAAATCAATCAACGTTGTGCACATAACAATTTAGTGAAAATGTCAATAGTTGAACAATTACAAAACTTATTTCACGAACACAATCAATTGAAAGATGCCATCTGATGATCACAAAATTGTTATCAGAGCAGATAAAACTCCTGTGGGCCAACATGCAGGACGTTTTAATGCACCTACTATCGATGAAGTTGCCATTGTTGTAGTTGGAGAAAATTTGGAGTCACGTGATATTGTTTTACATCGTCGAAATAATCAATTACAACGTATTAAGGAAACACATCGCTCATATGATGCACTGCAATATCCCATTATATTTTGGCAAGGTGAATATGGCTATGATTTCTCAATCAAGATGATAAATCCCATTACAGGTAATTGAAATATTGGTTTATGAGATGTTACGTCATCTACTATATCACCTACTAAATAGTTTAATTTGTTATTCAACTGTCATCATTATAATAAAAAAAATATTTGCAGGTTCTGAAATCAACAAAAAAGTAAGTTCAATGAACTATTATTCATACCGCCTAATGATCAGAGAAAATGAAGACAATCACATCTTGAAATGCCGGCGATTATGTCACAGATATGTTGTTGATATGTATGTAAAGATTGAAACGGAGAGATTAACATTCATCGGGTTGAATCAGACCAAACTTCGATCTGAAGACTATATTCACCTTCGATATGCAATTAATTTTGATGGAAATGCAGAAAATGTTGGCCGGATGACTATTCTTCCAGCAACCTACATCGGAAGTCCTCGGCATATGCATGAATATGCTCAAGATGCCATGTCCTATGTTCGGCATTATGGCACAGCAGATTGGTTCATTACATTTACATGCTATCCACAATGGATAGAAATTAAACAAGCGTTATTCCCTGGCCAATCACCTATTGATCGTCATGACATTACAGCAAGAGTCTTCAGACAAAAGTTGAAATCTTTAAAGGATTTAATTGTGAAACATTGTGTGTTTGGTGAGACACGCTGCTGGATGTATTCTGTAGAGTGGCAGAAACGTGGATTGCCGGATGCACATATTTTGATTTGGTTGGTTGAAAAAATTAGGCCAAATGAAGTTGATGAAGTCATATCAGCTGTAATCCCTAATGAACAAGTAGACTCTGGCTTGCATGAGGTAGTTATCAAAATCATGATACATGGTCCATGTGGAACACTTAATCAAAATGCAGCGTGTATGGTAGATGGTAAATGTTCAAAGCGCTATCCACGGACATTAATATCGGAAACAATTACTGGAAATGATGGTTATCCACTCTATCGTCGGCGATCACTAGCAGACAATAGAAGATCCACAATTGTCAAAGAAAATCAACAAGATATTGAAATAGATAATCGTTGGATTATTCCATATTCACCGATCTTATCAAAAACTTTCAAAGCACACATCAATGTTGAATCTTGCCATTCAGTAAAATCTATCAAGTACATATGTAAATATGTAACCAAAGGAAGTGATATGGCTGTGATTGGATTTGGTGCAGAGAATTCAAATTATGAAGTAACCCAATACCAAATGGGCCGCTATGTTAGCAGTAATGAAGCATTTTGGCGAATTTTTTCTTTTCCAATTCATGAAAGACACCCCACAGTTGTTCACTTAGCCGTGCACTTAGAAAATGGACAAAGAGTGTATTTCACAGCTCAGAATGCAGTACAGAGAGCTCACCATGCACCATCTACTACCTTAACCAGTTTTTTCGAGACGTGCCAAAATGATCATTTCGCACAAACACTGCTCTATTCTGAAATGCCAAAATATTATAGTTGGAATCAATCAACAACGAAATTTATGCGAAGGAAACAAGGAAAATCATAGTTCCAGGATACCCAGGTGTATATTCAACCGATGCAATAGGTCGAATTTATTCCGTTCATCCAAGCAACGATGAATGTTTTTATTTACGGCTGCTATTAGTCAATGTGCGTGGCCCAACATCATTCCAACATTTACGAACAGTTGATGGTGAATTGTGTGGATCTTACAGAGAAGCATGTCATCGTTTGCAACTGTTAGAAAACGATGCACATTGGAATCAAACTCTCAATGATGCTGTAATTTCATCACAAGCTCATCAAATATGAACATTGTTTTCCATTATCATATGTACTCGTACATGCTTTCCATCAAAACCAATTGATTTGTGGATAAAATACAAAGATAATATGTGTGACGATATTTTATTTAATATACGCAATAAAACAGGGAATCCAAATTTACAAATAAGTGAAGACATTTACAATGAGGCATTGATTTCCATTGAGGATATGTGCTTGATGATGTCAAACAAGGTATTATGTCAATTGGGGATGGCCGCGCCCAATCGCCCAATGCACGATGCTTTTCATCAAGAGTTACAACGTGAAAAATCGTATGATCTCAAGAAGAAAGAATCGATTCAAATAAATCTTCCACTATTGAACGAAGAACAGAAGTATGTATTTGATACTCTTATGAAAGTAATAAATGATGGAACTGGAGGGATTTACTTCTTGGATGCTCCTGGTGGTACAGGAAAAACTTTTTTGATTACTTTAATATTGGCAACAATTCGCTCAAAAAATGAAATTGCTCTTGCTCTTGCTTCATCAGGCATTGCAGCAAATTTGCTTGAAGGCGGTCGAACAGCCCATTCAGCTCTAAAATTGCCATTGAATATGCAAAGCAACGAAACTCCAGCCTGCAACATTTCCAAGAATTCTGCAATGGCAAAGGTTTTGCAGCAATGTGAATTAATAGTGTGGGATGAATGCACGATGGTGCATAAAAGATCTCTAGAGGCTTTAGATAGAACCTTAAAAATCTACGGAACAACCAAAACCAATTTGGTGGCGCAATAATTTTATTATCAGGAGATTTTCGGCAAACATTGCCAGTGGTTCCACGTTCAACGCAAGCTGATGAACTGAATGCATATTTAAAGTCCTCCAATTTGTGGAAACAGGTCAAGGTATTACATTTAAGCAAGAATATGCGTGTCATGTTGCAAAATGATCAATCTGGAGACATATTCTCTAAACGACTCATTGATATTGATAATGGCAAATTTCCTATAGACGTGCTGACTGGCTGCATCACTTTTCCTGAGAGTTTTTGTCAGTTAACGCAATCAAAAGCTGAACTCATTCAAAAATTGTTTCCAAATGTTGCTCAAAATTACTTATTCCATGATTGGTTGAGCGAACGAGCTATACTGGCTGCCAAAAACACTGATGTAAATGAATTAAATTTCAAAATTCAAGATGACATTTCTGGCGAAATGAGGACATATAAATCAGTTGATACGGCAACTAATGACGATGATGTCGTGAACTATCCACCGGAATTTTTAAACTCACTAGATTTGCCAGGATTGCCGCCTCACAATCTTAAATTAAAGGTTGGATCTGTAGTTATAATGTTGCGAAATATTAACCAACCGCGACTTTATAACGGCACACGATTAGCGATAAAAAAATTACTGAATAACATATATAGAAGCAATCATATTGAAAGGAAAGTATAAAAGAGAAGACGTTTTGATACCCCGCATTCCAATGATTCCGACTGACGTACCATTCGAGTTTAAACGACTGCAGTTTCCAGTACGGCTTGCTTTCGCTATGACTATAAACAAATCCCAGGGGCAGTCATTAAGTGTTTGTGGTATTATTATATAGAAAACCCATGTTTCTCGCATGGTCAATTGTATGTTGCCTGTTCCCGTGTTGGAAAACCATCTGCTCTGTTTGTTTACGCGCCAGGTAATCAAACAAAAAATATCGTGTACCATAAAGTACTACAATAAAAATGAAACTTAATTTAGAATAAGTAAAAATATAATAAGTAGGTATCATAATAAGAAATATGAAATTGTAATTTTCATTGTGATTTTTTACTGACTATTAAAAGAATTTAAAGTGTTTTATAATTTTTATTTTTTGACATAATGTAATTGTTGACTTATTAACTTTCTTTTTTCTTTTTTTATCTTACTAGCTGACCCGGTGTCCCGAATAGAAGAATAAGTATTAAAAAAAAATAAAAATTAAAGAATCGACTGTTAGGCGGTACGAAGTTCGCTGGGTCAGCTAGTTATAAATAAAACAGAATTAAAATTGACACTAACTGATTTTGTTCTCATTAATTGAAAGACCCCACCAGCGGTAACCTTTTAATTAAATAAATTTACATAAATCCGATACAGCGGATAACAATGTAAACATTGGTCCTTCGAGCCATTAAAAACAACTGGCACCTATAAGAAATACGCCAAGCAACAACCGGCAAACTCAAGAACAACCATAAACATGGAAGAACTGCTAAGAAATCAAGAACAAAAAGGAGAAGAGATACAGCAGCTCATCTCAAATTACAAGAAAGATGGAGCACAGCGGAAAACAAAAACCTATATTGAGAGGAAAATCGCAGAGTTGAACAAGTCTTACAACGAGTATGTTGATAAAGACAACAAGATCAGGGATTTTCAAATCCCGCATTGATGACAACACATCAATACTTCAAGGAAGGAGAAACGGTGTCGAAAAGATACACAACAAACATTGAGGATATTCGCCAACGCCTTAACACACCAAGTTTGCCATCCACACCACTTCCAACATCAGATGCAGCACTAACAAACAAACAATTCAACTTCAACAACAACACAACAGAGGATGGGACATCAACAAGTGAATTTAAGAGCCAACAACCCAAGGCGTCGACCGTGGAGTCAAACGTTGCTTTCAGCCAATTGCCAAAATTCAGGCAACAGTTGAAGCAGCAAGACATCCGAATGCGGGGTTTATATCGAGAGATTAGATTAGCTGAGGACATACCGTCTAGTAACAACAGATCCAGACCAGCTTTAAAAATCAAATTAAAAAACATGGAGAGGATGATGATGCAGATCAGCGACCTTCATGAACAAATATGCATGGAGACTTCCGAAGAACAGGAAGCAAATTCAAAATATTTCGTAGACCAACACTACGAAAATTTAAACAATGAACACGAGAAGATTGTAATACAATTAACAAAATTATTGGAAGAAGAGGAATTAGGCAAGATAAAACCATTAGAAATTCGTCTACCACCAGTAGAAATCCCACATTTTCACGGGGACTACACGAAGTGGGTAGGTTTCTCTGATACATTCAAACATTTAGTTCATAACAATAATCAGCTCACCACGACACATAAAATGAACTACCTTAAAAGTCACGTAGAAGGGTCAGTTGGAAAATTATTGAGTCATTTGGAACCTACTGGAGACAATTACGATGCAGCTTGGGAAATATTAAAGAACCGCTTCAATAACAGGAGATTATTCGTATCTAATTTGTTGAACACTTTATTGAATCAGCATACGATCAACACGGAGTCGGCTGCTGCGATCAAACACCTGCATGACACAACAACCGAGTGCCTATACACCATAAGGAATACAGGCATAAATATTGAAACATGGAGTCCTTTCATCATCTTTAGCATGTTGAAAAAGTTGGACAACGAGTCACGACGGCTATACGAAAGCTCTCTAGAGAACCCAAGAGAATTTCAAGAAACAAACCAATTCGCGATCGGTAACAACAAGATAATACCAACCCAACAAGTGAGATTTCAACCACAACCGCTAAGACGAGCTTTCGTAACTGCCACACAACCAAGTAATATTTGCGTGTGCTGTCAGAAAAACCACAGGACCGAATCATGCCAATGTTTCAAAGATTTAAGCATTTCTGAAAGAAATCAGATGGTCATGCTGCACAATTTGTGCAGAAATTGTCTCAGCCAAAACCATTCGACAACAAGTTGCAGCATCAAACTGAGTCGTTTTACCTACAGAGGCAGACATCATACGTTGCTACATGTAAAAAATCAATATTGCAAAGCTGAACATCTCAACACTCGACAAGGATAGTGGCCCGGTACTTTTAGCAAACAGCCCTAATAAAAGTACAGAATATGTTCGGTAGTTTTACTCTACTACGAGCACTGATCGATTCGGGCTCACAGGCTACTTTCATCACAGAGCAAGCAGCACAACAACTAGGCCTGCCAAGGACAAGAGTTCTTACTGAAATTTCTGGAATGTCAGCAACAAAAGGACGAGTCAATCAACAGATAGCGATAGAAATAAGTCCCAGATTTCCATCGATTGCCGACATACATAGAGAAATCATGTTAGAAGGCATAAAAAGGGATCCGCATCATAAGTGCATAGCGCAAAGATCAGAGCTAGGATGGATCATATCTGGTCGTCTAACTCAAAACAACAGCAAAGGTCACACGGTTAAATTGCCACGTCACATGAGCAGAGATAGACAAGCAATTAAAATGCTTTTGGGAATCCGAAGAATTGCATCCTAAACGAAGCCTAACTGCTGAAGAGATCGAATGTGAGCAGTACTATGAAGAGCGATTAACAAATGGACGATACGAAGTTCGAATGCCGCTTCACAATGACAAGCTCAAAGAAGTGGGAATAGGAGAAGCTAAAAGTAAAGCAGCAGCTAGATTGCTTCAAATTGAAAAAAGATTCAAGAAGGATGAAGACTTTAAGAATCAATATCACAATTTCATGAACGAGTACATCCAGTTGAATCACATGAAACTAATTAAAGATGATACGAAAAAAGATGCTTCTCGGGTTTACTACATGCCACACCATTCTGTCATAAAAAAAGATAGCACAACTACGACATTGAGGGTAGTTTTTGACGCTTCCTGCAAAACAACAACAGGAACATCACTAAATGAAATGATGCATGTTGGTCCAACATTACAAGACAACTTAACGGCAATATTGATCAGATGGAAAAAACATCGTTATGTGATTGCAGCGGACATTGAGAAAATGTTCAGATAGATCAGAATAGCCCGTGAAGATCAAGATTTTCAACGAATCCTCTGGCGATCTGAAACAAATAAGCCAATGAGCAGCGTCTGCAACTTATTTGGCTACAAAGGCGTAACAACAATTAGCCATTGATGAAGCGTCAAGATATCCAATTGGTTCAAAGATTGTTCAAAACGATTTCTATGTGGATGATCTTCTTTCTGGAGCTAACACAATCGCAGAAGCAATCGCTGCGAAAAAGGAACTACTAAATCTCCTTTCCGGTGGAGGTTTCAACCTCAGAAAATGGTCTAGCAATGGAAAAGCGTTATTAGAAGAGCTTCCAGAAAATCTGAAAGAAACAGGACTCACTACAGAACACTATAGAATTTAGTGATACAGTGAAAACACTTGGGCTCCTGTGGAACTCTTCAACAGACACCTTTCAATTTAAAGTTATTTTGCCAGCATCTAAAACAACAATATCCAAACGAACAATCTTATCAGAGGCATCAAGGCTTTTCGATCTGCTAGGATGGTTAGCACCAGTGGTATATCCAGGCAAAAATTCTACATCAAGATTCATGGGCTTCTGGTGTAGGATGGGACGAAAACTCCACGTAAATCTTGAAAACAGATGGTTAAATTACAAAATGGAATTACCACGTTTAGAGGAAATCAGAATTCACCGTTGGATAAATTACAACAGTGAAGCCAAAATTGAACTACATGGTTTCTGTGACGCCTCGAATCAAGCATATGCTGCAGTAGTATACAGTAAAACAAACAACCAAATCACAATAATCGCAGTCAAAATAAAGGTTGCACCGTTAAACCAAACAATATGAGTACCAAGATTAGAGCTCAACGCCGCATTGCTACTTTCTAAATTGCTCAAAAATGTCAAACATGCGTTGGACATCAACAGCAATATATCAACATTTTGCTGGAGTGATTCTACAGCAGTTTTGGGTTGGATAAAAGGAAACCCACAATACCATAAGACTTTTGTGGCGAACAGAATAACAGAGATACAAGCCATCACCGATTCTAGCCAATGGCATCACGTGGTGTCTAATGAGAATCCTGCTGACTGCGCATCTCGAGGTTTAAACCCAGTTCGATTATTAACTCACAAAATTTGGTGGGAAGGCCAACATGGCTAAACGATTTGAGCTATCCAATAACAAAAATCAATAATGAAGAAATGGAACAAGTGGCCAGCTCCTTGGAATGAAAATCAATAAGAACATTCACAACAACAGTGAAAAAGCCTATGATTGAATTCGATCGGCTTGTTTATAGCATTGCATACTGTCTACGATTTCCATCAAATGCAAAATCAAAAACTAAAAACAACTCCCATTTCAAACCAGAGGAACTGAATGCATCGCTAAGGGCTATAATCAGAGTCGCACAACAGGAAGGTTTTGAACCAGAATGAAAGAAGTTAAAAGTGAATCAAAACCTATCAAAGTATAGTACGATCTTAACCCTAACTCCAGTTCTAGACGGAAATGACCTACTCAGAGTCGGAGGTAGGATAACAAATTCTAATCTCCCTAATGAAGAAAAACATCCGATAATAATGCCCAGAGGTCAAAAATTGTCTAGTTTGCTTGTCAAAGAAGCGCATATAAAAACACTACATGGTGGCAATCAAGCAACTTCAACACACCTGAGAACGCAGTATTGGATAATGAATGCCAAAAATACGATTCGTCAAACTAAACATGAATGTATAGTCTGTACGAGAGCGAGGAAACTGGCATCACACCAACAAATGGGCATGTTACAAAAAGAACGAATAACACCAGCACCACCGTTCACTAACAGCGGAGTAGACTATGCTGGTCCTATTAATATAAAATTGTGGAAAGGCCGCTGTAACAAAACAACAAAGGGATACACTGCCATTTTCATATGCCTAGCCACGAAGGTAATTCATCTAGAACTTGTAAGTGACTTATCAACAGACGCTTTTTTGGCCGCATACCGACGATTCATATCAAAAGGAGGAATTTGTCTGAAGATATTCAGTGACTGTGGTACAAATTTTGTTGGAGCAGACAAACAACTGCAAAGGCAGGCAAAGCAACAGGAAGCAGAAATTCAGGGTAAAATAGCTCAGATGGGAACTGAGTGGCACTTTGTACCCCCGGGAAGTCCTCACTTTGGAGGAGTCTGGGAAGCCGGAGTCAAGTCAACAAAACAACACCTTCGCAAGGTAATTGGAACCCATACATTAACTTTTGAGGAGCTCTCAACACTTCTAGCTCAAATAGAGGCATGCTTGAACTCTAGGCCACTAGCTCCACTCTCAAACGACTCAGATGATGACGGGTTTTTAAGGAGGGTATCCAAACTGTTACAAGATGGAATTTGCTCACCAAGCTCAGTCAAGGATTTTGGATACAATTAGGCATATGGAATATCTCTCACGACTACAACGAAGGACAAAATGGTTGCAAAAGCAACCTAACATCCAATTGGGAGAACTAGTAATCCTCAAAGACGAACAACTACCTCCTACGCACTGGCCATTAGCAAGAGTCGTTGAACTTCATCCAGGATAAGATGGACTTGTTAGAGTAGTCACACTCAAATATAGGAACAATACGTTTAAAAGGAATATTACTAAAATATGCCGCCTACCGATATCTAACGAGCCAAAGGACTAAATTAACATGCAAAACAAGTAGAATGATCCAGTTCATGCGGTATTAACTAAAGATACAAGCACAACTCAGCAACTACCAACTCCACAAAGTATAGACGAAACAGGACCAGGAATAACAACCACGCAGATGAACAGTCCGCAGTCTATAGAAAACATACTACCGCTGCCCGGAAAAGACAATCAAAACCAAAGAGTGCAGCCCACAAACAAGCAAGGAATTTAAGAAAAGTAAATTATCTTTCACTAGCATTACTCTCAATTTGCTGCATACTAGGACAGACGCAAGCTCAGATCAAGGTTACCCCATTTAACTACTCAACAGGAATATATTTCGAGAATTTAGGTAAACTTGAATTGGTAGCCATGAAGTGGACATCAGTGATCTATTACAACATGACGAACTATTGGGAGGATATCGAAAATTTTAAACAAGTCCAAGACGAACTGGGAGCAGCTTGTATAGGATTGTCTGGTTTTAACTGTGACGTAATCCTGCAGCAACTTCAATGGCAGCTCAACAACTTGATTGCAGACACGGTTGCCTACCATTGTCCTTTGCAACGGATTATAACCTGCTAGCCGTCTTCCCAGTTCCGAATATTCTGACATTGAAAATTTAAAATTATATATAAAGCGTAGCATTGAATAAAATAAGGCAGAATTTAAATTGACACTAACTGATTTTGTTCTCATTAATTAAAAGACCCCACCAGCGGTAACCTTTTAATTAATTAAATTTACATAAATCCGATACAACGGATAACATTGTAAACACGTATATATTCCTAAAAAAAACAACCATTATATTGTATTATTAGGTATCTTTGGTTAGGATTGTTTCTGATAAATTTGAAACAAAAATCAGAAGGTGGCTCTAATTCAATTAGCAAGTACCATAAAACTCTTTGAATAAAACGTTCATTAGCTCTCCTATTACAAATCCGAACTATTTTTTTAAATAATTTTGCCATTACACTCGTTGAAATAACATTTTTGCGATGTTTATAAGTACGATAGTTTGTTTTGTCTGTGTCAATAATTCAATTTGATGAAAAACGAAATAAAAATATTCCCCCAAATGCATTGCATATTCATATTCATCCGTGATCGCGATGATTACTCGGAGATCGGAGAAGATAATTAGAGAAATACAGAGAGTAAGGTTTGAAAAAAAAAAATGTGTTCACCAACAAAATTTGAATTTTAGTTTATACCTTAGCTAACCATTACTGCCTCCTCCGCTCTTCAATATTTTTATAAAAGAGCCGATCAAGAAAATGGAGATTAAATTAGGATGCAGAAGAATGTACCAAGTGAATGAGGGAGTACTTCAAATTTGGAAGCAAACACAATTTGCACAGTTAAACAAAGGTTATCCATTGCTCCACGAAAGGAACAACCGACAAAATTTATATGCACACGGTTTATGACCTAATAGAAAACAACAAATGTATTATAATAGAAACATTTTTCCACATATGATTTTCCATACAGCCATATAAACATAAATAGTTATACATTAAACATGTATATACGATTCTAATACCATTAGTGTTACCACATTTGAAACACAAACAAAACTAAAACATAAAAATATATGTTTTTAAGTTTATTCAATATTGTTATTATAATTTTTTTTTTTTTTTTTTTTTTTTTTCTAAAAAGGATAAAAATATCCTTTCTCCTTTTTAATATTACTTAAAAATATGTTTCGTCGGCGTTGGTATAGGAAGCTGCATGAAGACGATACGAGCAATGGAAAAAGGCAATCCATTTAATGTCCAGTCCCAGATGTTATATCCTAAATAAACTTATTTTTTTATGAAAGTGTATATCCTTTTTTTTGGTCCTTTTTTTATATATGTTAGTTTCATTTTTTTTTTTTTTTTTTTTTTGAAAAATGAAATAACCAAAACCCCATCACGCCTTATAATTTTCCTTTCGTTTTTATTATTATTCCACCCTCTCACATTTTTATCCTTTTTATTGGTATGTAGTTGTTGTTGTTGTTGGTTTGGTTCTTATTCCTTTACTATCCTTTCACTTTATACTTAAGTTTATTATAAAATAAAAAAAAAGAAAATTCCTATTGTCCCCCAAGTTTTTTTTTATCTAAAATAAAAGGAAAAAAATACAAAATCATCCTTTTTGTTTTGTGTTTGTGGGATATATGAGTATATCCTTTTGTATACATACTCCTATATAGATATTGTGTCTGGTCGGTGTAGTATGAAAGGACGAAGAAATTATGTAATAAAAAACCATATTTTGTTTGAATCAGCATAATTTTTTTTTTTTTTTTTTGCAAAATATGAAAAAAAATAAAAAATTGTATGTTTTCCTCCAGTATTATAAAGTGGCCTGGACCCTTTTTTTGCGTGAGTGTGTACAGTATGTTTTGGAAAACCTAGATATTAAATCGAAATATTTTCGTTTTTTTTATTATAATATATCTGACTGACTGAATATGATGAGAAGTTTATTTTTAATGGAAAACTACTTGTATTTTCCAGATAGGATATTTTATGTAGACGAGGGATCATATGATGGCACCCAATTTTATTGATAAGGATAACGTTTAAAACAATGAAGTCGACATGATGGTAATCTTTGAGTATAAAATTGGATTGGTTTTTGTAATTAAACCAGAACCCAACCAAGATTTCTTAGGTGACATTCAAGATAGTTATTTACTTGAGAATGCCTTACCACAAAGATGGAATCGACTGAAGCAAATTTAAGGGCGACCGAGATAGCGTTATGCTAGAATTAAAATGTGAATATGTCCTTTGGTCCTTCAAACGAAGTACCAAGGGAACACTCTCAGATATTTTTAGATTATTGTACCGATCAGCGAAACCGTAAGCAAAATTTTTAATTTTTAACTATTTTTACCTAAATTTTACGTGGAAGGGGGGGGGGCGAATAGGAGAAACAGCAGAGACGCAACCACTTCAACAACAGCTTCAAGCAACACTAGCTACTGATAGTACAAATTTGGGTGACCGCATGGGAACATGATGATGGAACAAATACTCGCCCCCTCACAACCGCCGATGGAAAAAAAAAATGGTGGAGGGAATAATAATATTTGTTTACAGCTTTTCAGAAAAAACAACTTGCGGCACCAGGAAATTTGTGTTGTATTGTGCTGTCATAAAAAAACACTAACCATCGGCTTTATTAGGTGTCTGTACCGGGCCGAGTCTATCCTCACTAACATTCCTTTCCCATCCCGCGATGTTGTTATATGTAAAAGGGTGTACGATGGCTGCCTGGCCAGGGGCGAATATCACACTATTATAGACTTATAGAGTGAATATTGCTATGTTTGGCTTCATGAAGAATGGTGTCGTGTTGAACATGGGTATATACCAATCCCCCATTTAACACGCTATTCGTTTAACACGTTTTCGATCTTACACGGTTTTTAAAATCAAAAAATTTTTTACCAAAAACATTGACAGTAACATTTTAAATGTTGTACTGCCAACATACATGCAAAGAATATAATTTTGTACGTGTTGTATTACGAATTCCTAGTATCAACTTTGATAGAAATAGAAAAAATGGGAATTCCCCTTTTCATATTCAAAACAAAATTTTATGTGTGTATGAATTAGTCTTATACGAATTCTATGATTTAATTAAAATTTTATAGTTTTACCATGGCAAAAGATAAAATTAAAAAAACAGAGAGTAAAAGAAAGGTTGTATCTTTACAAACCAAAATGGAAATTTTGAACCGTCTACGTAATAATGAAAAAATAGTAGATGTTGCTAGATTTTATTCCATGAATGAAGCTGCAATAAGAACAATTAAAAAAAACGAAGACTCAATTAGAAAAAGTGTAGCTGCTGGAATGTCTACGAGTCTGACCACTACTTCACATGTAAGAAATGTTGCCATGGAAAATATGGAAAAGGCTTTAATGATCTGGCTAGAAGATCAAAATCAAAAACGAATTCCAATTGATACCAATTCCATAACAAATAAGGCATTAATAATTTATGAGAAAATCGAGAATCAGTTGCCGTCTACTTCTGCGAATCAGGTGCCTTTTCAAGCAAGTCATGGTTGGTTCGAACGGTTTAAGCAAAGACATTCTTTGCATAGTCTAAAATTAAAAGGTGAGCAAGCATCTGCGGATTTCGAAGCAGCACAAAAATATCCACAAAAATTTGCGGAAATTATTGTCGGTAAGTGTTATAGTCCTGACTAGGTTTTTAATGCAGACGAATCTGGATTATTTTGGAAAAAAAATGCCTGAGAGGACTTTTTTAGCTAAACACAACAAGTCAGCTAGCGGCCACAAGGCAGCAAAAGATCGTATAATGATTCTTTTTTGTAGTAATGCTTCCGGCGATCATATTATGAAGCCATTGGTAATTAACAAAGCCAAGAAGCCACGTTCGTTTAAAGGGATAAATATTGACAATCTTCCCGTATATTGGAATGCCAATAAGGAAGCATGGGTTACCGCTACATTGTTCAATGATTGGTCCCGTAATTTCTTCGTGCCAGATGTGAAAAGGTATTTAATCAAAAAAGGGTTGCCTTTCAAAGTTCTTCCTATTCTTGATAATGCTCCCGGTCACCCTTAAGATTTACAAGAGGAAAATGTTGAAATAGTGTTTCTACCCAAAAATACAACTTCTCTCTTGCAACCCCTAGACCAAGGGAGAATTTCGACATTCAAGGCACTGTACATTAAAAAGTCATTTAAATATATTTTGGATCAAATGAAAAATGAAGAATGTCTTTCGATTATTGATGCCTGGAAAAAATTTACAATTTTAGATTGCGTCAAGCATATAGGAATGTCATACATTGAAATTAAACAATCAACGCTCCATGCGTGTTGGAAAGCAGTATGGCCTGCTATAGTTGGAGATAAGAATTATAGACTGTCTTTAGAGAATTAATATACTCAGATGATTGAGGATCGAGGATATGACAGAAGTAGATATTGCTGAAATAATGGAAGATCAAGAATTACATGAAGATGACCTAATAGAAATGGTAGGAAAAAATGCTGGAAATGAAAATGATATTGAATCTGATGTTGATGAATGCGAACCTAGTGCATTTACAGCGAAGGTCGTGCGAGTTACATTCCGAGAAATGGAATCGCAACAAAATAAAGAATTCCAAGAAATTGAAATGCAACAAAGTAAAGATGCTCATAATACAATTTTATACTAACAACATAAAATATTATCATGACCTAAAATTATTATTATAAATTTAATTGTTGTTTGTTTTGTCTAACAAAATATTCATTTTTAATTAATAAGCAATAAGCATTATCAGTTATAAAATAACATGTTGAACCATGTTTATAAAATATATTATAAAGAAAAATCATGTAACTAAAAAACTTAAGAAAGTATTCAATAAACTGACTCCAAAGAGCACAGTAACAAAATATTGATTCCCGGCTCTAAAGAGATCGGCTTTTTAAAAAATAAATCAAGTTTAATTAATTGTAATAAATATAAAGAAAATAAAAGTGAAACAAAAGTGAAATAAATGTTTTTTTTATATTTTATATTAATTGAACAACATAAATTGCGTGAGGGTCTTGCGATAGGAAGAAAATTAGGCTACTATTTTCAAGAACATGATACGAATGTTGAACGAGCTCTCAAATTTCAGCGAGATATTAAGCAACTTTTATCTCAATGCGAGGAGGTCTACGAAGATATGACTGAAAATAAGCCACATTTGCTCATATCAGACTTTTTTACTGTGAAATCTCACGGAACTACATTACCTATGGAAAAGGAATCCAATGAGATAGTAATATTATACAAATTTCTAAAAGAAGGCGTATTATTTAAAGTGATAATGACAGTAATTAAATTTGATTAAAATTAGGATGTTAAGTCCTATTTATAGTCATTAGTTTTACAAGAATTCCTAATTTATATTTATAAAGAAGATACATACAGCCTTTGCCAAAATTATAAAGCACCCCTCCCAAATTGCAGTATCTACAAAACGAATGAAGACAAAAATTAAAACTCAATATTTTTAGGAAATACTTTTTATATTTTATTAATTTTAGTATTTTGTAGGTCCTCCTTTGGCTTTGATGACAGCCAGGACTCTTTTATTCATCGACCGTACTAATTTTTCGCAGATATTTCTCGATATATTTTTCCATTCCTCTGTCAGCGCACGTTTGAGGTCTTCCTTTGAAGTCATACTGCGATCCTTGATTTTTTTTTTTAAAATTGACCTCAAATTTTCAATGGGATTTAGGTCTGGTGACTGGGCGGGCCAGTCCATGACTCGAATTTGTTTTTTTCGAAACCAACTCATCGTAACGCGAGAAGTATGGCAGGGGGCATTATCCTGTTGATAAATTATCGAAGAACTATCCATTTCCCCAAAGATTTGCCGAATTGAGGCATTCAATGCAGCCTCGAGGACGGTAACATAGTTGGTACTGTTCATCGGACCCTCACAAAACAACAGTTTTCCCACCCCTGATGATGCCATACAACCCCACACCAACAGTTTACCCCCTCCATGCTTTACGGTAGGCACTATACAATCAGGATTGTATGCTTCCCCGACTCTTCTTCTTACGATGGTTGCGCCAGGAGTTCCAAAAATCTATAAGAATTCCATCAAATTTAACATAAATTTCTCTATTAATTCTTTTAAAATACATAGCACAATTTTTTATTTTTTTTTTGACTAATTATTTTTTAATATTTATTTTTTATATTTACCTCAAAAGTAGATTCATCTGACCAAACAACTCTCGCCCAATCCACGTCATTCCAATGTTTGTGTTCTCGAGCCCATCTCAAGCGACTTTTTATGTTGGTAAGTGAGAGCAAAGGTTTTTTTCTTGCTTTACAACCTTTCAATCCAGCTTGCAGGAGCCTTCTTCTAACTGTCCGTGCCGAAATGTGAACTTCTTGTTCTGTTAAATGCTCTGCAGCTATCTCAGCAGATGTTTTTCTTCGGTTTTTGAGAGATTTTCGCACAATTTGTCGATCGTCTCTTACCGAAGTGATACGATTTCTGCCTGAGCATAGTTTATAGGCATAGTCCCCGGTCTCTTTAACCATTTTCAATGTAGATTGAACTGCTCCACGAGAGCATTTTAATTTTTGGGATATTTGGATTACACCCTGGGAATCCAACAACACAATTTGTGCCCTTATTCCTTCACTGAGTTGGCACGCTTTAGGCATAATTATCACAAACACACTTTTTTTCTCAAAAAACTTACGAAAACTTTTTTTGATTTAAAACACTTTATGTGAAGACTGCACACGATCAAATACAAAACTAAAATAAAAAAATTTTACGACGCTACAACTTCTTGTTAAGAACCTAAAACAAAACAAAAATTGGTGATTTTCAATAATTAAGGGTCGCATTCGGTGGGATGACTCGTTCGTTAACACCCATTGTTTAGAAAGATATAATATTAATATATAATGCTAATAGATAGGGGTGCTTTATATTTTTGGCCATTTCTGTAGTATGTTATTTCTATGAAATAGATTTTTTTCATATTTGTTTAATTTTGGAATTGAATTGATATTATTATATTTTATTAAATGTGTTTGCTATTCATATTTTGTATTAAAAAAATGACTAAAAAGAAATATTTATAGTGATTTTCATTTTACACGGTTTTTCTATATAAAAATTAATTTTTCGAGTTACACGGTTTCGTGAGGAACCTATCTTCCGTGTAAAGCGGGGGATAGTGTAGTAGTGTGGTATTCGCATTTATAATACGGGAGACTTGCGTAATGCTTGATCGTACATTTGAAATCAATCAATCAATTTTTACCTAAATTTTACGTGGTAAATGGAAAATTTATCTTAAAGAAATTTTATAGCTTTGAACCCTTTTCATTTTCAAAATCGTAATTTTAGTAGAAATATGAGTTCAGAGATGCCAAATTTGCGAACATGTTCGTCATTTTCACAAGCTAATTTTTTTAGAATTGGAAGATATTTTAGTGTAATTTAAAAGAAATGTCATTGCCAGACGATACCACAGTAGGTACCTAGGGTGGCCAGGTTACAAATAATTAAAGCTGGACGAAGTCTGAAAAATCGCCTTAAAAAAGACGGGACACTTATTAAGTCTCGAAATTGGTTATATATTTGATGATTTTTTACTGTCATAACCGGTGATTTGGCGTTTACTGGAGGGAAGGGGGATGGGGGATCAAAGTTTAGTAGAGTAATCTACCAGCTCCGTAACCTTCCGGTAGGGTGCACATTACGCGAGCTGTTCTGGTCAGGTTTTAGGCATCTGGCGTGATGGGTACAATTGTGGAAGGGGTAACCTGATCACAATTCGCAGGTGTACGTACTGCCTCCTCGTGGCAATCACCGGTAACTGAGGCCGTTTGGTACTTCTGACCATTTAGCACAGGCTAAAGTACGGCGGTTAAGGAGAGATCCTTGATAAAAAACCCTAATCTAAGGTGGAACAGCATATGCCGATGTATGAATGGCTGATAGGTTAATCAGTATGCGGACAAAAGTATGCGGACTCTGGATACCAGGCACCCTTCAGTTTGATTTAGCCTTCCTGTGGTAAAGCTGGGTGTCCTACAGGCGACTTTCTTTTCCCAGCAACTCGTGGGAACAAAATGTTAAAACAAGTTAATAATAATAAGGATGGTGACGCTCCTAAAGCGTCACGCACCAGCGATAGTTCCGCGGTGGTTTTCGAGGACCTCGGCCCTCTATCCGCTGTGGGACTCTCGATGAGTGGTCCATCGGATGGGGAGCTCCGTTCGGGGTTTGAGAAATTAGTTCTCAGTCTCGCGTGAAAATTTGTGGGGCCGCGAAGAAGCGGTACAAGAAGCTTCTTGTTGAGGGCAAACCGCTCGGAAGCGAGACAAGGCTTCTGGCGATGCGGCCACAAAAAGAGTCTTGTGCTCCCGCAGAGGCCCCACCATCAAAGAGAATCCGCTCGGATGAGGGTACTCCACCGGCACAAAAAAAGGCCAGGGGAGAAGAATCTGTCCCGACGGTCTCGGATTCTGCGATCCGGTCTGGACTTACCTTCAGACAGGCATCGCTGGGATCTTGCCCTCTGGTTTTCCTGAGGTTATCCTCACAGGAGAGCAGCTTAAGGCTGTCCAGGAGGGTATCCTAGATAAGGTGCTAGAGCAAGAGGCCAAGGAGCTTAAACCTAAGTTCCTTGGCAGTCAGCTTTGGCCTGGTTGGCTGGTACTAACCTGTGCTGACCGGGCCACTGTTCAGTGGCTCAGGGAGGCCATAGGAAATATTAAGCCATGGGAGGGTGCAAAGCTGATCGTGGCCGAGGCGGAAAACCTGCCTCGAGCCAGGATTGTGTTCGGCACCTTCCCAAATAGTGCTGAATTGCCCACGGAGAAGCTTTTTGGATTTATCAAAAGCCAAAACGAGGGCATGCAGGTGATCAACTGGAGAGTGATCAGGAAAGAGGCAAAAAGCTCTTCGGCCTTTTGCACCTTCTCTATGGACCACTCTTCAGTTGAGAAGCTCAAGCAGGTTGGCTCTAAGGTCAACTATATGTTTGGGATTGTCCAATTGCACCCCAAGGGTGGTCAGGGTGGTACTAAACCGGCTTCTGTCGGCGGGACCCAAGTGGTCAAGCCTGTGGAAGCTACGGTAGCGGCACCTGTAGCTAAGACCACCGGGGTGACCGCCCTCTCCAGGATACAGGTGAAGAGAAGGCGGGAAAGAGAGAGGAAGGAGAGGAGCCCGGAGGCTCTCAGGCAGGGAAGCCAGCAGAACGGCGATGGATGACACTGGTCAGCCATCAGCCGGACAAAAAAAGTATGCGGGTGGTGGCGGTGCTGAAAAGGAGGCTGACCAGGGCCTTCAGAAGGGGCCTTCGAAAAGGCATATATCGCCTGCCTGCAGATAAACCTGCATCATGCAAAGGCGTCTTCGGACGTCCTTTGTCGTAGGTTTATCTGCCAAAACATTGGCATGGCTCTAATCCAGGAGCCATTGGTGATTGGTACGCATATTAGAGGTATACCAAATCAAGTGGGTAAGTTAATTTATCATAACGGAACCCAGAGTCCAAGAGCGGCTTTGTTGGCCAGTTCGCAAATTAATTTTATTCCCATTTCAGAGTTCATCCCCTGGGACTTGGTTGCAGTAATGGTAGAGGTTCTGGGTGAAGGAGGCAGACAGGAGGCTATAATGGCCTCCGCCTACTTTCCTAGAGACTCAGAGTTAATACCTCCACTTGAAGTTAGGCGGCTCATAGCTCATTGCAAACGCAATGGGCTGGCCTACCTGATAGGATGCGCTGCAAACGCGCACCATGCGGTGTGGGGTAGCACGGACATCAATAACAGGGGTGAGTATCTTTTTGAATTTCTGATCTCAAATAATTTAGACATTGTCAATAGGGGAAGGAAACCTACTTTTATAAATGCGATTAGGCAAGAGGTCCTAGATTTGACACTTGCTAGTCCGCATTTCAGCGACTTGGTCAAAAACTTGCATGTGTCTGAAGAGGCCTCATTATCGGATCACTTGCACATCAGATTCGATTTGGCGGCTGAGACCATGCAGCGGCAGGAAATCAGAATTCCAAAACTGACCAACTGGGACTCTTATAGAGTCTCACTCGAATCAGAAATGCCCTCGGTTGTGGGAACATAGAGTCTCCAGAGGGTTTGGAGATCTGTTCAAACCAGCTGCATAATTCTATACACTTGGCTTACGAGAACAGCTGCCCGGTTAGGCGAAGAGAGTCCACAAAGATGGTCCCTTGGTGGAACGGGATGCTGTTTAAGCTAAGGAAAAAATCGAGAAGATTATTCAACAAGGCTAAACGCACCGGGGAATGGGGCGAGTATAATATGGCCTTGACGGAATATAATCTCGAACTAAGAAGATCCAAGAGGGCTATCTAAAGGAATTTCTGTGAGGGAATCAATGAATTGCCCTCTGCAGCTCGTCTCCAGAAAGTCCTTTCCAGGGATCATTCAAATGGTTTAGGACTTCTCCAGAAGCAAGATGGGAGGTTCACTGAAAACCGGAAGGAAACCTTAGAGGTACTGCTAGAGACCCACTTTCCGGACTCAGTAGTGGTAGGAGCCCAAGAAGACTCGCATGATCCCTCAAGTGAGGTGGCCTATACGCCTCACAGTAGGATCTGGAGCCTCTCTGGGAAAATTTTCACACCCAGCAAGGTGCGATGGGCTATTTTGGTCTTTCAAACCATTCAAATCCGCTGGAGGGAATGGTATCTTTCCAGATTTACTTCAAAACGGTATTGAGGAAATACTCCCCAGCTTGGTCCAGATGTTTCGGGCAAGTTATGCTTTTAACTATATTCCGAAACTGTGGAGGAAAGTAAATGTGGTCTTTATACCAAAGGGTGGGGGTCTTCCAGACACCCAGGCCAGGGCATATCGGCCAATTAGCCTCACATCGTTTCTATTAAAGACGATGGAAAAATGCTGAACTATCAAATAAGAAGTGAGGTCCTTGGAAAGAATGCGCTGCATCGGGACCAGTTTGCGTATCAAACTGGTAAATCCACGGTGATGGTCCTTAGCGGTCTAGTCACGAAGATTGAAAAAGCAGTGACATATAAAGAAATTGCCCTATGTGCCTTTGTGGACATTGAGGGGGCGTTTGATAATACCTCCTATGGATCTATAGAGAGGGCAGCAATGGGAAAAAGGTTCCGCTTTCTACAATTACGTGGATCCGTTCCATGCTGGAACATCGTGAGATTACTGCCAGACTAGGTGGCGAGTCAGTAACCATCAAGGCCGTAAAGGGCTGTCCGCAAGGAGGCGTACTATCTCCTCTTTTGTGGTCATTGGTTATTGACGGGCTACTGGTCCTTCTGAGTAGCCATGGCTTTAATGTCCAGGGCTATGCGGATGATGTGGCTATCATAATCAGAGGCAAGTTTGATGAGGTCATTTCTGATCGCATGCAAAATGCCCTCAATATAATATGGCAGTGGTGTTACCAGGAAGGACTCAGTGTCAATTCAAGCAAAATTGTCATTGTTCCTTTTACGAGGAGGAAAAAGCTTGCGCTTACAGCTCCCTCGTTAAACGGTATTACTGTGCCTTTTTTCAGCGAGGTTAAATATCTAGGGGTTATCCTAGATCAAAAACTGAACTGGAACCAACATTTGTTGAAAGTTCAAAATAGAGCCACCAAGGCTTTCTGGGCCTGCCAAAGACTCTATGGGCGTACTTGGGGACCACAACCAAAAATAATCTACTGGTCATTTCTTACAATCATTAGGCCTATGGTCATCTACGCATCGGTTGCATGGTGGCCTAAAACTGAGCAGAAGGCAACGCAAACCTTATTGAATAAGGTTCAGCATGTAACCTGCATCGATGTTACGGGCTCAATGAAGTCATGTCCAACCGCGGGGGTGGAGACACTTCTAGGACTGACACCGTTACACCTGCATATTAAAAAGGATGCTGCAAGTATGGCCCTGAAAATGCAGGCGGAAGGAAATATCAAACCAGGCAATATGGTGGGTCATCTGGAAATCCTTAAGGAATTTCAGATAGACCCTACCATACGAATGCCTTCCGACTGTATGCCAGCTAAACTGGACTTCCACAAAGGATTCTGTGTTAGGTTACCTGACCGGGATGTGTGGAGGGCAGGTGGACCATCATTTCAGCTAGGGTCCATGGTATGGTTTACAGATGGATCAAAAACGGAAGATGGGGCGGGGATAGGAATACACGGGAGTGGCACTACCCTCTCGAAGTCCTTGGGTACCAATGCTACAGTTTTTCAAGCAGAAGTACATGCTATAGAACTTTGCGCTAGGAGAGGCATAGCAAAAGGCCTAAACGATGCAAAGAATTATATTGTATCAGACAGCCAATCGGCCTTAAAAGCTCTTAGGTCTTGTACCGTTGAGTCAAGGCTGGTATGGGATTGTCTGAAGGTTATTAAACATCTGGCAGGCACAAATAAGGTAACACTTATGTGGGTGCCAGGTCATACTGGAATCGAAGGAAACGAGGCAGCTGATGGCCTCGCCCGTGAGGGTTCTGCCTCTCCATTTATTGGACCAGAACCCTTCTGCGGCGTCACTAAGGGACACCTTAGAGCAGCGGTAAAACGCTGGGAGGATGTTCAAAAGTCCTCCTACTGGCGCAGAATTCCAGGTTTACGACAGGCGAAGAAATTTATATCACCTTCGTCTGTCAGGGTTAAGGAGTGTCTTGAACTTAGGAAACCTGAGTTGAGGCTGCTTACTGGCTTCCTCTCAATTTCTTGGGTCACCTTATTTGGGGTCGGATTTCCTAAATAAAATGAGAGCGAAATTCAAGAAATATTGCGGAACACCTTTAATCATATTTTGGCTGATGCCATTTATTAGAAACATTGTTTCACCAATTTTTCTTGTTTTTACATAAACAACCAATCAAAGCAGTGTACTACGTCTCCAGCTTCAAATGGAACTAGGTGGCACGTTTTTGGATGGATTTTAATAGAATTTATGTATATCTGAGATTTGAGATGTTAAGTTGATTCCTTAAGTAGTTCCTAATATAAAATTTATTAATTACGGCTCTGGAAAATATCTGGGGTCGGATTTTCAGGACATTTCTAGGTTGAAACTTTAAATCAAAATTGATATTTGCCAAATTTATTTGTATATTCTGAGCTAATTTAAACTATCTTCTCAGTCTCGCACATCAAAAGGATGTCTCACCTGACATTTGTTGTAGTTGGCGGGATGTTGCTCTCCACAGTTCGCACATTCGGCCGGTTATTTTTATTCCGGAGTTTCCGCATTTACCATGCTCGTGGCTCTCTTTACACTTGACACATCTGTAGTAGCAACCACAGTTGGTTGCTGTATGTCCGAATCTCTGGCAGTTGCGATACTGAGTCACCTGGGCTCGACCTCTTTTCTTCTCCCAGGTGACTCTGTAATGGCTCATTTCTCTAATTGATATTAGTTTTTCAATTGGCGTGTTCTTGTCGATGATAACTTGAAACAACGGCATTGGTACAGTCACTGAAATACTTTCCGATGTTTTCCTTCGGAAAGTCATCATTGAAACTTTGACTTCGATCCCATGTTTATCTTTTAGGATAAGCTCGATCTCCTCCGAGCTGAGAGATGAGTGGGCTCTATCACAGTATGTGTAATACTCTAGGTTGTTGTCTTTCTCTAGTCCGTCTTTCACTTTCTTCCAGTCTTCCTTGTTTGTGGTGATGATAGTGATGGATTTACTACCACATCTGAAGGACGCTCGACCTCCGGCTGTGGATATAATTTTCCGTGTTGTATGATCAACTTTTTCCGCTACCACGTTGTGAAGGACGATCGGTGGCGGACGTTTCAGTATTGTTTCCTGAATTTCCTTCTTGGTGCTTTTCGCTTCGACAGTTGTGAATGATTCGTCCATTGATGTGAGCAATTCTGGTGACACTTGCTTTGTTTTTCTCACTTTTTTGGTTTCCTCTGGATGTAACGGTATCAAGACAACTTAAATCGTTGTTCTCTGACTCCGCTGGTTCTTCTTCGCCAGATTCGTGTCCGCGTTTGTTTGACGAGTTTGACCCTGAATGCTGAATCTGCTAAAGATAATGGCTGTATGTTTGATTGGATCGGAGCTCCTTGGACGGCGTAGGATAACTTTTCGATTTGTTCGAATAGTTTGTCCATCCGACTTTCCATTAAGTACATTCTGGAGTTTGTAGCTTTTTTCCGATTTTTTAGACATTTTCCCACAAAAAGAAAAAATACTTTTTCGCTCCTAAAATAACTATTAACACAGCACAATTGACTTTGATTCACTCACTTTAATTTGTTTTGAAAAAAATAGATTTGTTTTGTACACTTTTTAATATTTGCGTTTTAAAAATTTTACCTTTAACACTTACGTGAAGACTCTCTGATTGCTGATGATCGAATGTGTGGTAGATGCACAAAAGTACAATTCTAACTTCTTACATTAAGTATGAGGCAAAAACGCATTGACTTAGCGAATTATATAATTCACCAAATCAAAAAACTCAAGGAAAACTCTCATTTCTGTGTGTTTTATGCCCAAACAAATAATAGAAAGAGAAATTATTGATTTAATATAGAGACAAACTTTCTCGTTGTATGTTTCAATACAAATTCAAATAGGAAGCGGAGACATAAAATAACATAACATGAATTATAACGTTTCAGAATCGGGCCCAATAAATAATTAATTTTATATATTGAACAGTTTCAAATTCAGGTACATGCAAATCTCTTGATATTACTAATGCAGTTAGATAACACAATTTCCGGAAAAGAAGCATTCCGGTTATCTCTGGTTCAAACCCCGGGGCCAAATAGTTTCCGTTTACATGTCGACAGCCTAAAGACATCTACACAATTTTAGCCGGCCTCGATTGCCCTAAAATTTGGCAATATCCAGCCAATCGATATCTTCGATAGTTGCAAACATGAACAATGTGAAGAATGTGACAGTCTAAAGAATAAAATTTCTGAAATCAAAAATATGTTAAAATCCATGAATACACCACATCACGGTCGTTCACCATCACGGTCAAACCAAATGTGGCGAGAATGTTCACATAGCCGATTTGATAGCCACGCAAATACAAATCTGATACCGCCACATCAAAAAACCAAGCCAACCGGCCTTAGACGCGGGACCTAGTTTGTTCACCACCCACAGCCGCTTATTTGTTACCCATTTATTTTCTAAAATTTCAATTTTGGTAGACACGGGGGCAGAGGTATCAGTAGCTCCGCAGTTCATGTTTTCGAAGAATAAAATGAAGACAGATTTCTTATTGTCAACAGCTAGTGTGAGCTCCATCATTACATAAGGTACGCAGCTTCTCTAGGTGGACTTAGGCCTTCGCCGCGAATACGTCCATCCCTTTATTATTGCTGCCGTTACTACACCCATGATAGGGGCTGACTTCTTAACCAAGTTTCGGATCCTCGTGGACATGAGGTCTAAGAAACTAATTGATGCGAACACATCATTGTGCGGATCGAGAAGGCAGAATACGCATCATTAATCAGCGAATTGCCTACTCTAACACAGGCTCCTAACTATTTAGGCATCTGGTAAAAGACATCCTGGTGCACTGCATAGTTACCAATGGACAGTTGATTACAGATAAGTTAAGCCGCTCTTGGCCGGAGGATTGTCAAAAACATTTTCAGAAGCAAAACAGGCATTAGCCACTTGTACACGTGGTGAAACATTTTCGTTACTTCGAAGAGAGTCGGAAGTTTATGATTTTCACGATTCACAAACTATTGACGACGGCAATGTCATTAAAGACTGAGCTTAGTCCCTGGTAGGCCAAGGAACTCGATTTAATATCCCAGCTTTCAGCGAATATCCGGCATATCAATGGAAAAGAAAACGTGGTCGCTGACTCATTATCGCGCATAAGCCAGCATGCAAATTAATCTTCAATTGAGAATTCATGGGTCTGATTGTGTCGAAGCTGTTCTTTTATCGAACCCGTCCAATAATACCAATTCCTCATACAGGCTCAATCTTATCAAAATGCCCGACAACAGTCTTAGAGTATTTTTGTGAAACGACAACTGGGGTTAACCGGCCATACTTACCGAACAAACTGATACGAATCGCTTTCGATGAACTGTATAAGCTGTTACATCCAGGTATAGGTACGGCCGCCAAGGAAATTGGTGTCATCAAAATTTGTCTGTCCTCAAATGAACAAAAATGCGGTGAAATATACCAAACCCGAATACTCCAAGTTTGACATTCGTGGCAGACAATTTGGGCCG
This sequence comes from Tipula vernalis, assembly GCA_958295665.1. NCBI lineage: Eukaryota > Metazoa > Arthropoda > Insecta > Diptera > Tipulidae > Tipula > Tipula vernalis. The sequence goes on from OY282559.1 coordinate 137,142,826, forward strand.
ATCGTGGCAGACAATTTGAGTCGCGCTTATTGTGCATTGCATTCACCATCCTCGGTCCAACGACATAGTGGAGCGGTTTCAAAAGGACCTCAAAGCCATGCTTAAAACGCAAATAAATACAATTAACTGGACCAGGAAACTTACATTGATCTTACTCGAAATTCCAACGACAATAAAAGATTATCTCCAGTGTGCGCCTGCCAATCTAGTTTACGGGCAAAATCCAAGAGTGCCGGTTGAATTATTTGTACCCACTCCAAATACAGACCCTAGTGATCCAACTAATATGGTGAATAAACTATGTACGGTCATATGCAGAAGTTGAAACCAGCAGAAACGCGGCAATCAACTCAAAATAACACTATATTAAGAAGTTTAAGAGAAGTATGCCTATTTATCAAATGATTTTTTCGGCTTTTTATAGACACAAATATATTAGTGAAAATGGCATTCACAAGAATTTCGATTGGTTAATCAGAAACAAAATCAAAAGGAAAATTATTCATAAAACATCTACTCAAAAAAAGTAAAAATATCAATCCCCCGTGCTTTACCCCAAGAGTTATACAAAGTGTATAGCCCTGAACAAAAAATGAGAACTTTCCTCCCTCATTGTGTTGGTAGTTTCTCTTAAACTTCTTAATATTATGTGGGCATCAAACACACACAAATGAGGGTTTACCTTCAGTTTTTTTATTTAGTGAATATAATTCGCTAAATCAGTACGTTCGTACTTGACACTATCTGTGTTAAGTAGGGATTGTATTTTTGTAGTTTGGTCGTAGCTACCTGATGAGCAGACCAACTTTTTCAGTACGAAACCAAACTACCAACACAATGAGCTCAAGAAAAGTTCTCATTTTTTCTTCGGGGCTATACACTTTGTATAACTCTTGGGGTAAAGTAAGGGGGATTGATATTTCTACTTTTTTTGAGTAGATATTTATTGTATAATTGTCCTCTTGATTTTGTTTCTGATTAACCAATCGATTTTCACTAATCCATCCATTTTCACTAATATATTTGTGTCTATAAAAAGCCGACAAAAATCATTCAACACATATATTCCTAAGACACTGGAATATTGCGAACACGTGAACATACGAGTAGATAAGGTGAAACTCGGTCTCAGTCATCCGTACGATGGTTCTTTTATGGTAATCCGCCTGTGACAGCACTAAAACGGTGGATTTTTACGAATTTGTAAGCCAGATGTTTTTCTGCGGTCATCTAAAAGTTAGCGTAAATCCGTAAACAATTTATAGAGCTAAGCATCTATTTCCTTTCTATAACGCTATCACTGGGGACTGAGTGTTGTAGCGGTTGGGATAATATGTACTTGCAGGAAAGGTTGCATATTTAGTATTATACGAACTAATTAATTAATTCAAATTAAAAGTAAAAAATTGGTAATTCAGGAAATTAAAGTTAAAATACAATTATAATTTACTTTTATTAATTACTGCACAAGCAAATATCAAGTTTCAATTTAAGAATTAAAAAATGAAAATAAAATCACTCCAACTTATGTAACTGTCTTTATATTATAATCCTAACCTTAAAAATAATTACCAAATTAATTATTAACTAAATTTCCGGTTACATCAAATAAACCATCTAATAAATTCACGAAATACCTTGAAACTATAAAAAAACAACTCTTAAGTAAACAGAAGTAATTCAATTAATTATTTGATATTTTGTAATCCAGTTGTCTCTTCATACGTAATGTATGCTGCAATTCCAAACGCACTTGAAATTCTTCAAAGCAAACACATAATATCAACCAAACTTGTCGTTTACGATCTCAATTGGAAATATTGTTACTGGAACTACAATGTACAGGTAGTCATAGTCTCTTTTAATTGAAACTTCCTACATAAATGGAAAGAATATTTTAACTCCCAAATATAAAAAAGTACAAAGACTAATCTTTCATGATATTTATTCACACACTGGATTCAGTTTACAACAAATAAATAGGAATTTTGTTGTTCCGCTTCTTTTTGTTATTTATATATTTATACGACCAGAGTCCTTTTCATATTAGTTCAGGGAATTCGAGACCAACGAAAAGTGTGGTATGTGGTACATAAAAAAGAATGAAACGTGGGAGAGTTGGAAAATATTTAAATTCCATTTTTATGAATATGAAGTCCTATACTCACCCAGTTAAGGGACTTGCAATAAAACATTAGATCGAAATACATACATACGTATTGTTTACCATTCACGTGATTCTTCTTCAAAAGTAGATATTGCGCACCTCAAACAAATCAATTATTTGGGTTTAAATTTATCATACCACAGTTCAGTTTTCAATGTCACTCAAAGTCATAATGTTTGAGTTGATTTTAATTTGTGTGACAGATCGATTGAAAATTATTTGTAAACAGAAACGTGAAATTAAATATAAATTAATTTTAAGTACATGCGTCTCTGCCACTTGGGCAAGAGTGCGCTTAGTTTATAAGTAAATATATGTATGGGAATATTTCATTGAAATGCTTTTTTTTTTTTGTTGGTTTCAATGATTGAAAGTTCAGACATATTTGGTAAGATGTTCACATTGACCTATAGAAATTAGATGAAGATTCATCTAATGTTTGATTTAGTGTTTTTCGGAATTTCCGTAATCGTAAATAATAGTAACGTCAAAAATGGATATGTGTTTATGGATAAACTGGTTTAATGATGAAGTAGGAAGTTTCCAATTTGTTATTTTTTTTTTTTCTAAAAATAACCAGACTCATCTTATCATTTGACCTTAGACCGATGGTCATTGAGTTTATTGTCAGACAAGAAAGCATTAAAATGTCCTGCAAAAATTTTACAGGCCAATGAAATACTTAAGTGTTCTTGTTCTGCCGGATTTTCAGTCATTTTTAGGTGCTTAATAGGGTGGATTTTTCAAAATTCGAAAAATCTGAAATCAAAAAATTTCGTAACAGGCCTTAGAATATACATTTTTGAGCTTTGGGAAGTTGTTACGAAAAGCCGATGTCCCCCAAAAAAAAACGCCTGCCAATAACTGTAAAAACTAGAAAGGATAGCTGAAAGGTTATAACTAATTTGAATAGCTGATGGATGAAATTTTATTATTTTAGAAATGTCAAGGTCTGGGTAAAATGTGGTTTAATTCGCTTAGCCTGTTGTATGATCTATCAATCTTATATAAAAACTGTTGTGATAAACTGTATATAATGACTAAATGATCTTGATAAAAATGAAAATGTTTAAAAAATTTCATAATGTCCAATTAATTGCGCAAAAAAACATAATTTAAGCTCAGTATATGTCAAAGTCTAAGTTAAAGTCTAATTAACGAAATCCATGATTTCGGGGTTTGTGGATATTTCACTTTTATATAATAAAAGCTAAATAATATAATTTTTAAAATATTTATTTAATTAAATATTTATTTTTTATTATTATATAAGGAGCTCCTTATTGTGAAATAGAATATTTTCTCGCTCCAATATCGATTTCGATGCTGTAGCACCATCATCAGTTGATTTACTTACTGAATTATTCGTATTTTCCAATCCTGTATATACTAAAGTTTTTTGGAATTGCAATGCTTGTGCTGTAAAATTTGTTGATTCAGGAACTATTTTCTGGTTACGTTGATTGTACATATGTTGAGTATTAAATCGTATAGTTTATTTGTTGCAGTGTTTATTATGTTGTTCAACATAAATCGGTTGTCTTCGAATTCTTCGGTTCGACTTCGATATTAGGAGTATAGTAGTTGACAAAATTAAGGACGAAATTGGTCAAGGTCTAGCTACACATAATAGCGAGCATAAAACGGCCATCAGCATAAGGGATAAAATAAGCCGCAACGATGCTGTAATTGTTAAAGCAGCACTATCAAGGCTGTTATCAGTAAGAGGCATTTTATCAGCAGTAGAGAAATCCGACAAAATAATTTTTTTTTTTTTTTTTTTAATTTAATATTACAACTGATTTACAAATCATTTAGTAATTTATCTTTCTTAAATGAAGATTCACATTTGACGGGCAGTAGCCCAATGGTTACTCCCGTTTGAATTTACATAGTAATTATTTTTCTCTATCTAATTAAATACAACTGCCCAATTCCAAAGGTTTCTGCCTTTGAAGTCTTCTTACTGCATTGGTGGTATCCAACAAACTTCGTATGTCTGCATTTTGGTGCCGAGATATCCGCTGAATGTGTTTCTTCGCATGATTTTGTATTTCTTCACTTACATATTCCATGCTTAAGTCCCTATGGAGGTTATCATTTCTAATGTACCATGGTGCGTTTACAATGCCACGCAGCACTTTGTTTTGAAAACATTGAATCATTTGTACATTTGTCTTCTTGGTACAACCCCAAAGTTGAATACCGTAGGTCCATACTGGTTTAAGTATTTGCTGATATAATAGCAATTTTTTATGTATTGTAAGCTCAGAGTTTCTACCTATTAGCCAATACATTTTCCTATATTTAATGTTCAATTCTTCTTTTTTCTTTTTAACATGCTCTTTCCATCTAAGCTTTGTAACATGCCTCTATATGACTCAACAACATTTTTAAATTCGGGAAGTCCTCAGTGGGAAATTGGGGGGTTACTAGTTGCCATATAGCATGAGGCAAGACAAAAACATATGTTGGTACAAAAAAAAATATATACTGAAAAAAAAATTCAAAGCGGAACTCACTATCATCACACCACCATCAACCAATCAAAATTCTAAATTACTCCATATTTTTGGTTAACTTATTTATTGGTAATTAAATAACAAACAAATAATAATATTTAACAATCGCTCTAACATCTATAATTAATTAATGCGAATTACAAGAGCTACGACCAAGAAAAATAAGTTTTATTAATTACAATTGGAATAAAAAAAAATCGTGTAAATAGGAAAATCTATCAATTGATTATTTTTTTTTTTTTTTTTTTTTTAATTCATTTGGGCAAAAAAAACTTTAAAATTATAAACACTCACCCATAATCTGCCGTAGAGTACTCCCGGTTGCGTGGCTGAAAAAAAATGTTAATTATCGAGTCCGTGCCCTTTTTTTCACACTTGATAGATTCACTTCAATACCAACTTTTTTTTCTTAACACTACTATATATGTATTTATATACAAAAAAAACTATTCTAAACCGCTAAAACTACAGATGTTTGCAGTAAGATAACTAATATTTTTAAACTTAGCACAACTAGCTAGTAATTATTAGCACTATCATCTATTTTTTATTTATTTTAATTTTTTTTTCATTTTCGTTAAATAAATTTCATTATATCAACTATATATTTTTTTCACTGTTTAGGTAAAATTGCACAACACAACACTTGATGACCTTTTCTGTCGGTTGAACTAAATTCCGTTGTACCGTTTTGTTCTACAATTTTTTTTTTTTTACAACAGCATATTGCCAAAATCAACAGCTGGTAGAACTTTCACTAGCGGAAATTTAACGCTACCCTTTTACGAAAGTCGTATATGTGTTTATGCGTTATAATGCTGGAAATGGTTTCCTTTTTTTCCTGAGCTACTTGCTACTGTGAGGCTTCACTATTAAATTAATTTTATTTTTAGAAAATGATTATACCTTAAATTTAAATAATCTAAACTCACCGGCCGAAACTGACAAACCGTACAAATTTTCCTGCTTTCTTAAATCTTTTCCTTTTTTTTGTAGCACATTTAGAATATTTCACCTATGAAACACAACATACCACAACAATATGTATAAGATAGATTTAGAAGAAAAAAAAAATATGAATAAAACCTACCACTTAGTGTTTCCATGAAAAATTTCGGGTAAATTATTTAGTTTTACTCGGCACGATTGCCTCACGTAATATGAGATTTCATTTGGATTTTGGAATACGATATTGCAAAAAAACAAAAACAAATATCTATTGTATATAAGCATGAATATAAGCATCGCCTGATGTACTGAATCTATGTACTTCGTTATTATACCCCTCATACTTAATACAGTCGAACATACTTATTTACAATTAAAATGTATATAGGTACTCGTTCTTGTACATACAAAAAAAATACAATATTTATATTTGTCGTACGATCGTGATCATTACATAGTATAACTATGTACTACCTTTAAACAATTATATTGCATTTGCATATAAAGAGAATCCAAAAATCTTGCAGCATCAATCATAGCTATGAGTCATTCCAGTTATAAAATATTAAGTACACAAAAACCAATTTTGTTTTATTAATCTATATATAAAAATTATTGGGACGGATCAAATATTCCAATTGGTTTGATGTACAGATATATAAGTTCAGAGCATTATTCGACGACTGTAACAGCTTGTAATCGAGAGTCATGCCAAGGTATTTGGCTGTTTTTGCATTTGGAACCGGCCTTGAATGAAGTTTCACTGGAATCCAGTTAACTTTCTGGTTTGTGAAGTTTACGTGAACCGACTTGGCTTCGTTTAGGCTAATGCGCCATTTCTTTGTCCAACTACTCACTGTATCGGTTGCTTTTTGAAGTTTGGTCGTTGCTTCTGATATACACTTTCCAGTCGCCAGAATAGCTGTATCGTCTGCAAATGTTGCTATGGTAGCACCTTCTGTTTTTGGCATATCTCTGGTGTACAGCATGTACAATATAGGACCCAGTACGCTACCCTGTGGTATGCCTGCTGATATTCTCTTTAGTTCAGAGTACTCTCGGTTATATTTTACACGGAAATGTCGGTCTGCGATATAAGATTTAAGAATTTGATAGAATTGCTTAGGTAAATCTCGATGCAATTTAAATTCAAGTCCTTGGTGCCAAACTTTGTCGAAAGCTTGTGCTATATCTAAGAAGATGCTGGAGCATATCTTCTTATTCTCAAGTGAGTCTTCGATTATATCCGTTATTCTGTGAACTTGTTCTATCGTAGAGTGATTTTCTCTAAATCCAAATTCGTGTGGTGGAATCAAATTTCTCTCTTCTATTATTGGCTTGAGTCTCTTGAGCAGTAATTTTTCAAATAATTTTGAAATTACAGGAAGTAGTGAAATCGGTCTGTACGACTTTTTATCGTTTGATGGTTTGCCTGGTTTGGGGATCATAATTACTTCAGCAACCTTCCATTGCCGTGGGACATATTTTAGTCTAAAGACAGCATTGATAATTACAACCAATTTTCGTAGTCCCTTCTCGGGAATGGCTTTTATGACTTGTCCAGTAATTAAATCATCATTGATCTCATTTTTTAATTCCTGTAATGTTACACATCGAATATTATATTCATCAATTTTGCTAACTGTTATTATGTTTTCATCTGCTGTTTGCCTAGGTAACGGTTGAAAGGTGCCTTCCAAGTGAGCCGCAAATAAAATAGCTTTTTGCTTGTCGCTTTTGGCCCAGGTTCCTTCCCCATTTTTAATAGGCGGCACATGCATTTTGGTACTTGTTAATCCCTTTGTTGCTTTCCAAAGAGAGTAGTTTATTGCATAGAAAATTGAGAATTTTTTTGTTTTCCGGGGCGCGTGTCCTTTGCCAGGTCTTTTTTGCCTTCCGTTTCTCTCTAACTAACTCCCTGACCTCAATAGGATAATTTTGATTCCTACGGGATTCGGTGTGACTAGCAGGAGAACTTTCCCATGCTGCTTGTTGAATAGTACTGTTAAATACCTCTAGTTCGTCTTCCAACTGTACCGGTGTTTTAATCGGCACTCGTAGATTTATTTGCATTTCAGTTAGTTCTTGGAATAGGTCCCAGATAGTTCTATTATTATTTTAATTTAGGCAGGTTATCCTTATTAATTATCATTGTGCTGAGAGTCATGATAACAGGTGTATGATCGGAATATATCCCTTCACTGTTTTCGATGCACATGTAATCCTCGAAGATCCGGATCTGGTATTTTATTTATATCAGCAGGCCAGTATGTTGGTTTACCTCCAGAGTGGAACTCGCAGTTATTTACTCGTCCGGCTGCGAATAGCTCTTTTCCTTTATGGGTTATAAGTCTTGATCCCCAATAGGTGTTTTTTGCATTAAAGTCACCACCAATAATAAAATTGGATCCTAGTGATCTAAAGAGTCTATTATAATCTTCTTTATTTAGATTATAGCGTGGAGGGCAGTAGATAGAGGAAATACTGTATTCATTATTATTGTTAGTTTCAACTTTTATGGTTTTAACTTGCATACTTTCTTCTTCTATACTAGGTTCTTCATAGTGTTTGAGATTCTTTTTCACTATTACTGTTGATCCTCCTCTGGGTTTTCCTCCTGGATAAACAGCATGGTAACATTCATAATCACGTATTTTAATAAATGATGTTTTTGTCAAATGGCTATCCGATATAAGGCATATATCTATTTTTTCTAAATTTAGAAAAATGTCTTGCTCTGGAACATGTTGCGCTGGTCCGTTCGCGTTCTAGGTCAACAATTCTTAATGTTCTGCTTATTTTAGTATATGAGGGCTGCTGCCTCGTTCAAGGTTTGATGCATATCTAGACGCTTATATAAAGCTTCTAGACCACGTTCTTGCTTTGCTAGCCGTATATTTATGGCTTCTATGCTTCGACAAATCCTTTCAAGGGGGTTATCATTCATATCATTAGATGATTGCTGTACAATTTGTGAATAACTTTTCCGCTCTATACCTATACCTGGTGGTTTTGGCTCAGTTTATACATTTTTCAGGGGTGTTTCTACTTTCTGTACACTCTTTCGCGTTGTGTTTTCCAGCACATTTTACGCATCTTGGCTCTCGTTTGCAATATTTTTGCGTGTGATTGAAACCTTGGCATTTTTTGCATTTAGGTATTAGCCTCGTGTTTTTCTTTAGCGGTTCTATTTTAACCCTCATATTGAGAATTGCTTTGATGTTGAAGATGTTTTCAACTTTGTCCTTTTTGTTAAACGTATAAGCTTGAAGAGTGGAAGCCCCCTTTTTTTGACTTGATTGTTCTCCCCTCTCTCTCGTTTTAGGATGTTTACTGCATCTTCTATTTGCAGATCTCTTGCCTTTAGGTCCTCAATTATGTCCTCCTTCTTACACGTTGGATGAAGGCCTCTGGCCATAACCTTAATTGCGCGTTCGTTTTTATCTTCGTATGTGAACCATTCTTTACGTTCCGCATTGAGCTTTTTTGCTAGAGCTCTATATGTATCTGAATCTGGTGTATTGATTTTCCACACGTTATTGTTTAGTGACACTACTCTATATTCCTTAGCTGTCACTTATTTCATTATAGATTGTATACTGGCGGAGGAGCCTTTTCTTTCGGTACAACCTTTTGTTGCCGATTTTGTTGCTGTTGCTGGTGAGCTCGTTTGGTATAAGTATCACCAGTTACTAATACATTAGCTTGCGAATGATCTCCAACTTCAGGCGAGAATTCTGCTTTTCGTTTTTTGGTAAGTCTTTTCTTCCTTTTCAGTACCCAATCTGTTTCTCTCATGAGATCCTCTTCATCAGTATGGAACTCATTGTTATAACTGGTGTGAGTACTTGTTTCATTATAACAAGTTAGCGGGTTTTCAGAAATCTCCATTGGTTTGGGCTTCTTTAATTCTTCATTTTCTTTTTTTTAGTTTTTCAATTTCGCTTCTTAGTGGCGTTAAAAGTACATCTACTTCACTGAGTTTTCGACAGAGTTCAGCGTTTTCGTCTTTCTGCTGATTTGCAGAGTTAGTATGATTGTTTGGTGATCTTAACAACATTGAATTTCTTTCGAATGGGTTTAGCAATGATTGGCTCACCACAAAATAAAATGATTAAGCCAACAATCCCGATAATCAGAGGCATGCCCAAGATTCATAATGTGGATGTGCCAATGAGACCGATCGTGAACTTCACCTCAGCGCCAGCCTTCAAAATTGCAAAACACTTAAACCAATGGCTATATGACAATAATTGTATTTCAAATGACCATTCCGTTAAAAATAATTTGGAACTGGTGAACAAAATTGAGGAAGTCAACATACCACGAAACGCAAAGTTAGCGTCTTTTGATGTAAACGTCAAAATTATTTTAAGCACGAAGAGAAATTCTATATTCAAAAAGATGGTCTACCTATGGGAAGCCCATTATCCGGGACTTTGGCCTACATATTTTTGAATCATATTGAAAACACACATATTTTGAACGATAACCAATTTTTCGGCAAAATCCAATACTGGCATAGATGTGTAGACAACATATTGATATTGTTTACTGGGACTAGCAGACAGCTGAACCTGCTTAATAAATACTTGAATGGAATCCACAAAAAATCAAAATTCACATTAGAAATTGAAAATGATAAATCTATAAATTTTTTGGACCTAACAATAAAGAATTTAAATCAGAAACATAATTTCCAAATTTTCAGAAAGGTTACACAAACGTACCAAACGATTCATTAAAAGTCGTATCTGAAAACTTGTTGAAGAGGGCTTCTATTATTCGCCGTTTTTAATAAAATAAAACACCCTATCTTCAAAATGACTTTTATAAAATTTTTATTAATTAAATACAAAATATTCGCTGGTTTTATTTTTGATACTATCTACTTCGATCGCTGTATATATAATAATGTAAATTTATTACAAAACTTGTAAAGAAAACTTTCAAAAGGCTTAAAACACTGCTTAAACAAATTAGCTTCTATTATTGATTATTTTTATAGCGCGGTACGTGCAATGGACAAATAATAAACAATTTGTGAATTTGCCTTTGATAAAAAATAAAAACATCGAAAAACATAATAATAAGTATTGTGAATAAATTAGATTTTGACAAATAAATATGGAAGCTGTGTTTTGTTTACAAAATAATTCTAATAAGAAATTAATTTAAAAATAAAAGTTTAAACAAATAAATCTGGGTAAGTTAATTAATTAAATTGATCAAAAAAAATATGCAACAAATTACTTAACCTAAATTATTATTTTTCAGATGTACAAATTGCGTTGCTAATGTGATGAGTGAACGTATCAGCTGCTGCATTTCGTCATCAGATAAGCTCCATTTAGACGTTTTAAATGTTTGATAATTTCTTTGTTTTGTTTTAATTTTTAGGGCGATCAACAGTATCACCCGTATCAACAGAAGATAGCATACCGCTACATGATCCATAGGTTAAACAGTATTCCAATGTCAGATGAAAACTACAAAGTAGAGCAGGGAAACAATAAATACATCGATCACAAAAATGGGTACCAAACAGCAGCAATAGAAGCAATAGAAGAAAATAGAATATCGGGGGTATACCAGTCTAAATTGTGATGTTAATGATAAAAAATATATAAGTATGGATTAAAGCCATACTAGTAAAAAAATTCAAAAAGTCTTTCAACATTTTGGTTATACTCTGGCGCACAAAATAAATAATAAATTAGAAAAATTAATAAGGAACAGGAATAATGTAACTTTGGATACGGGGGTTTACAAATTAACATGTATAAATTGTCAAGCGTTTTATTTAGGACAAACGGTCCTTTAAAGAAAGATTTAGGGAACATGTTAAATTATTCGTCAAAATCAACCCTGAGTCAAAATTCGTTCAGCATATAAATTCTACATAACATAATTACAAAAATTTTGAAAAAAAATCACAAGTAATACACAGAATGAAGAAAGGAGATGTGCTTAGACGAACCGAAGAATTCGAAATTAATAAAAATAAAGACAACCGATTTATGTTGAACAACAGAATAAACACTGCAACAAATAAACTATACGATTTAATACTCAACTGTCAATCAACATAACCAGAAAAAAGTTTCTGAATCAAAAAATTTTACAGCCAAACATTGAAATTCCAAAAAATTTTAGTATATAAAGGTTTAGAAAATACGAAATAATTCAATAAGTAAATCAACTGATGATGGTGCTATAGCATCCAAATCGATATTATAGCTAAAAAATATTCAATTTCACAATAAGGAGCTACTTATTGACAAACAAATATATAATAACAAAAAATAAATATTTAATTAAATAAATATTTTTAAAACTATATGGTTTGGCATTTATCTAAGTCTATGTCTAAGTCTAAGTCTAAGCCTAAGTCTAAGTCTAAGTCGAAGCCTAAATCTAAATTTAGGTTAAGTCTAAGTATAAGTATAGTCTAAGTTTAAGTCTAAATCTAAGTCTAAGTCTAAATCTAAGTCTAAGACTAAGTCTAAGTCTAAATCTAAGTCTAAGTCAAAGCATAAGTCTAAGTCTAAGTCTAAGTCTAAGTTAAATTTAAGCCTAAGTATAAATCTAAGTATAAGTCCAAGTCTAAACATAAGTCTGAGCCTAAGTCTAAATTTCTAAGTCTAAGTCAAAGTCTAAGTCTATGTCTAAGTCTAAGTCTAAGTTTAAATCTAAGTCTAAGTCTAAGTCTAAGTGTAGGTCTAAGTCTAAGTATAAATCTAAGTCTAAGTCTAAGTCGAAGTCTAAGTCTAAGTCTAAGTCTAAGTCTAAGTCTAAGTCTAAGTCTAAGTCTAAGTTTAAGTTTAAGTCTAAGTCTAAGTCTAAGTCTAAGTCTAAGTCTAAGTCTAAGTCTAAATCTAAGTCTAAGTCTAAGTCTAAGTCTAAGTCTAAGTATAAGTCTAAGTCTAAGTCTAAGTCTAAGTCTAACTCTAAGTCTAAGTCTAAGTCTAAGTCTAAGACAAAGTCTAAGTCTAAGTCTAAATCTAATTCTAAGTCTGAGTCTAAATCTAAGTCTAAGTCTAAGTCTAAGTCTAAGTCTAAGTCTAAGTCTAAGTCTAAGTTAAAGTCTAAGCTTAAATTTAAGTCTAAGTCTAAGTCTAAGTCTAAATCTAAACCTAAGTCTAAGTATAAATCTCTAAGTCTAACTCTAAATCTAAGTCTAAGTTTAAGTCTAAGTCTATGTCTAAGTCTAAATCTAAACCTAGGTTAAGTCTAAGTCTAAGTTAATCTCTAAGTTAAAGTCTAAGTCTAAGTCTAAGTCTATGTCTATGTCTAAGTCTTAGTCTAAGTCTAAGTTCAAGTTTAAATTTAAGTCTAATTATAAGTATAAGTCTAAGTCTAAGTCTTAGCCTAAGTCTAAGCCTAAATCTCTAAGTCTAATTCTAAGTCTAAGTCTAAGTCTAAGTTCAAGTTTAAGTCTAAGTCTAAGTCTAAATCTAAGTTTAAGTCTAAGTCTAAATCTAAGCCTAAGTCTAAGTCTAAGTCTAAATCTAAGTCTAAGTCTAAGTCTAAGTCTAAGTCTAAGTTTAAATCTCTAAGTCTAACTCTAAGTCTAAGTCTAAGTTTAAGTCTAAGTCTAAGTCTAAGTCTAAGTCTAAATCTAAACCTAGGTTAAGTCTAAGTCTAAGTCAATGTCTAAGTTTAAGTCTAGGTCGAAGTCTAAGTCTAAGTCTAAGTCCAAATCGAAGTCTAAGTTAAATTCTAAGTCTTAAGTCTAAGCCTAAGTGTTAACCTTAGCTTAAGTATAAGTCTAAATCTAAGTCTAATTAGTGTAAGTGTAAGTCTAAGTCGAAGTCTCAGTCTAAGTCTAAGTCTAAGTCTCAGTCTAAATCTAAGTCTAAGCCTAAATCTAAGTCTAAGTTTAAATCTAACCCTAATTAGTGTACGTCTAAGCCTGTGTCTTAGCATAAGTCTATGCCCAATCCGAAGACTAAGGTTAGGGCTACTTCTAAAGCGTGATCCAATAGGAGGTACTTTTCTTGGGATTTGGGATTTTCATTGGGATTCATGCGTGACAACTGTCATGTTCATATCACATTTGTGTTCAGTTTTCATTGACATTTCACCATGAATAGACTTACGCGAGAACAACGTCTACAAATTGTGAAAATTTATTTCAAAAATCAGTGTTCAGTGAAAAATTGTTTTCGTACTCTTCGACCATTTCATGGTGTTCATAATCGTGCAACTGAACGCACTATTTGCGTATCAATCAATAAATTTCGAACCATTTTTTCATTATTGGATATTCATCACCCGACTAGAGTGCGTACAAGTCGATTTAATGTGAATATTGCTGATGTAGCTAATAGTGTACGGGAAGGCCGCAATCAATCAATTCGTCGCCGTTCTTATGCTCTGGGTCTCTCATATGGCACATTGTGGCATATTTTCAAAGCTTCAAATTGATCCGAGCCAAACCATCGATTTATTGAAAGAAAACTTTAATGAGAACATCATATCAAGAAAGGGACCCGTGAATTGGCCTCCAAGATCTTGTGATCTGACGCCGTTAGATTACTTTTTATGAGAGTATCTGAAATCACTTGTTTATATCGATAAACCACAATCGATTACTGCATTAGAAGCGAACATAACACGCGTAATTAATGGAATATCAGCCAAAATGCTCGAAAGAGTACTCGAAAATTGGACCCATAGAATGGATCATCTAAGAGCCAGTCGCGGACAACATTTAAAAGATATTATTTTCAAACATTAAATGTTATAAACCGAACTTACGTCACAAATACAATTTTCGATTATTAAATTAATTTTAATGCGTTTTATTTCAAAAAAACTTTCGGAAGCTCTTATTGGATCACTCTTTAGCTATATGCCTAAGTTTACCTAAAACTAAGTAGTAAAAATCTAAGAAAAAACTACGTAGAATGGCAATTTTCCTCGATCACGTTACGTAGATTGGGTCAATAATGGTACATTAATACTTTGCGACCTATGTAACATTTGAGAAAGAGTTACCTGTACCGCACATTCAGCAACTTTGAGTACAATTTTAATTTAGTAGAACAAGCACCTGGATGGGATCCGGTCGCTAAAAGTAGTTCAGAGAAATTTCTTGAGAAAATTTTTTAACCTGACAAGTCGTACACATTCTGTCAAAAAAGTACCGGGAATTGTTAAAGAAACACAAATTTTAATTTCAATCATAAAAATGTATTTTGTCGCCCTCAAAGTATTTCCCATTCGAGGATATACCTACATATATGCCAGCGTTTCTCCAATCATCGAAACATTTTGTATAGGCACTTTCCTGAAACACCTTCAGTTCACGCGCCGAATTTTGTTTAATGGCTTCAATGGAGTCAAATCGGTCTGGGAAACAGGAAAAAGCCACCCGCCGCTAAATCAGGCGAATGTGGTGGTTGATCGATGGTATTTATAGAGTTGTTGGCCTTATATTCATTCACAAACGTAGCTCGGTGTAATGCCGCGTTATCGTCGTGTAAAATCCATGAGTTTTTCTCATAATACCGGTCACTTTGTTCGCATCAACACAAGAAATTTGGTTTGCAACACAAAATTTAAGGCAAACTCTTTGTTCAATAATTTCGTTTATCGTAAAAATAGCCGTGCACTAATGAGGTCGACTAAGCTAACCAGCTGCTGTAAACTGGTTGACAGATCGTGCTCAAAGTTGGCATCATAATGAAAGACAGTCCTACCAATCTATGGAATAAACATTTAAGGAAAACATAGCAAGAGACGAACTGAAACAGGAATTTTTATCGGCATTTTCAACGCTATGGTCTACGACAATTCGGTACTGACGCTGAGTGATCACACAAAATTTCCCCAGAATAGAATTGAATTATGAAGTTACCCCGTCAAATTCGACGACCATGACTTAATTTTCCAACAGTACCTACCTTCAATGAATAGACGATTTTTTTTTTAATAAGCTAGACAGTCAAAAGTCGCAGAAAAATAGCTCATCGCTAAATCTTTAATATTCCATTGTGCCCCTGCATGGCAAAAAGATACCGTTAGTTCCTAAGGACTTTTTCCCTATCTCCAAATTTTCATTAAGTCGGTTATTGCTGCCAATCCATGAGGGGTTTATTCACGCTCGTCTATTTCGCCACTGCATTAGGCAAGATCCTTGAATATTTTGGCCATATTGTTATTGAAAGACACAATAATTCAGAGATTTGGCTCTAACTTTGTCTCGTATTCCACTGGCTTCTAAACCTAAAGGTACCTTCAGAAAATAACCATTTACCAGCCTTCAGCTTTAACTGACCAAATATTGTAAAGTATTGGGCAAGGCATCAAAAATAAGCTTGCTGATCCTATGTTTGCTTAACATACCTGTAATCTTCCAATTCAATATATAGAACTGCCAGACTGTGTAAAATGAGATTGAAAATCTGTACTCCCAGACTATTTCTATCCATTCATTTCAATAGAATTGAAAATATTTTTAAGAAAAATCCCTCGTTTCTATTAAAGAAAATCGATGGGGAGTACGACTACGGTGTACTGTAACATGAAAACATGCCACGCTTATTTATCTCGGAACTATTCGTTTCCTAATTCACAGCCAAAGCATATTTCAAACTCTGACATGACCAGTTTAGTAAATAACTATTTCTTACTCCCCAAAATAAATATAACACTCCATTAGCAATCGGAAAATCGAATTAAGTAAAGAAAACAATTTTTCACAACAATTTTAAATCACCCAAAACCAAGAATGAACCGAAATAGGGTAACAAAAAAAAATGAAAATTTAAATTAAATTTAAATTCATTTCGGCCCAAAAAAAAAAAAAACTAAATTCTATCCCCAAACAAAATATAATATCCTTTCATCAACTACCACAAAATAAATAGATTTCCTTTTTTTTCCTCGGTCACCTTAAATAACATAACAACCCCAGAAGAAAAACGATCGTCCATTTATTTTCAAAACTGTATACATGTACATAAACATCCTTCACAAACCTACATTTACACACACATAATATACATATTTAGTTTTCCATATATTAAATAACAACAAGGACACAAAAAAATCTAAAAAGGATCACAATTTAACAGAAAAAATATATATAACGAAGGGATACTGTGTATGTATGTTGTTATGTTAACCCTAATTTCCATAAATAAAATTGTTTTCCCAACAACAAAACTAAAATAACTCACATAGTCACATTCTCGATCTCGGTGCCTTTCACATTTTTTTTTTATCTCTATATATCCTTCATATCCTTTTTTCTGGGTATATCGGTGTAATTTTTTTTTTTTCCAATATTCTTATGTACTGGACACATAAATAACAAGGGTAGTTTATTGTCAAATGACATATCACATTTTTGGAAAATTTATTTATTATTGTATTTACCCTACACACATTGAGGCCCAACAAAAAGGATATCACAAAAAAAAAGGACACAAAACCAAAAAAAAAAAAAATTAATTTTGTGATAAGGAAATTTTACTATTTATTGAATTTTTTTTTTGGTTCGGTTTGGTTTATTTATTTTATTTCCTTTTTGGACGATAACAGACGTACATATGTATGTATACGCCGGGGTACACCAGAGAGAGGATGGCAGGCACAAAATAAAAAGGATTTGTTGTGCTCTGGAAATGTTTTTTTTTTTTTTTTTTTTTTTTAATAATATAAAATGGGAAAATATTTAATTTCAGGTTGGTATGTTTTTCCATTTATAATTTTATTTTATTTTTTTGAGTCAGGTATAACTAAAAATCGTTATATACCTTTTGTCCTTTTTGTTGGAGAAGTTTTTCGATCAAGAATATCCTTTTCAAAAGTATTCACAAAAAATTTATGTTTTTATGACTTTTAATATGTAGTTTGTTTTTGAAATGTCCAATCGCATGAATTTCATACAAAAGAAATTTTCCACACCCACATTTAATTCTGTATATATGGTGGTCAAGGATATCCCTTTTAAACTAAACAAAATGGCCAAAATGGTAAAAATGATATCCATTCGTTGGATTACAACTTTTATGTGAAGCCAAGGGTATAAAATACACGTTATACAAAAAAAATGTCTTTTTTATTTTATTTTACTTTTTATGTATCCTTTTTTCATCCTGCATTTACCATTTTCTCCATTTCCTTGTCTAAATGTTATGAATAATTCAGTGCACCATCTGTGGTCCACTGTCCAATATGTATATTGTATATACGGATAAAATATTTTCGGAGATTCTAAAATGGAAAAAAGGATATAAAATATTTATACATGAAAAGGATATTATAAGGAATTTTATTTGTTTTATGGTTTGTTTGTGCTTCCCGATGAGGGTACACAATTTTTTTTTTTTTTTTTTTTTTTGCAGCATCTTTTTATAAGATAGTTTGAGAGCAGTGTAGGAAGGATAATAAAATGACTTTATTTAATTAAATTGTTAGGATAAAATCAATAGTTACGGAACGTGGGTCATAATGGTCAGCATTTATCGTACTCTTTAAAAGAGACCACATTCCCACATCTAAAATCGTCTTATGATTTTTTACGTTTAGCTGATAAGTAGTTTAGGTCTTCTTTCATTATTGCTCGAGGTGAAAGTAAATCTCTGGTCTAAACAGCTAATTTAAGCTATCTGTAAAAACGTTCAACTATGCCATTAGATTGGGGGTGATATAAGACAGTGCAAATCCGTTGTGAATTTCAGAGTTTTGTTAACACTGTTTGCTGTTGACCGTAACTCCAAACCTAGAAATGTAATTCTGGACAAATTTCTTTAATTACCAATAAATTCATTCCCTCCTCATCTCTTGCTTATAAAATTTCGGGTTTTAACGAGAGTAATGAAAATGTAACAACGCGAACTGTACCCGACCGTCATTAATGTCAGAATTTTTTTTTATATATATATTTATTAAGTCACTGGCTCCAGAAAAGGAGCCTTGTATTCATTTTCCCCATTCGTAATAATTCTATCAAGTTTCTTGCATTCTTAAGGATACTGAACATTCCTCTATTTTGGCTAAAATTGGAACAATTTAGAATTAAATGTTCGATGTCCTCCACAACCAAACAGTTTTCACATAAATCATCCTCACTCAAATGACGTTTCTTTAAGCATTTTTTCCAATTACCATGATTCAATCCCACCCGTTCCATCGTTCGTATCATTGTAGTGTCTCCTTTGATTTTCTTAAATAATGGTTTCCTCAAAGGAGCACTACACCATTCAAAGTACTTCTTTCCTTTGACCCTACTCTTTTCCATAAGTTCACTATCCCATTTTCTTCACAGATTCTTCTGAAACATCCAAAGCACATCTCTTGCATCCATGAATTCATATTATGTTATCTCCTCAAGCATACAACCCCTTTTGGCAAGTATATTGGCTCTTTCATTACCTTCAATCTGTAGGTGTGAAGGTATCCATTGTAGAATCACCTCACTCCTACAAGATTGAAGGTACTCATACCCCCACTCCCTCACTCAGGGAATAGGAAAATACAACTACTCTCCTCCTCCCTTCATTCATTGCCAACTTGATTCCTTCCATAATTCCAATCAATTCTGCATTCATTATACAGATGCTACCATTCAATTATAACATTTTCTCTTTTTTCATTGCCGGAATGTAAATTCCTACACCCACTCGATCCTCATTAACACTAGCATCTGTAAATACTTCCACATGTGCAAAATAGTTCAGTTGCATTCTTCGAAATTCTCTCTTAACCGATAACTCATTCATCATTGCTTTTGTTATGTCTAGAAAATTCAAACACACAGCAAGATTTTCGGGAGGAACTTTTGGAACCACTTCGACCGTTGCGTTTTTTGGTAATCGGTTCCTCCTTCCAATCTTATATTTATCTCATTCACTTACACATTACCTTTGGTCAACATTCGCACAGTCTCTCGCACGGTGATCCATTCTCTCTTATAATTCAGATGTGAATCACCCAATTCGGATCATAGAGTATGTATTGTGGTAGAATTAATCGCCCCAAATACCACTCTAGCACATGCCTTCTCAACTTTCATTAATTTTTCAAAACCGACCTTAGATCCGTCACCATATACATCCATTAGATAAGCAATTTTGGAAGACACTAGCGCCTTTTGCAGCATATGTCACGCTACGGTGAGCCCCCCATTTTGGTTTACTCACCCTTTTGATCACATTTAATCTGCTCTTACAATTATCGGCTAATTTTTCCATGTGCACTTTAAAGCTAAATCGATGGTCGATCTAGATTCCCAAATACCTAGTCAATCTTGAATACTCAATTATCTCATCATAGATTCGCACATCATTTCTTTGATTCGTTGTAAATGCCGTACTATTACATTTTCTCGAATTCACCCGCAGATTTAAATCATTCAAACATTGTGTTACCTGAAGCACACATTCCTGAGCTTCCTGTGGTCGTTGAGTTTGCCTTTTCTAAAACCCTCAGGAACTCATTCCATTCTAATTGCACACACATTTCATTCAAATTTTCAGCAACATCTTCAAGTAACTCTCAATCGTTACTATCAGCTACATTATTCTGAACGTCCGTCATCATTTGAAAGAATTGATTTCCTTTTCAGGATCATCCATTACAACGTTTCTTTCATCCTCATTTTACCTCTCACACTATTGAATTTATTCCATACATCTTCCTAGTTGTGGTTCTGTGTGTCATTTCTGACACATAGTTCCACCAACTTTTCATTTTGCTCTACGGGTAGCCTTTTTCAACTTTCCATTTACCCATTCATAATTTCGTATTCAATCACGACAAATACACCTGTTAAATTCACGCAAAGCTATCCGTTTCCTTTCATGCCAATCCGTTTCCTTTCATGTTTCCGTTTCCTTTCTCCATATTCCACCAACCGTTTACTTTAATTTCATTCGCTCTTATTTCAAAACTGCACATTTCATTAACTCTCTCTATTTCATACTCAAGCTGGTTTGCATCATTTATTTCATTTGTGATGAGAATCTCATCATACGTTCAACCCATTTCTTACTATTCAGCAAGACCTTTTTCTCAATATCCACATTTACACCACCTATCATAAAATGATCACTACCCAAATTCTCATCTGTTACATTCCTTGAATTGGGCCGCCAGTCCGCTAGACACTAAAGTGATGACTATCGCACTGGATGTGGCCCCAACATACGCCATCATTGTTGGCGGAATCCAGAACGAGGTCCGCCAGCAAGTTTTCCCAAGCATCATTCCTTTCACACCCCCCAAATACGCGAATATACATTCATATCACCTCCCCCCCCCCACCCGAATCATGTCACTTTTTATCACTATTACTCACAATTTTAATTGAAGCTGCATATACACTTACAATTAACAAATTTCTATCCAGATTCCTAGTTTTGGCAGCGATGACCTCGATGTCCTAGTTTTGGCAGCGATGAGTCAACAATATATTGGCTTTTGAAAATACTCCGCCTATGCCATCGGCCCTAGGTCTGGATAGAAAATTGTACCCATTCACTCGAAACGTCTTGTTCTCACGCTGTCTCACATAAAAGTATTACATTCATACAATCATTGGTCAAAATCCAGAGAATTGAAAAATCTCCATAACATTAAGGAACGATTAAGGAAATCATTTCTACACAATAGAATTTGATTTGACTCCATCGATGTGTGGAAGTATCAAATTAATAACTGAAGTCATTTTTAAAGAATTCAATCAATGACCGGAAACAATTTATAATTTCCATTTTAATGACCCAGCTCTCAACTCAATTACTAATTCAACACCAAATCAACCCTTATCATAACTCCAAATCAATCCCCAAATAATTTACCAGCTCCCGCAAGCTAACTCAACCCTAACTCAACTTCAAATTAACTGAACTCGAACCAAATCTCAAAATAAAGTCAACTTAATCCCGAAATCAACTTGATTCGAAATCTAAAAAAGCGTATAAGAAACCAAGTCATATCAACTTAATCTAACCTCCCTAGTGGGAGGAAAAAAAATCGGATTTAAAATTATGTTCTGAATGAGTATAGCACTGAAGAAATTCAAGCAACCTCTGTATGTGTCGACCTTGATAAAGGAAGTTTCGTCATCGCTTCAATATATTGTCCTCCAAATAATAACATTTCGGCAGATATCTATAAAAGGTTTTTTGCAACTCTGGGTCAACGTTTTGTAGTCGCCGCAACATACCTACTGCGGGGTTCAAGATTGACTACTCCAAGGGGACGTCAATTAATGAATTTTATTCAGGAAAATCATTACGATGTTGTATCGTGTGACCATCTAACTTATTGGCCTACTGATCGTAGAAAAATTCCTGATATCCTTGATTTTGCAGTCACAGGTAAAATAAACCGAGAAATGATCGAGGCTAAACCACTTTCAGAATTATCTTCTGACCACTCTCCGATCTTACTACATTACTGGGCTGACCATAAGCCATATCCTACAATCAATTTCCTAACGAATACCTTCACTAACTGGTTGAAATTCAAGATGTACATCAGTTCGCATATCTACTTGACATCTACACTGGAGACGGCAAACGATATAAATATGGCAATGGAAAACGCCTAAACAAAACAGCAAACATACAAGGCACACCATAACATCCGCTGAAATAGAAAAATTGCTAACGCAGAAACGCCGCTTAAGACGCATATGGCAAATCGATCACCTGATGCAAAATACAACTCAAAGCCTAGTATTGATGCAAAATACAACTCAAAGGCTGGTAACTGTGCTAGAAGTGACGAGGAAAAAGCTAATGCCTTCGCTGATCATCTTGAAGGTGTTGGTCATCTTTTCACTCCCAACCCTGGATTATCGGTGTTTCAAACGGATGTAGCAATCGTACCTGAGAGGAAATTGAAGAACGAAATCACACCGAAATATAATCCCTAATCATCAATTTGGGTTTAGAACCGAGCATGGAACCATTGAGCAAGTGCATCGAATAGCTACAGAAATAAGATCAGCAGACGAGGAAAAGAAATACTGCTCTGCAGTTTTCTTGGATGTTGCTGAAGCATTCGATAAAATTTGGCACGAAGGTTTGCTTTATAAAATTAATATTAAATTGCCAGAAATTTACCAACTTATGAAGTCGTATTTGTCAAATCGCAGATATAATGTTAAACACAATACGTTTAAATCGGGCGAGAAAACGTCCTGGCAGGAGTACTATAAGGCAGTGTGCTTTTCTCAACCTTATATTTAATTTTCACTTCGGATCTACCAACATCTTCGCAAATTATGACGTCTACTTTCGCTGATGACACAGCAATCGTATGTACTCATAAAAACCCACAAACAGCGTCAGAAACCCTCCTACTACATATCAATGACATTGAAATCTGGCTAAAGAAATGGAGGATAAAGGTCAATGAAGAAAAATCGACTCACGTAACATTCACTTTAAATAATCTTACGTGTCCGCCGGTCACAATGAACGGAATACAATGATGGACAATGAACGGAATACAAACGGTATGTCTGAAAATTATGGCAATCAACTTCAAATAAATATTGACATTGTTCAAAGAACACAGGCAAAAATTCTCAGAATAATTACAGGGGCACCCTGGTTCAATTGTCAAAGACACATTACTAAAGATGCGGATTAACTGTGCAGGGAAACTATCATCTTAATAACTATTTTACAATAAATTGGAATCCCTAGTTGCCTTCTACTACTAGTACTACTTGTCACCATTAGAAACTCGCTTTAGATTTTCGTAACGTAAATCAATTATTGGAATGATAAAACGGAATAAATCATTTGAACGTGACAAACCAAAAAGAAATCAATTTCGTGTTCTTAAATATTTGCGATACTTTTATTTAATCCGTACAGGACATTCAAGCGGCAAATATTGCCATTTTTCAATAATTTGGTCCACATTGCTTATTTAGGGCATACTCATCATTTATCAGGAAAATGTTTAACTCTCAAAACCGAAGCCAAAACACATGTCCAACGAGAAGATTATTCAAGCACTGTTCACACCAAGCGCGGTGCTTCGGAAAACATTCTAAATTCCAAATAAATCTGAGTTCAAATGTTTCTATGTTGAGGTATATGGAGTAGTGCTATCCCTTCATTTGAAAGATGCGCAACCAATTTTTTTCCATGATAACCAAAATTAGAAACAACATTACGTAACGAATCCATATCGTGTACCATCTTAACTACAATTTTCGAACTGAATGCTTCCGACCAAGAGGCCTACCACCATTTCTATGAAGATTTACTGAGTTTTTAAATAATTCAAAACAAAAAATTGGTTAGAAGTTCCCAAAATCCTCATCACGGATATAAAACTATTGGACGTATTATTTCGCTGTCTCCGAAAAATTCTGAACTACGTTTGCTATACGTTTGTTTTTACTGTCAGCTAAGGAGCCAGAAGTTACGTCATTCGAATCACTTAAGTTTGAAAATTGTTATTCTTATGCCACGTATAAAGAAGCTGCAAAAGTAAGATGTTTGGCATAATTGTTTATTAGAAGCTTGACATAATTTACAATACTATGTACAGACCATCAAATCCTCAACTTTTTGATGACTTTAAACAAAGTACGATTCCGAATTATGTACATAAAGGCGTAAATGAACATAATTCGATTTGTTCCAGTTTTTCGTTTCTTAAAGACCAATGTAATCAGGTTAGTTTTAATCAATTTTGGTTATTATCGTTAAGTTCATCGGAGTTTTCAGATATCAATAAAAATGTTATGATTGCAGATATTAGTGAGGGTACAAAAATATTTGTATTATTGGATGAGACGAGAAATTTAAAAAGCATGTTTCTACTTTGACTGGAATCGCATCAAATCTACTTTTCCTTACCCTTAAATCCCAAATTTATCTCGAAATCAACCAAAGCACCTGGTGTAGGTTTAGGGGTAGTTGACTTGATATTTAAAGGTTTAATGCAAAAAGCATATCTACTCGGTGCGAAGGTGATTTATGTCAAGAATACTTGTAATTCGTAGAGGCCACAGAGCCCAAATTATAAACTCAACCATTAAAAAATCTCCTCCTTTGGCCACACCAAATTTCAAACTATTTTCGTTGAATAAAAATAAAAATATGAGCAGCGGACAATAGTGTTGCGGACGTGAAAATAAAACACGCCACCTAAAATAAACAAAGAAGAAGACGTCAACAAAACCATGACGAAGACATTTCTTATTGAAAAGATGATACAAAAGTTTCAAAGTAGCGTTGATGCAACGGTATTGCTGATACGGAAGAGCCGACATCTTCAGCAAAAGAAAGGGAACAAGAGTTAGTTCGACAAGAACTTATGTTAAAAGACAAAGAGATCCAGCTTTTAAAACGTGCAAACAAGTTTTTGACAGGCAATGTGGTAGTCAGTAAGGAAACGGTGGTCCGCTCGCAGCAACGGTATACGTTTAGAGATGTAAAAAAATCAATGAACACGTCCAGTGGTGACGATAATTATTTGGTTGATAAGTTCTTAAAAGATTTTGAGTAGATGGTCGAGATATCCAGGTGGAGCGAAAATTGCATTATCCTTTCATGCGAAAACTTGGTATAAAAAATATTTTGCTCTACCTATTTACACAGAGTGCTATCCGGAGCCACTTTTTATATGACGGCTCTCGAAAGAAAATGATTACGCCAACTTCAATTAACGATTCTGGGCATCAGTGCAAAAGATTTTTCAGGTCAACTATCCGATGAAATGTGTAGTGGCAATGGTCATACAGCAAAAGAGTGAATGAACAAAGGAAAGGAAACGAAGTGCTATAAATTTGGGAAATTTGATCACATTTCTATACAAAATGCGAGAATTTTCAATTTAAGGTCGTAGTTTGATGGCCTTGATAGATAGTGCAGCGATGTCATTTTGATTTTCGAAACGAATATTGGGTCATGACATTTTCAGGTGTTGGCTTGGATCGATTTAACACGATTGGGCAATTTTAAAATTGGTAACGATATTTATCTAACAGTATTTCATATTGTACCAGTAGACATCATAATTGGTCGAGAGTTGATTAGTAAAACCATAACTGTAATCAGCCCGAGTTCAATCACGATAAAGAAATGCATACCAAAAGGCAGAGTTTTCACAGTACAATGAGAGGAATCAGTGAACCTGAATCACATCAAAGACGAAAAGCTGAAATTTGCCATTCGGACTATCTGAGTAAGTTATTGAGTGAAGTGAAAATGACCTAGTGTTTAATAGCCATAAATCAGTTCATTAGAAAGCATGCCGTTTGTCACCGAAGGTACTACAAGTTCTTCGAAAATAAATTAATGAGTGACTGAAGAATAAAATTATAAGAGAGAGTTGAGATCAAGGGTATGCAAGTCCTTTGCTATTGGCGACAAAAAGATGGATCGATGCGGTTCTGTGTCGATTTACGGAAATTAAATCATTCGGGACCAGATCAATCATAGCCAGGATTCGAAATACTTTTCATCCCTTGATCTCAAGAATGGTTTTTCCTATGTGTCGATTACGAAGATGTCGGTGAAATATACAATGTGCGTTGTGCCGGAAGGTCTCGAGTTTCTAAAACTCCCTAATGAACTGTGAACTGTGAACTGTTCGCAAAAAATATTTAACGATTTGTGTTGCCAAAAGATTATGTGCATTTATATGGACGATTTAATTCCATTGAAAACTGTAAATAAAGGTGTCAACCATTTCGAAAAAGTAGTGGAAGTAGGAGTGAGTAATGGGTTGGAGATTAATTGGAAAAAATGTCAATTTTTGTGTATGAAAATAAATTTTCTGAGGTACGTGATTGAGGAGAGGCAAGAAAGACCAGGAAGTGAGAAGTTAAAAGTAATCGAAAAGTTTCCAGTACCGAAAACTTCAAAACAAAATATAAATGATCCAAAAAACTATATGCGTGTTGACATCTCGTTAAATGCGCACTATAGGACCATGAAAGCTGTAGTTGCTACTTGCTGTCGAAATATGAAGAAGTTTTCGGGGGCGGGTTGCGTTGAGGAGCATATATATTAAAACGTGACGACAGAATGTCAATTTAGTCTATTTTACCACAAATGGTGTCATGCGCAAATGTGGCACTTGCGTATGTACGCCTAGCACTTAAATGAACTCAACTCAAGCTAACATCCAGCCCAACAAACAACTCTCCCCCAAATAAATCCACAACTGAAACGCTTACTAAATTTCAACTAAACTCCTAACACAACGCTTAAATCAACCCAAAACTCAATACTTAAACCAACACATTCCGAAAATTGCAACCGTCTCCACTCAACCCAATCCTAACTCAATCGCTAACTCGGCCCCCAACTTAACACTCAACTTGACCCCAAACCTAAAGTTCAACACAATACTCAGAGCAAAGTGACTCGAAAACTATATTCGTAAAAGAACTCAACTAAAAAACTCAAGCTGACTTTGAACTCAACCCTCAAACCGCTGACCCATTCAACTCAATGTCAACTCCTTAACTCGATCTGCAACCCAGCCTTTAAATCAACCTCACACTCACACCCAGCTCTACTCCCAAACCAATAGGGTCTTAAAAACTACATGCATACATAAACTCAACTCAAGCTAACTCTAACCCAACCGCAACTCAACCCCAAAACAATCGGCAAATGGAACCCAACTCAAGCCTCAACTAAACCGCAAACGCCTGTCCCATTAAGTAACTGGAGAAGTAAACTTGTGCCGGTATTCGAAAAAGATGGAAGACATACGATTGTGTGCCGACTACAAGCTAACGTTTAAAAAGTTCATCGTGGATCATAAGCATCCGCAGCAACGAGATGTTCATTTTTCCAAATTGGAACCTCTTGAGAAATCAAGTAAACTTCGTTTTTGGTGAAACGTTTACCATTTGGCATTAAGCCCGTGACTGGTATATTCTAACTTGAGTTTGAGAAATTGCTTTTGAGCATACCAGTAAAGCGATTGCGTAAGGATTGAGAACCAAAATCCTAAATTTAGAGTTAATTTGTATTCTGTAAATAACATGCTTCTAAATTTTGAGAGGCTTAAAAATTTTATATTTTATAACTAAGAACTAGCCTTATAATTTCCATCGCCTCCGGGTTCACGCTCATTGAGCGGGTGTTAATAAGTGACCTAGGTATAAGGCGGGTCACGCTAAATGATGGCAAATGGGCTGGATTAAGGTGTAAAGCGACCCGTGCTGACGAACTGCCAGGCTGGGGCCCATTTAACAAAGCCCAGTCGTGAACGGAGCCCTCTGGATACCTGGCGACCTCCAGTTGTAATTAGCCTTACCTGCGTATATGGATCTCTCTCTATTTCTCCGATACTCGTGGGAATCATAATGGACAAATCAAACAATAAGAAAACCAAGGGCACCGGCTCTCCTCAAAAGCCGGTATTAGCGAAGGGAGGTACCTCGAACTAGACGGGTGGGGCCTCTAAGGTTGCAAAGGTGGTTGATTCTAGGGCACCAGTCCCGGGAGTTAGCGGTACCTCGCCGCTCGGCATTTCGAATTCTCGAGAAGTGGGCTGCGACTCCCGAGGGGCAGCTCACGGAAGAACAGAGAACATCAATAGCTTGGGCAAGGAGCACTGTGGGCTGCGGAAGCTCGGAAAGGGACCATGTGTCGAAAAAGCAGCGGTCCCAGGACGAGGTGGAAGTAGTCGACAGCAAGCGGGCCAAGTTGGTGACTGAAAAGAAGCCGAGCTCCAACTCAGGGATAAAGCTGTTCAGCGATGTCCTGAGGGAGCATGTGTTGATGCTAGCCGTAATTGACGAAAGTCAAGAAGATGGGAGCATCACGGCCGAAAAATGGAGGTTGGTGTATAATGCTCTCAACTTCGTCATTTTAAAGGTCCTGGGAGAAAATCCAGGATCACCCCCATCCTGCAGAAATGCGGAATGGTATCAAGGGCGTGTAAAGATGACTACATGCTCGGACTATAGATCTGTGGATCTATATAAAAAGGCTATAGCCAAAGTATGGAAGGCGTGGCCAGGCGCAAAGCTTGCGCAGTTAGCCGGGAGGACATTCCCAGCAGGCCGAGACGGCTAGCCATCCGAAACGGCTAGCCCTGACGAGGCCTTGAAAATCATTCAGGCCAGTAACCAGAATCTTCCGACCGGAAATTGGAAGATCGTCAAGTAGGAAAAGGCGAAGAGGGGCTCGAAGTTATCAATTATGGTAATAAATAAGGAGTCCCTTGCCCTCCTGAACAAAACGAAGGGAGTAATTGACTTCGGATGACTAACGTTTATAAAAAGGATGGGGCGGAAGCCCGTATGGGATGCCAACCAGAGGATGGTGGCAAGGCGCCCAGGCCTGAAGGGGGTACCAGCAGCATGGGGGAGAAGCTAAGGGTAGGGGGAGAGTGAATCCGGCGACCTCGGTCTAGCAAGGAATCACTTGGAAGATGAGGAGGGGCACATAAGCGAAGGAGCTGGTGTACCGATGGAGGAAGATCTCGACAGCCCGGCCAGATGGGGGGGGGGCACTGACAAGTCCTCTACAGAGAGTATGAGGGTTAGCGAATCGGGCGAATCCAGCGCATCCCAAAATACCGAGAAATAATATTCCTGCGGTAGCAGGAATATATCATAGAGGTAGGTAAAGGTTAAAAGGTTATGATTAAGATAACTCAAATTAACCTTCACCATTCTAAGGCTGCTTCGGCAGCTCTACTCCTCAGGCTGGCTTGTTCGGGTGAGGATGTAATATTAATCCAAGAACCTTGGATTAACAACAACAGGATCTGTGGCCTCAGAACCAAGGGGTATAAAATTATATCCTCTAGTAAGTCTGGGAAGATCAGATCTTGTATTCTTGGGAAAAATAATATTAATCTTTTCCTTCTCTCTCAATACAGCAATGGTGACACTACTGCAGTTAGCCTGGAAGTAGGCACTTGTAGATTCTGGCTAGTTTCAGCCTACATGGACCGGGAGAAGGAGGTTCCTCCGGATAACCTGGAGGAGCTGATCCGTGAAGCGGAACAATCAAACGTAGGTGTGGTACTGGGAGTTGATGCTAATGCGCATCACACTATCTGGGGAAGCACGGACATTAATGAATGAGGTGAGTCACTTTTTGATTATTTGATGGGTACTAACCTTTCAGTGTGTAATATTGGGCGGGAACCCACATTTATTACTAGTAACAGGCAGGAGGTTCTAGACGTGACCCTTGCCTCAAATAATATTCGTCATATGGTTAAAAATTGGAGGGTGGATAAGGAACACTTCTTTTCTGATCATCGATATTTAACGTATTATAGCCTCAATATTCACCCTGCTACCCGGGAAGCATTCAGGAACCCTAGAAGGACCAACTGGAGCAAATATGGGGAATTATTGGAGGGTTTGTTGCCGTCGGGCGCTCTTGAGTATTCTGTTTCGTGGCCTTCCTGGATATAGAGGGCGCCTTTAATAATGTGAAAGCGGAGGCAATCAAGGAGGGATTGTCATTTTTGGAGGTGAACGTCCCTCTGAGAAGGTTAATCAATTATATGCTGGGAAGCAGGATTGTTAGCTCGAAGTTGGCGGACTCCACCATCAAGTGGCGAGTAACTAGGGGAGCCCCGCAAAGGGGTGAGGGGGGGTTCTGTTCCCTCTTCTCTGGAACATAGTGGTAAACGGGTTACTACTAGAATTGGAGAGAGAGGGTATTGAAGTTATCGCTTACTCAGACGACGCAGCTTTAATTGTTACTGGGAAATTCCTGAGCACGATTGAAGACGTAATGCAGAATGCGCTTACCATCGTTACGAAATGGGCTGACAAATGTGGACTTGGTATTAACCCGTCCAAGACAGAGTTGGCACTCTTCACTAAGAAATACAAAATCCCGGTAGTTGTCATTATCTTAGACAGTAAGCTTAGTTGGAGGCCCAATATGTTGGAGAGAATTAACAAAGCTACTATAGCTTTGTACTCCTGTAGGATCGCCATTGGTCATAGATGGTGTCTGAATCCGGAGCTGGTACACTGGCTCTACACCGCTGTAGTGAGACCTGTACTCATGTACGGGGTGGGTGTTTGGTGGCCAGCTCTGGACAAGATAACTTATAAAAGGAGGGTGCAAAGAATGGCCTGTATGCTTGTTAGCGGGGCATTGAGGTCGACACCGACAAGTGCCTTACAGGTTATGTTGCACCTTCTTCCGGTCGACATTTTTGGCAAACAGATGGCGGCACATACGGCTGTACGACTTGCAGCCGTCTCTCAGTGGAGGTGTCTTAGTATAGGACACTCTACTATCGTTAGATCGTTGAAGGATGAGCTGGCGAATCTTGACTACATTAAACCTACTCTACGCTTCGAGAAGCGATTTCGGACCTCCTTCCCTTCAAGGGAATCCTGGAGGGATAGACAGTTATCGGAAACCGACGCGTTGCAATTCTTCACAGATGGCTCCAAGCTAGACGGCAAAGTGGAAGCTGGAGTATTCTGTGACAAATTAAACGTAAACATTTCTATTCGTCTCCCTGATTACTACAGCGTGTACCAAGCTGAAGTTGTAGCGATTGAGGAGGTCATGACTTGGTTGAAACATAATGTGGTATCCTCAGATGATGTCGCAATCTATGTGCACAGTCAAGCGGCGATCCGGTCGTTAGAATCGGTGTCTTTGGCGTCAAGGGTGGCGGTGAGTTGTCACTCATCTCTAAATGAGATGGGTGAGCATTTCAATATCCAGGTAATCTGGTCCCAGGTCACTCGGGCGTCATGTGAAACTGCAAAGCGGATGAACTTGCTAGGCGTTGTACGACTCTCCAGCTACAACCGGAAAGGGCAAGTCTGGGGAGGCATATCACACCCTCAGCTGTAAAGTTGCAAAACAAGTTTGGCCAAAGCTGGACTTGGGGCGCACTAGGGCAATAATAATCCCCACGCAGACGTGAATTAAGAACGGTCGTAGGAATTCTCACGGGACACTGCCTTTTTGGAGAACATGCAAGAAGGCTGGGTCCGGAGGCAAATGACTTCTGCAGAAGCTGCTTGGACGAAGAGGAGGAAGAGACGTTGGTCCACTTCCTTTGCTCGTGTCCAGCATTGGCACTCAGTAGGCACAAACATTTGGGTAAGTTCAGGATGGACTGCCTCTCGGATCTCGAAAACATTAAAGTGCGGGACGTCTTACGCTACATAAGTAGCTCGAAATGATCCCAAGAGGGTTAAAGGAGATATATTCTGTGGTATCACAATGGACCGTCATCGGTCTAAGTGTGCCTAAGCAGCCACTCCAACCTAACCTAACCTAACCTAACTAAGAACTAATGTTTGGATCATTTTATATAAATTTTGTAGTAGATTTCCCTAAATTTTGTTGGTATTCGGTATTCGCTTAAACTTTTTCCTCTAATTTTAGAGTTTCAATATTCTCTGTTTTATTCAAAAGTAATTTTAATTGTGAATATTTTCGAATTTGTGAGTTTTACCTTTTTCGGAGTAATTTATGGCTTAGAGGCGGAAATCTGCATTTATCGCGCCACCGAGAAATTGCGCCTTTTAAACCATACATACTTACACCATACATAATATATGAAAGTTTATGTTAATTAGAACAAAGAACAAAAATGTTTTTGTCTGTTGTTGCGGGTTGTAGCTTATAATTAAGTTTAGATAG
Source organism: Tipula vernalis (assembly GCA_958295665.1). Taxonomy (NCBI): domain Eukaryota; kingdom Metazoa; phylum Arthropoda; class Insecta; order Diptera; family Tipulidae; genus Tipula; species Tipula vernalis. The sequence goes on from OY282559.1 coordinate 137,175,063, forward strand.
CGCCAAGAATCCAACTCGAGACCGCGACATGGTAAACAAAACTGACTTAACCAATGCTCATTCGAAATAAATTTAGCCTTAGGTCAAGGTAGGGTATACTAGTTACCTAAGAGCCGACATTGCATATAATCGTACATGACACCATAAAAAATAATTTGCCAATAAAAAAACAAAAGACCACCCACGCCACATGACGCAACAGATCCAACAAACTTGACAATAAATTAAGATGATTACATAAAATGAAAGTTAATAAAAATAAATTTCTTCGGTGATGTTTCGCCCTTAATTTTAATTTCCATCCGTATATAATTTATAATTCATTGTACCGACAACGTTTTATGTATGTATGTTGTAAGGACAAAAAACGCAAAAAAAAAAAAATCGCCGGTATTATAGTAGGTATGACCGGTTCGCGAATATAATACACAAGAAAATTACACAATATTGATTGACATTGAGGTGAATTAAGTCATAAAATTGTTTCCTTCTATCTCGCGCACGCAGATTTTTTATTTCTTTTCTGCTTGCTTTCTTCATTTTAAAATTTTTTTTTTTATGTTTTGGTGGAAATTTATTTTATATTTATTATTTATGATAATCATCTTCTCGCGGTTAATAAAATATTTTTTGTTTTTTTTTTTGGTAATCACGCATACAAGAATATTATATAAAAAAACAAAAAACAAAAACTTTAACGAAACTAAGAGTGAAGATTACTTAATACACAAAAGATGCTACCAATTCGTGCTCAAGACAAACATCCAATTTAAAAACCTAATTTTCATTCGGGTCAGCTGACTGTTTTTAGAACGAATCTCTATTATTTATTTATTAAGGTAATTTATTGTATCATTTTCATCAAAGTTATTATCTTGTCTAATAAATCACTTTAACTTCTTCTAAGTTGACAGGGGCTGCACCTGAATTTGTTATTATAAAAGAGGATTAATAAAATATTAATGAGCATAAGCTGTGTTGTTTTTTTTTATATGCATGGTTTATGTTGATTAGAGGTTTTCGACATAATTATGTTTATTTATTGAGACGATAATTTAAATTGCCGGGCTTATGGAGTGTTTTTGAAAACTGCTTGCCATTAAGCTGTGATTTAAAAATAGTAAAAAAAAATGTTTATCAGACCGGAAGGAAAAGTAATGACTTTTTGCGTATCACGTTTGTTAACTTATCATCGATCGAGTTGATGAAAGCAAAATAAATTGTAATGGTTGTTCAATTAATTTCCATAGTTGGTGCCTAAATCTCCACAAAACTGATGTTTATTTTTTATTTTATTTATTTATTTCTTATTAATATTATACAAGTAAGGCTTAGCCTTATTACAATTTCCTTAAAATATAAGAAAACCTTCTTGTTTGGGCTCTACAAACCTTGAACCCAAAATTGGGCAAGCAGCAAACACCAACAATTAATTCACATTGTTCAATCCAACCTGAAAAATAAGCAAACCTGGAAATAAATAACATGCATACATATAGTTTTCTCAGAAACATCAGATGCTCCTTCACATCAGATGCTCCTTTGTTTTTTCTTATCATTTGTTAGCTGGAAATGAAAAATTGTATTTAGTTTAAATTTGTATTGTATCTAGTCGTTTAAACTTACCACCACCAAATTGCAAATTAATTTGTTTACTTTGTTTTGACATTTACAATTTTAATAAAAGCCATAAATATTATATTAGGTATGATGTTACATTTCCAAGAAAATTTGTACTAAAATTGTATGTTGCTCAATTAAGTTTATAATATCTATTAACAGATGACTCTTTATATAATTAGGAATTTTCCATAAATAATTGTTTTGTATAAATTATTTTTCTGGAAGCAAGTAGTACGTTCTTGACCTTTGTGAAATAACATAACCAAATAAAATCGTAAATTAAATAAATTAAATTTGTATTTGAAACTGGAGAACTCACCCGAGAAAAGAAAATATTGTGAGCAGCCACATCAGGAACGAGGAGCATATATTACATCAAAATTTCCTGCGAGTTTATTGCTCACCAAGTGGTACTGTCTTGTACATTGGTCCTTCGAGCCGGATAGGTAGTTCTTTCTAAGGCGAATACAAACGACAACACGTGTGGCGATTAAAATTTGGTGATGTATAAATTGTGTCATTAACTTTAGCAGTGTTAGTTTAAGAGGCGTCATTGGTAAAAACGAAATTTGTTCGCGAGTGTTTGTGTAAACTGGGTGTGACTTTCTGTAGCGTGGGTTAGATCATTCTCGAATAAACATAGCTTGTGAGAAATCGTTACAAAGTTTTGTTGAAATTCGTTATGATGGACTCGTTAGTGAAACAAAGAAGTGCGTGTAAAGGCAGTATGACAAAGATTTTGAATTTTGCAAATGCATTAACCGATAGATCTGAAGAAACGATAGACGATATTAAAGAACGTTTGTCATATGCCCATAAATTACTCGATCGTTTTCATTCAATTGAGGATAAACTTTTGGGATATCCAGAGAAGGAATCGCAAATTGATGATTTCGAAAACACGTACTACCCAGCAGTCTCGAAGCTAAACACGTGGCTGAGAAAAAGACAATTCGGGATAGAAAGTGCCAATTTTAATGATACCGCTAATCAAAGTATGTCACAAAACGTGTCGAATGTAGTGAAGTACTGTAAAATCGAAATTCCAGTATTTTCTGGTGACTACACGGAATGGACTAGTTTTATAGACTTGTTTAATTCGGGAGTGCATAATAATGAAGCTTATACGCCATCGCAAAAATTTCAATTGTTAGTGCGTTATCTTCGCGGCGAGGCACTTGATCGCGTTCGGCATCTAAAAATCACAGATGCAAATTATATTGAAGCGATCCAAAGACTGAGTGAAAGATATGATCGGAAAAAATATATAATCAATTCATTTATTCGTGATTTTCTGAATATTTCAAATATTTCTAGTGCAAACGCCAATAACATCCGGAAGACTCATGACATAGCAGATACAGTGGTGCGAGGATTACATGCACTTGGTAATGAAAGTGAATCCAGACATCCATGGCTGATTTATCTTCTTCTGGAGAGATTGGATGACAGCACGAAGGCTTTATGGGCAAAGGAATCCGCTGATGTTGATATCCCAACCATTGATGAATTCCTCAAGTTTCTTGATAAACGGGCAGATACCTTTGAGTTAACGAGAACATTTTCATCATCGTCTGGCCCTTCCAAAAGAAATCAAGAAGTAACCATTAAAACCAAAAGCTTTTTGTCGACGTCTGAGTTTAGTTCGTGTCCGCTTTGCAAAATTGGAGGTCATCGGTTGTCGGAGTGCCCTAAATTCAAAGAGATGCCCATCGAAGAAAAACGGCACTACATCAGCAAAACTAACCGCTGCTTCAACTGTTTAAGCATCGGGCATCGAGTAAGCGAATGCAGATCAAAGATTAGGTGTCAAAATTGTCATCGCCGTCATCATACAGCGATTCACCAAAACGAGAGTAAAACGACGAAACAAGCTGAGAACAAAGATATAACAGTAACGTCTGCATTAAGCCAATCAAGGGTCAACAGTAGTGTAGCATTATTCGATCATGGTAGTACACGAATCTTACCAACAGTCATAGTTCGAGTCACGGATGAAGATGGGGTAGAACGGGAAATCAGAACGATGTTGGACTCATGCTCACAGACCTCATTTATAACGAATGACTGTGTACAAAGGTTAGGGCTCAAAAGAAGAAATAGTCGCGTAGTAATAAACGGAATAGGTGCTATCAGTGCAAGAAGTTCGAAGGGAGTAGTCACCGTATGTATCAGACCTCGTCATGGCATATATCCACAAATCGATAAACTTACAATAGAGGCTTTGATATTGCCAATAATTTCATCAAGTTTGCCAGATTTAACTATGAAGCGTGGGGATCGACAATGGTTAGAAGATATTCCATTGGCAGATCCGCATTTTAATGACTCAAGTAACATCGAACTACTTTTAGGAGTTGATGTGTTTTTCCATATTCTCGAGGATAGCCAAATGAGGTCTCCTGATGGTCATCTCGTAGCTCAAAAAACCAAATTTGGATGGGTCATTGGAGGAGGCGCGCTAATAGGGTCGAGTGAAGCGGTCTCAACATACACAACGACAATAGATATTGACGCAGCCTTAAAAAGGTTCTGGGAGATAGAGGAAGTCACTGGCGCATCGGAGAATTATATGACTCCTGAAGAGCAAAATTGTGTTCGATATTACGAAAAAACTACAACTCGAACGCCGGAGGGGAGATTCGTCACTAGGCTTCCATTCAAAGAAAGCACCAACGAGTTATCAAGCACATTCAATTTGGCTTTACGCTGTCTGGAGAGCATGGAAAGGCGATTTGAACGAGACCCAAACCTACGCCGTCTTTATATCGATTTCTTGGACGAATATGAATCATTGGGCCACATGAGCAAAGTAAGCGGAGCAATTGATCGTGATGCGTATTTCATGCCTCATGATGGTGTCCTGAAACAAACGAGTTCAACCACAAAGCTGCGAGTCGTTTACAATGCATCAGCTAAGTGTGGTGGCAAAAAATCGCTTAATCAAGTTTTGATGAAGGGGCCAACAGTGCAGCCGAGTTTACACGAGATAATTCTGAAATTCAGAATTTTTCAATACGTTTTGACCGGAGATATCGAGAAGATGTTCCGGCAGGTTCTTGTACACGACCAGGATTAGAAATACCAGTTGATACTGTGGCGAAAATCACCCAAAGAAGACATTGCTGCCTACAAATTAAAAACTGTCACATATGGCACGACATCCTTTACCCTTTCCAGAATATTAGGTTTCCAATTTAAATTGCTATCCAAAACGAAACCCAGAAGCTTCGCTTCAACTGTAACAGTCAAGCTGAGCCTATTTAAAGTGGGAGAATCGATATGAGGAAGTTTATATTTCCTAGAGAAGAGAACCAATTCGGTTTTGTGTGGGTTCACGGGATATTTACCACGGACACCAATAGCAACATCTTCCGCATAGGCAACCACCTTGAAGCCACCGTCCTCCAGTCTCAGCAACAGGTCATTTATGACCATGTTCCAAAGTAGGGGGGACAGTACGCCACCCTGCAGTGTATCTCTGCTTGCAAATCTTCTGACGGAGGATTCCCCAAAACTAGCATTTATGATCCTGCCTCTTAGCATTTGATCTATCCAATCCTTGAGTGATTCATCCACTCCCAGATATTAAAGTGCCCGAGTTATAGCCCCTAAAACCACATTGTTAAAGGCCCCTCAATATCCAAGAAGGTTACCATTGCGTAGTCTCTATATTCGAAAGATTTTTCAATGAAATATACAAGAGAATGAGCAGTCTCTACAGATCTCCCCCTGCAATAGGCATGTTGAGATTTAGACAGCTTTTCCGACACAATCGTGCCTCTAATATGAGCAACTATATGTCTTTCCAGTGTTTTAAAAAGGAAGGAAGATAAGCTAATCGGTCTAAGGTCTTTGGGATTGCAGTGTGAGCGTTTTCCTGCCTTAGGTATGAAAACAACCTTCACTTCTGTCCATTTACTAGGAATGTGACATAGTTCTAGGCTGCCTTTGAAAATTACTCTAACCAGGAAATGTTAGATCCGTAGTTTGTTGAATATCCGCAGGGATAATACCATCGAGTCCAGGCGACTTATGTATATGGTTTAAAACTGTTGATCGCCCACAGGATCTTTATTCTGCTAATAATTTGGCCTATGAGGCTACTAGCCATTTTACGTACTGATGTGCTAGGTACAGATTCGAAAAAAACAGGAAAATGAGTTTCCGTCAGAAGTTCCAGCGATTCCGCACAATTAGTGGCCCATATCCTATCCGGCCGTTGAAGATAACTTGGGATGGAAAGACCAGTTGCTAGTACTTTGCTTAGCCTAGACATCTCCGAAGACTCCTGAATTTTGCCACAATATAGTCTCCAAGAGCTGTTCTTGGCACTTCTCAATTGATATTTGTAAATTTTGAGGACACCATTATAGGCGTCCCAGTCTACAGCATCTTTTCCGTGCTATTTTGAAGAGTCTTTTGCATTTTCTACGTGTTTTTTTAATCTCATTGGACCACCAGGGTGGCCGAGATTTACCCCCAGCCCTGCTAAGGGGACTTGAGCCCAGTATCGCTTCATTAAAAGCGCTGGACAACTCATCCACCAAGCCATTGAGCTCTTGCGCCGTTTTTGGAGGTTTTGGCACCGGAACTGGTTTTCCTCCTGTTTCTGTAGATTGGACTTTTTGGAGAAGTCAATTCCATTTCAAATTAAAGATAGCAATGATCATAAAAGGAGTGCTCCTCCGACACTCTCCAGTTTAATAGACTAATCGTCAAAAAGCTTGAAACAAGAGTAATATCCAACACCTCCTGTCTATTACTAGTTATAAATGTCGGCTTATTGCCTATGTTACATATATGAAGGTTAGTACTTAAAATGTAATCAAGGAGTAACTCACCTCGTTCATTTGTGTCCGTACTTACCCAGATCCTGTGATGGGCATTTGCATCACTCCCAAAGATGACTCCAACCTTGCGCTTCTGAGCCTCCAAGATTAGCTCACCTTTGCTGATACTAGCCAGATGTTTCGTTTGTCGACCTCAATGCTGACCGCTGCTACATCTCCATTACTGAAATTTGATAGCAGAAAACAACTTATGTTATTTTTAATGAGAATGCACGACCACCTTACCTTCTTTCTTCGCGTGCATTAATCTATAATAGCGAGTCTTGAGCCCAATTACCCGGTCTTCAGTGACCCAAGGTTCCTGGATCAAGACGACATCTGTCGCTTCTTCAGCTGATGCTGCCTTAGAGTGGTGGCAGCCTCTTCCCCACCACAGTAACATCAGAGTCATCCCCTGATGAGAAGTCCTCTGAGAGCCTCTTTAAAAACTCCATGGACGTTGATATCTCCATATCCTTGGAGAGAGTTTCCGCTTGGCTGGCTACCTCCGCACACGCAGATGAGCTACCAAGCACCGCGGTAGTTTCTGAAGATGACTTCGGAGCCTCCGGCTTGTCCGCGTCCTTCTTGTACACCTTGAGTGTGACTGCACTGAAACCATAGTTGATTAAACCGTTAGATTTTGCAGTACAGTGAGTGACTTCCTGTTTAAGATGATAACAGCTGACCTATAGTCAGCCTTTGTCTCCTCGAGCTTAGCAACTTTCCAGTTGTGCGTTAGCAACTCCGGGTTGCCAACCTGCAACAACAGGAGTATCACCTTCGGATCACTAGGCTCCGAAGGGATGTACACCCTAGCTCTTGGTCTGCAGGGGATCTTTCAATCACAGCAAGGCTGGCTCCGTTCCATACCTCGCCAAGTCCCCCCACTGCCTTCTTATAAAGCAGCAGGGACCTCTGATCTGCACAGACAGTTGGTGTATAGGTGGTGGCTAAGGCCCTTCCATCTTCTTCCAATTGGCAGCCGTGATACTGCCATCCTCTTGAGATTTGTCAATAACTTCCACAACCAGCTGATCCTTGAGAACCTCGTAGGCCTCAAAGGCCTCATAGCGGTAGCCTGGAGTTTTGTTCGTTTTGCGATCTTAGGACTTTCCTCCTAAGATCTATTTCTTTTAAGCTGTGAGCCAGCTGAAGGGCCTTCCGACTTTTTCTCGGTGACTTATTTTGCCCACGCAAGCGTGGCTTTATCTTTATCCGTTCTGTCTTCTGGCGAGATGTTATTGATCTTAACCAGGGCCCTCCAGGCCTTCCTCCTAGTATTATAGGTTGGTTTTGAGGAACTAGCTTCATTCGTGCTTTGGTTCCGCTTTGTATTTGTATACTCAGATTTGGTGACCCGAGTGGAAGGACCAGCCTCGCTTGAGCTTATGTCCCGTCGATTATTTGTAGACTTAGAGGCAGGCCTAAAGACCAGAATCTCGTTGTCCCCATTTTCCGGAAATTTTAGAGAGCCGGACTCTTTTTGTTGTTGTGTGTTTTTGTTTGGATCCATGATTGATCCCACGAGTAGCGGAGAAAGAAATGTCCATCTGTGCAGACATCCGAAGTAGACAGATAAGGCTACTTAATCCGGAAGGCACCAAGTATCAGGATCCACCGTTAGCGACTGAGCTAGTTTTAAAACTGAGTCCCCAGTCTGGTCGATTATCGGCACGGTACGATTAACACCTTAGCCCAGCCCAGCGATTTGTTTAAGGTTGACTCGTTTAGCGCCGTGTTTTAGCCTAGAAGTCAAAGAATCAGCGGTCTAGTTACCAGCGGTCACCACGTGGAGGTAACACGAGCACTTGTGGAAGTTGCAAGTTACGGAGCTGGCCGCAAGTGCCAACTTGAATCCCCCGAGCAACTTCACACCTGACCACCTAAAACCTGACCAACGAAACGAGTATAACTTGAAATAAAATCAGCTAGAGCAGCCAGAATAAATAGGGGCACAGTAGGTTAAATGCGGAATAACTAATGATCATATTAATTTCAGCTTAGCGTCATGCGGCGAATAGCTTTCTTGGGGCCATAGCGTCCTCAACGTAGCATATATTCTATCACATAATTGGGTTACATGGTCATCCCAACTAAGTTTGTTATTCATCAATAACCCCAAGTTCCTAACCGTATCCACAATCTCAATATTCGCATTGCCAATTTTGTTACTATAATGCCGAAGGTTGGATAACATTACTTTATTACTAATTACGAACATGGCTTTGGACTTTAAGGGGTTGATTTTAATATGATTGTTAAATTGCTCCAAATTATTCTTTTAGGTGAATTATCGTTTATTCTCAGCACGCAAGCATCCATATCGCTAGCTACAGCTGAGTCATAGATTTGCAAATCATCTGCAAACATATGAAACTTTACCGGGGCTACATTATTTCTTATATCATTTATAAACATCATAAATAACAAAGGGCCCAAAATTGAACCCTGAGCAATGCCAGAAGTCAATAAACTCTCGTTGGAAAATTTTTCATTCAATTTGACAATTTGATTCCTATATATCCGATAGGTATGAAGCCAAAAGCTTAACCGCAGAATGGGAAAAAAAAATAAAGTTTGAGCGCAACTTATGGAGCAGAACTTTATGGTTAACACTGTCAAAAGCTTTAGAAAAATCTAGAAGCACAAGCAAAGCCACTTTACGTTAAATCTTTAATTTTAATTAATGCAGAAGTTGTACTATGTCTTTCTCGAAACCCGGACTGTAGATCATCAATGAGGCCAAAACTAGAAATATGATTCATCATCTGCAACTTTATAATTTTTCAATTACCTTAGATAAGCAAGGAAGTATACTGATTGGTCGAAAGTCTTGTATAGTTTCAGGCTTAGGTCCCAACAAGGGTTATATAGTAAAAGTCGAATGAAACCTATAGGGATACCATCAGAACCTTGTGATTCAGATTGAATATCATCAATTGCATTACATACTTCCACAATGGAAGCATTCCTAAAATAAATACATTGATTATCAGTTGACGAAATAGCAGAATTCATAAGAAATTGATTTTGCACAGCTACCTGAGAGTATTTTGCAAAATTATTTGAGAACTCAGTAACTGAAAAATCCGACAAGGCAGTTCGTTTAGTTATTGAAAGACCATATTTTTGGAAATTCCGCCATAAAATCCTATTGGGCAGGTCCAAATTAAAAATATTACTTTTAAAACCTTATTTCTGTACTTCTTATAATGACTAAATGAAGTAGGATTTTTATTTGCTCTCCAAGTTGCATGAAGAAAATCTCTAATATTCCGATGGTACAGTATAGGGTGATTTAATGAGAAAGACTCCCACGGTGGCTCCAAACAAATTTTCCTTACGGGTGCAAACTCATCGAGAAGTTGAGACACTACTGCATTGAAATGCTCCAATTGATTATTAACATCCGTGATGAGGGAAATTACTCCTCAATTAAGCGAATTTGCTGCAATAAGAGCAGCATTTAGTATGATGCTTCTGGTTCCTAATTAATGGTTTGATACTAATATGGTACAATAGTGTGATGATGTGATGTGGACTATTACCGGTTTTAGCACCAGCTATTCACTAGCTAATTAAAATAAACTTTCCTCTAATTCACCGAATATTTTAGATGATTTGAGTTCGACGTTGAATGAAATTCGAAATGAATTTAACAATATACAATAAATGTTAGAATAACAGATCTATATCTAACATAATTGGAAAATTATCAAATGAAAATTAAATTTTGAAAACAGATAATTTGAAATTTAAAACTCGTTTGAAAAATATAGAGCAACTAGTTGGTAAACCTCCGGTGTTACCAGTAAAAATATTATTAAATATTCGTGGGATCACCAAAATATCAACACTAACGGGTGAAAGTTTACGAATGAGAAAGATATTTCTTCCATTTTCTGAAAATTTATTTACTCATTTAAGTCATTGCTTTTTAGTTAACCTGATTTTTCATTTTTCAATACAAATTCGAATAAAGGACATTGCCTCATTTCCAGTGCAATAAAATTAATTTTATGTTATTTTATTACCTCGCTTCCTATTTCTTCTCTTCGGAAGAAGGATAGAGTAATGTCAATCTATTGGCTAGTACGCCTACGGTGCTTCATTGCCAGTGTTAATTGCTAATTGAATTGTAGGAGATTGTATATCAGGAAGTAAATGTTCAAAGTGAGCATGTGAGACAGAATTACCATGCCATGAAACCCTCATGATTCAGGTAATTGAGGTAAATGTTTATAAAAATGCGTCCATCAAGTTCTTCATTGTCTTTATCATCTTGCTTTACATTGTGGAAGAAGTTGGCGATTAAACTCTCTCGATGAGGCGTATATTTGCAGATGAACTCGCGTGTTTTTATTGAAATTGGTTTGACATGCCTCCAAAGGCGGGTTTTACGAATGATACTGTTATTATTATTGATACAACGTACCATATAAAACATCGTACAATTATACCATAACACCATCAGACTATCATACCATCATACCACCAAACCATCATACCGTCTTAACGCGGTACCATCTTATCATTACACCAACATACCATCACACTACCATACCATCATACACCTATAACATCATACCGGCATACCGTCACACCATCACACTATTGTACCATATTAGCATCATACCTTCATACGATCATACTATCATTTCATCAAACCATCAAAACCATCACACAACCATTCCATTATGCCATCACACAATCATACCATCAGATTATCATGGAAAATTAATTAGGAACCAGAAGCTCCTATACAATTTTAATTTAACTTTACACAATTAAAAAGTTATCATTTATTGAAATAATCCCATTTCAATGATCGTGTGATCTCACATTTACTAATATTAAAATCACAAAACTTACTCAATTCATTTTATGACTTAAATATCAGATACAAGGGCCCGTTGAGGCATAAACGCTCAAGCTTTAAAGTTTTGCATCTATCGACATAAGAAGGTAGATCCCTAACGTTCTCCCACAGTGTCTTACGATGAACAAATTTGTGTGTTTTATACAAATAAAAAATGAGACATTTTTTTTGTACCATTTCGATTCTACTAATATGACAACCTAGCATACATGCGAATGGACGAGAGATTGATATATCATGATAAAAACCTTCGGGTTATTGAACTCTTTCATGGTTCGTTTAAGAAATCCTAACCCAGAACATACTTTTGCTATTATCAAATCGATATGCCGATTCGATGAAAAGGTTTGTGAAACATGACTCCAACATGTCTTACTTCAGTTATTCGTGACAAGATAACAATTATTAATGCAACAGTCATGTATTACATATACGACGATGAGCGAGTAAATGAAATAACTTTACATTTTTTGGTATTCAAAAATAACAAATTAATTTCACAGCAATGGCTAATTGCACCAATGTCCTTCTTTAGATTAATTGCATCATGCGCATTATGTGTAGGGGAAAATACTTTTAGATCATAAGCATAAATTAGACAAGGAGCGGATTTGACACAATTGGTGATATCGTTTAAGAATTCAAATGAAGATGAGGGGTCCAAGGTGGGAGCCCTCTGGAACACCCGAATGCACTTTAACCGGATTAGAAAACCTGTCATTTATTTTTACAATAGTTAAATAAAAATTCAATATGGAATTTAGCCTTTTTTAACAAAATTATAAATCAAAATTTATTTTTCACAAATTAACATTTAAACTTTATTATTATTTAATATTTCGGCATTCATGCCATTTTCAAAAAATACACTGAAAACAATTAAAAACAAGTTAAAATTAATTATTTTATATACATCGTTAATTTAATTTTATATAATGCACAAATTCTCTTGTATATTATAATCAACTTACATAAAAGTTTAATTTTTAAAAAACATTATAAAATCTTTACACTATACTTTAGATTTGATACATTATACAATAGTACATTAAATAAATAAATAAATAAAAATGATTTAAGATACAACTTGACATATTAAAAATCTGGTCTTGTTTGAAATATTATTATTAGAATTCCATCCTCAATAAGCCCAGAATTGCCTATAGACATATAATTATTTTTAACTAAGACTACTTAAAATCCTATTTTTGTATGCGTGAAATTGAAAAATATTTATATTGTTAAATTCGCGCTAATTTATTTAATAAGGAAACCTTAGAGGTACTGTTAGAGACCCACTTTCCGGATTCAGTAGTGGTAGGAGCCCAAGAGGACTCGCATGATCCTTCAAGTGAGGTGGACTATACGCCTCACAGTAGGATCTGGAGTCTCTCTGGGAAAATTTTCACACCCAGCAAGGTGCGATGGGCTATTGGGTCTTTCAAACCTTTCAAATCCGCTGGAGGGGATGGTATCTTTCCAGCTTTACTTCAAAAAGGTATTGAGGAAATACTCCCCAGCTTGATCCAGATGTTTCGGGCAAGTTATGCTTTTAACTATATTCCGAAACTGTGGAGGAAAGTAAATGTGGTCTTTATACCAAAGGGCGGGGGTCGTCCAGACACCCAGGCCAGGGCATATCGGCCAATTAGCCTCACATCGTTTCTTTTGAAGACGATGGAAAAAATCCTGGACTATCAAATAAGAAGTGAGGTCCTTGGAAAGAATCCGCTGCATCGGGACCAGTTTGCGTATCAAACTGGTAAATCCACGGTTATGGCCCTTAGCGGGCTAGTCACGAGGATTGAAAAAGCAGTGACATATAAAGAAATTGCCCTTTGTGCCTTTGTGGACATTGAGGGGGCGTTTGACAATACCTCCTATGGATCTATAGAGAGGGCAGCAATGGGAAAAAGGGTTCCACTTTCTACAATTAGGTGGATCCGTTCCATGCTGGAACATCGTGAGATTACTGCCAGACTAGGTGGCGAGTCAGTAACCATCAAGGCCGTAAAGGCGCAGAATTCCAGGTTTACGGCAGGCGAAGAAATTTATATCACATTCGTCTGTCAGGGTTAAGGAGTGTCTTGAACTTAGGAAACCTGAGTTGAGGCTGCTTACTGGCTTCCTCACAGGTCATGTCCCCTTAAGGTATCACCTTAAGAAGATGGGCCTAAGTACGACAGATAGATGCCGCTTCTGCGGTCTGGAAGCGGAATCAGCGGAACATGTTCTGCGCCATTGCCCAGCCATTTTCCAGCAAAGACTGCAACATCTAGGAGGGAGAACAATGAGCCCGGATAGTATGTATCTTGTACCGGCCAGTAGTATTGTCAGATTCATTAAGAGCCTGAATATTGACTGGACGGATAATTAAGTAGGGTCCAGCACAATAGATCTTTTAGGTCGCGGTGCGAGGTGGCTTATCGCCCACATGACCCTCCAGTAAATAATAATAATAATAATAGTTGGGCCCACAATATAAGAAAATTTCTTGTCTATTTTATTAAGTTGGAGAAAGGATAAGGTGTATACCGGGTGTTTCTTTTAAACTGAGACGATCAAATATCTCGAAAAATAGCCACTCTACGGAAAAAATGTCCATAATCAAAATTTAATCATACCGCGGGGGAAATACATTAGTGCCAAAAAATAGTCCCCCACCCCCCGCTTTGTATCATATTTTTTATTGCAGATACGGATTCTACGACTAAAAGTACGTATGATTTGAATGAAATATACCTGCCATTTACATTAATAAATTGTTTTGCTGACGAATTTCGAGTATTTCCAATGAAAACGTGATGTTTTTTATTTCAAACGTATTGCAGAATCGAATGCGGGTGTTCTAAGAAGAAGAAATTGAAAAAATTGAATTTCGTCGATTACAACGCCATCTATCATGAACCGAACAAAATATTTCATTCAAATCATACGTACCTTTAGTCGTAGAATCCGTATCTGCAATAAAAAATATGGCTTCCTATCTTAGTTTAAAAGTTACCCCCGCCCCACCTACAAAGCGGGGGGTGGGGGACTATTGTTTTGCACTAATGTATTTCCTCCGCGGTATGATTAAATTTTGATTATGGATATTTTTTCCGTAGAGTGGCTATTTTTCGAGATATTTGATCGTCTCAGTTTAAAAGAAACACCCGGTATATGAGAGACATCGAGAAAACGTACTGCTGTACTCCCAACAGTAACGCCTGTCATTTACATTAAATCAAATGTAGTCAATCATGAGTCGCGTCTTTTTTGATGACACACAAATTATACATATATAGAAGTATATCGACTCCGTAATAGGTCAGTGAATAAAAAAATAACAAGATAATTAGAGATTTACAGTAACTGTTTTCAGTAAGATTAAAACAAAAAATAAAACTTATGCAACCCTCGCTTATTAAAGTTAAATTTTTGGAATAATCATTTTATTTACCTTGCTGCAAGCTTTTACTTACACGTGATCATAATTTCCGTATGCGATATTTGGTTAAATAAAAAGGTCGTGAGAATAAGGTTGGAACGAATATATGCAATACGTTACATACTGCACAAATAGACATTTAGGTTTTTCTATTATATTCATGCAAAATCATAATGAACATTTTAAAAAACCATTTATGAAAATTAATGATGATTTATTACAAAAAAAAAAACCCACTTTGCACTCAATTATCTAATCATCTGTCGACAACAAGTAGTGAAACTTTGCAAACTATACAGCCCACATACATATATTATATTGTGGTGATGAGGCTGATGCGTACATAATATAACATTGAAGTGCCCATCAAAAATTTCATAACATAACCCATATTTGTATATATACGAGAATATTAAAAGGTTAATTCAATGCCCTACTAATTGAAATCTATTGTAATCGAGTCGCGCAGCATATACAGACACAAACACACAAATTGGTTATGGTCATCAACTTTGTATCGAAATGAGACGAAACATAAGAAATTAAACAATCTTCGTTAATTCTCCAACTTAAAACATAAATCGTTTGTGTATTTGCCTATAAAGGTCATTTGTATTTTACAATTATTTTATAAATCGAAAAGATGTTAAATAATTTTCTTGCGTTTGATAATAAAGAAATATTTGTTTATAATCGCGTATCTTTTCTATAATGAAAGTGAATGTGTTAAATTCCGATATGAATTTAGGTTGCTCGATATTATCACCATGTTAAAAATAGTATCACACTTAACACCCTCGATAAATTAATTATAAATTAATTAACTGAAATGCAATCGGTCAGCTGACACCTATCACACTTAAACCACCTTGAAACATTTGTTATGTGTGAAATATGAGATTTTACGAAATGAATAAGATTTGTTTTGTGTCAGAAGATAAATTATATGATTATAGTGTGGATTAATCGCGAATTAAAGTTCATTACCAATCTGTATATGCGCGAGTATGTGTGTGCACATAAAGATCGTTATAGATTGTTATGTGGGATCTAAAAACATTTTGAAGATTCATGTACGTTCTTATGATGAGTATTACTTAGTAGAAGTGTTGTATTCTTAAAAATAATGAATTGCTGTTTGAGTTTGATGGTCGTTAATGTATATATATATAATAAGCTTTATTATCCGGTTATAATGCTAAATGTCATATTTTCTACTTTAGCATTAATTTTATTATTAATTAGTAATATTAAAAAAAAAAAATATTAACTATGGTTGGTTCAAGGTATAGTTACTTTCTACGTGATTGCGCAAATTAAGCTAACATATGGCAGACGAAAAATTCGGGCCGACACCGAAATCTCTGAACCTACCTTACGCTCCAGAGATATTCGGTGACAGTGCTGGACGAGACCGAAACCTAAAATAAAAGTTCAACACCACAGACAACTGATTTGAGACCTCCTCACATACCACAGGTTAAATATCGATCATTTGGCAAGCACTTCTGAATGACGTGTAGGCTTATTTATTTTCCATCGTCTTGGCCATTTATGAATGCGATTACTAATTTAGGTGTGATTTTTAGTTTGTTGTTTGGGTAAATCGTCGCGTGTTTTGAGCTATTCGACCCCCAAAAAACACGAATTGAAGCCGATTTAATAAAATAAACAACTTCCATTTTTCAGGTTTGACCTCAATTCAAAGCCGGACAGGATCCTATATTGTGTTTACGCATATACCGAAAACAATTTTCCATATATTTGAAACCGCGGTATCCTTTCCTAACAGTTCACATTGCATAGAGCAAAAACAAAACGTTCTCGTTTCAACGAAAAGTAGACTTTTGCATCTTCCACTAAATAATTCCACGAATTGGCCAGGTTAAGTTAATGCCTTTAACAGTAATATAAAAGCAATTAATGATCAATATACCCTAAAGTTAGACATGTAATACATAATTATATAAGCTTATATAATTTATTATTATAAACTTATTAAACTTATATAAACTTGCATCCGAAAGATTGTGAAACGCGTTTAGATAAATAATTTAAATTCAAACAACTTACTTTAAAACGCAACCTACGATGATGTTACGATGTGATAAGCGTGCGCGCCATTCAAAAACAAAATAATATTCTGTCTGCCGCACAGTCGTGACAAATTGCGATCACAAATAATAAACCAAAAAAAAATTCACACGACAATTATTTAAAAAGAGATCACGAACCAAATCAAAAGAAAGAAAATATGCATAAAGATCAGCACAACACATGCGAGTGCATTCTGTTGATAAAAGATCTACATTCGATGCCACTTTGTGCAATTCACCAAGATCTTTTCTTTTGCATAAATTGAGGTTTCCAGGTGAAAGTATTATCGATTTATTACATCTTATGTTTAGATCTCGATTACATTGTATACAATCATCATTCATCATCGTGTTCCATTCATCAAAATATTTCATAATGCGGATACTTATGGGTATCCGATGAACCCAGTTACATATTAACTCATATTCTAATGATGTTAAAAATAAAAATTTTTTCGTATTTATGATCATAATTAAAATATTTTTATTTTGATTTGTTTGTATAAATTATGCGATGATTTATTAGATAACAAACGCAAATTTTTTTTTTTTTTTTTTTTGCGAATGATACGTCACAATACAACTCTTGTCCGCAGTCCAAAAAATGATTTATGTTGGGAATTTATTTTATTGTCTACATACGAATATGATATTTATCCGCGAATCTTTACATGATTTGTTTTGCTAAGTCCATGACCTTTCTGTAAGCTTAATTTTTTGTGGTTTTTATTTAAATTTTTGCTATAATAAGTTAACTATAGCCAATAATTAAAATAATTGAGTTTTATTGTTTGACATGAAACAAAAAATTGTTTTGTGAAGGATTATGCAAATTGTAAATAAATGTTTTAATTAAGCTTTGCGGATTATTGAACCTATGTATACACTAAAACTGTTTGAATGCCTTGATATGTATAATCCCCTGCAAAGAGCCAAGACGTAAAACGCGTATTTTCTCTAATTTAATTCATTTTCTTTACCAACCTTCTCAATTCGAAACTTAGTAATCCTTAGTAAAAGAAAATACCTGTCTTTTTCAGACTTGCGAATATACACAAAAAAACTTCTAGAAATTTCATGACTTCTCCAGTAAGAATAGCCTAGAAACATTTAAAACAGTTTTATCATGGAAAATTCCATTTTAGTACAGTTAAACATTGAGCTATTAATTTAACTTATTCTATTACACTGTAACACTTGTGTTTAGAATATATTTTCCGTATCGACTTTCAACCATTTAATATAATTTGAAACTGTATAGCTTAAATTGCTTAAAAACAATTTAATTTGCTAAAACAATTATATCTGCTATATAATCTGCTGTATATAATCTGCTATATATATCTTATAATTGCTACATAAAAAAAATTTCAAATCACATCCATTTGAAAATCGAAATGAAACTCTACTAAGGTGACAATCAACGATGAAACAATTGAAAAATTAAAAAAAGCCGGTTTTACATAAAAGGACATCTAGTAACACTAGCTTGAACAGTCAAGTCAGTCATTAAACAGAATTTGTAGTGATTCACTCATGCAATGAATTTATTACATTCATTTATCCTGTAACGGATTGAGATATTGAGCACCTTTCCAAACCAGCCACCTCCGAACAGTCGCAATAATTAATTAACAAAACTAGTCTCGTACTAACCCGTGGGCTTGCTGCCCGAAATATCGTTGTTCTATTTATGTGTAGTTTAAGGTAGTCATGTTACCTTAAACAACACGATAAACAACCGCGGGCGCGGACCTTATTCAAGGCATATGAACCACTAATTTTGGTCCTTTTACATTATTAAATGTCCTAACCCCAATTCCCTTCCTTGATGGCATGATGTCATCACTGACCCTTTCCAAACAAATGATGCGGTAATCAAGATTACCACTGGTACACCCCAACCACCCACGACCAAGCTACCCCTACCAGACTGAGCTGCGGGTAGCTAAGCCGCAGGGGGTGTAGCCACCAGTGATAATAAATTCTTAGAAGCGGGTTGCCTCAGCTAAGCTGAGGGGACTCGTTTCAATCCCTACAATTATTCGAAATGCAACTCATTTCGACTGAAAATATAATTGTATTTGAATAGCCTTTTTATAGCTCAGTAGTGACAACTATGGAGTAGTTTTTGACTTACAGTTAAACAGTGGTTTGAATCCGTACTTTAAATAAATACATTCCACAGATGTATAAGTACGCACATTCACCACTTTCTACTAAATATCTTGGACACCCCACGATTTTTCCGGATTAGACACGTCCACCCAGGCAACGTTCCCATAAATTCTTGCGGTGTACACCGCTCTGTTTTATTAGATGGTTATTATGCCATCACATGGTGTCAGAAGTGGGATCTAAAGCGCTAAAAAGGGAAGAAAAACAGTAAATTTATACTGTAAGTATAATAAATATAAAATAAAATTGTACGGAAAATATCAAAAATTGATGTTTAGAAAATTTTTCGAATAACAATACGTTAACCCACAAAGAAAAAGACAGAGAGAGAGAGAGAGAGAAAAAAAAATCGAGTACTTGATTTTGTTTCCGATTTTTCAAGAATATTCCACAGCCGTACCGAAAAGGCCACGCGAAGTAAGAGTTATCAAGAAAACCAATTAAAATCAACAGTAACCTTGCATTCACAGTATTGTTTTCGCTCTGCGTTTCGATCTTGTTTTGGACTTATCGTGATACAACAACAACAATTATTATTATTTTTTTTTTTTTTTAAACTGAACGTTTGTTTATATGAATCTGTCAAAGTGTGCTTTGTGAAAATTTACAAAGTAGTCTTATGGATTGAAAGATCTGACCTGAGCAAATTTAAAAACAAACAAACAATTTAAAAAGTATACCGCGATAACAATACTGGGGTGGTGATTGACGGAAGTTGGCGAGCAAATTTGGATAGCTTACCGCAAATTGCAAGACAAGGTATTTCTAATTTAAATTATGTATATTTAAATATTAACCTATTATTTTTTTGAAATTAGGAGAATATAATGCAACTGCCTCAGCTATTGAAACTTTAGCTGAACATTCCCTGACAATGGTCGATGGTGGAGTTAGCAGCAGTAATTATATTCAGGACATACTCAATGCCCATAAAAGATAAGTTTATTGGTGAAACAGTATAATTCTTGTAATAATAGATGTAATTTTTATTTATTTTCGGGGACTTCAGACGTCACCAACAACATTATTTTATATTAATCCTAGTTTTAAATTTTTGTTTAGATTAAGTATACCAATAATTTTGCTAGCCTTTTAAATTGTAATTCTCACATGGTCAGGGTTTTCTACAGTTTTCCCTGGCCATAATCCAATGACACGAAGTATTTTATGTATTTATTTTGATTTATTTATATAACGCAAAGTATTTTATTTCAATATAATCTTAAATTCAACTATAGTAAACAAACTTCGATTGTCAATAGATTGTAGGAATCTGTGAGAGTAATCCAAAATCAGCTGTAGCTGCCGAGATTGCAATAAACATTGTAAATTGCTTTTTTGTTGAGTTAATTTTTTTGTTTTTCTTTAATAAAGAATCAACCCAATGTGTTATCATGGTGGTTCATTTTTTTTTTTAAACTTTGTTCGTGAAAGAACTTATTGATAAATAAAGATGCCTCGTAAAATTCGACATCGTCAAGGCCACGCATGAAACAAGCCACTATGTCTCCGCAATGTTGTGCCCTGTCGTTCGGTCTGCGATCGCTTTGGTGGGTACCACTAAATTGCACCGCTCCCACAAGCTTGTCGATACATACACTCACGCTGTCATCGCCTTCACACACCGCAGAACTTGGTCTGCTACTGGACAAACTCGAATTAGGCCTTGTTTTTCTTTGAGGTGGAATGTATTCTAAAAGTAAAAAACACTAGATAATTATATTCGGAGTTATAATTAACAAGCTGTATTTACCTGCACTTGTTCTCAGTGGGCTTGTTAGTTCCTTCTCTTGTATGTTGGTTATTTGCCTACAAAACTAACATACATTTTTAATTAAAAACACTTAATAAACTTAGTTTAATTTTAATTACATTCTTTTAACCAATACATCGTCCAATTGACGAAATACATTAATGTGTTTGGGTATTGGTATAACAGTTTTTGCTACAGGAGCCCCGCTTGGTATTCTAACAAAAATAGGGGAGGCCTCTCAAAAACTAAATTGAGCAGTGCTTCGTCAAAGGCTTCCTTTTGTTCGGCACTTAACAACAAACTATGGACCGTCTTTTTTAATTCATTTTTAGGTTTCTTTACTATATTGTCGACGTTTTAACTACACTTGGCACTGGCATTCCAACTCACACTCTGAAATCTGTGTTTGCTCATTTTCTAAAGAAGATGCCTCCAGAATTTCATATTCGAACGTATCCTTTAGATATTCTGTTTCATATTCTAAATCTAAATCATCCATATGTTGTTTTCAATTTGTCAAACAAAACAATAAAAAAAATTGATTGACAGTTCTCATTTTTTAAATAAATATCGGTGTGTCGATAAGTTTCAAATTTTATATTACGAAAACAACCAAAAATTATACTATGGTTGACAAATTTTTTCGATTCGATGTTGTTTTCACTGCCATAGCCACTATATTTTGTTAGTGCCACTAAATAATATTGGTAGAAAACTTGGATTTTTTCCATGGAAACGATAAGTTTTTTATATGGTAAAGGAGCATTTCTTTGCTAATATCGTGAATAAAAACAACAACAAAAACTAAAATCTGAAAACCGAATGAATCAAATGAATGAATGAATCTGAATGTATAAAACCAACGAAACATTTATTTGCCAACCAAGACGCGAACATGAATCAGGTACGGACAGAGTGGAAAGAGGCATTTCAATATAATAGAGTTGAATAAAAAATCAGAGTAAATTCAAGCAGCTATAGTCTTATTCAGATCTTAAAAAAAATTTTTTTTAATAGTTTTGAGCAGCCTTCAGTGATGTAGTTACAAAAATTATAAAAACTTTGATGGGTCGCTTTTATTTTACATAGTAATCCTAAATAAAATAATAAATAATGATTTAAATGTATTATACTATATTTCAGTTTTAATACACAAAACATTCAAAATGATTATGATTTTATGTTATTGCAATCATATTTCATGTAAAAATTAACAGGTGAAAAAAAATTGCACGCCTATGAAAACAACGTCTTTGGAAAACTTTTGCCATGAACTAAGGAGCCTGTGTATTTTTTCTGCGCGTGAACTTTCAGAATTCCAGCGAGAATTGAATACTACTATATGTTGTTAGCTTCTCTCCGTCAACCAGCTCAACGCATAATAAACAATTTGGGTGTGACTAATGAAGAGAAAAAAAAGCAAAAGTCATGTTAGATAAATTAACAGCACACTTTGCACTATCACGTAACAAAATGTATGAAAGGTGTCAATTTCGTCGCATCAAACAACAACAAACTGAAGGGTTTAAAAATTTTTTTCAAAGACTTCAATGCCAAGTGAAACGTTGCGGTTATAGAGTTCAAAAACTCTGGGTCGAAGCAAAGAAAACATGCAGAGCAGCCGAGCGAGCTGAAAAAGAAATCCATGAAATGCAGTAGGAAATCACTAAATTAAATACATCAGTTACGGTAAATAAAATTTAAAAAAAAATAAGGAAATATTTCATTGTGGTCGATGTGATCCGGAACACGGAAGAAAACAATGCCCAGAATTCAAAACCAAATGTAAAAACTGTGGTATAAAGAGTCACTTCGCAATAATTTGTCGCATAAATCAACAGAAAAAATAAAAAAATAAGACAAATAAATCAGTTGCAGCAGTCCCAGACAGAGTCTGGGTCAGACACAGATTCTGATTCAACGGAAGAAGATGAATCCGATGATGATGCCAATTACGATTTGCATGCATCGGTTATTAAAATAAACAAGTTAGCAACCAACGATAAATGAACAGAAAAACTACAAATTGGTGATAAAAAGGCAACGGTTAATATTGATACGGATGTAGAATGCAATGTGATGTCATCCAAAGAAGCAAAATGACTGAAATTGGAGATAAATCATTCAAAAACCAAACGTATCTTAACCTACAACAATGGTGCAATACCTGTCCGGTGAAGTCAAAACAACTTGTAAATCATCAAAAGCAACAACTATACAGTGAAATTTAAAATAGTACTAATGAAACAAGGCATATATGTCGCCCCTCTTCAAGCAACTGGGCCAGTCCGTTACACATGGTCGCAAAACCGGATGGTTCGTGGCGCCCATGTGGCGATTATCGTGGGTTGAATGCACAAACCGTATGTGACCTCTATCCGATACCCTTCGTACAGGATTTCACTGCGAATTTGTTTGGCAAGGAAATCTTTTCAAAGATAGATTTGCAAAGGGAATTTCATCAGGTCCGTAATCATCCAGATGACATACCAAAGAAAGCAATCACGACGCCCTTCGGACTCTTTGAGTTTACCGCCATGACGTTTGGCCTCTGTAACGCCCCACAGACGTTCCAACGATTGATGCATGAAGTGTTACGAGGACTCGAGTTTGTCTTCCCATACCTCGATGATTTACTCATCGCTTCCAAAAATATGGCTGAACATCAACAGCATCTGCGAACCGTCTTCGAAAGATTGCGTCGATACGGATTATCGATAAATGTGGCCAAATGCGAGTTCGCCAAAAGTGAAATCAAGTTCCAGGGGCACGTGATTACATCACATGGAATGAACCCTTTACCGGAGAAGATAGCAGCAATTAAAAAAATTACAAAGCCAACTATAGTGAAGGAACTAAAAAATGTCCTTGCCGTTATCAATTTTTACTGCAAATTCTTGCCTAAGGCAGCCGGAAATCAGCGGCAACTCCTGTCAATGATCAACGGAAACAAAAATAATGACAAGACACCGCTCAAATGGTCAACAGAAACCGATATCGCATTCGAAAATTGCCGAAATGAACTAGTTAACGCAGCGTATCTGGCATTTCCAGCTCATCATGCACGTCTAGCACTTTACGTCGATGCATCTGATTATGCAGTGGGGGCCGCTCTGCACCAGGAAGTAAACGGAGTTTCTCAGCCATTGGGATTATTTTCCAAAAAATTTACAAGTGCACAAAGCAACTACAGCACATATGACAGGGAGCTGTTAGCCGCATATCTTGGCGTTAAGCACTTCCGATATATGCTTGAGGCACGAACGTTTACTTTATTTACCGACCATAAGCCGTTGACATTTACATTCAAGCAAAAGATGGAGAAGGCTTCACTTCGTCAAATACGCCATCTTGACTTCATCGGTCAGTTCACTACTAACATACAACACGTCAGTGCGAGCGACAACATAACCGCTGATTTATTATCACGAATTCAGCAAATCGACCAATTCGACTACGATCAACGCAATGATCACGAGCTTCGAGAAATTTTAAACGGTAACATTGAAACTTCTCTTAATATTAAACATTTACTCATTCCAGGTGGAGTGCAAAAGATGTTCTGTGACACTTCAACAAACAACGTGCGTCCTTATATCACACCCAAATTTAGACGAATTGTCACTCGATTGACACAACATATGGCGCATCCAGACGTGCGTGCTACCACAAAATTGCTCACTGTACGATATGTTTGGCCGGGAATGAAGAAGTTCATTGCTAATTATGTCAAGCATTGTATCGAATGTCAGCGAAACAAGGTCCAACGTCATATTCGTTCAGGGTAGCCGCTATTGTTTAACGAAAGTCAACAAGTTTACACGCTGGCCCGAAATCGCTCCGCTTCCCGACATGACTACAGAGACAGTCTCGAAGGCGCTACTATCGACCTGGATATCACGATACGGCACTACCAGCATCATAACAACTATGACCAGGGTCGTCAATTTGAGTCGTTCCTGATGCGTCATTTATGCCAAATGCTCGGAACGAGGCAAATCAGAACATCCCCGTATCATCCACAATCCAATGGATTAATAGAACGGTTTCATCGAACGCTTAAGGCTGCAATTCTATGTATACGGACAAGGATAATTGGGTGGATCGACTACCAGTTATCATGCTCGGGCTACGAACAGCCGTCAAAGTAGATATTAAAGCATCGCCTGGCGAACTAGTTTACAGCACCACGCTCAGTCGACCAATTCGGAGACGCCATACGAAGTATTGCAAAAACTCCATCAGAATTTTGAAAATTTGAAACCAACCGTCACGTCAAATCATTCGAGGCATAAACCGTTTATTTGCCGGCAGTTGGAGCATTGCACTCATGTCTTCGTACGCGACGACAGTGTGAGACCATCGCTTACTCCACCATACAACGGACCATATGAGATCATTCAACGACAGCACAAATGTTATAAACTACACGCAAAAAAAAATGTGTGTACTTGCGCTAAGTAAACTTAGAATTGTTGAATCAACTTAAATTTTTGTTAAGTTAACCTAATCATGCCAAGTCATATTAGCATAAGCATTGTCAATTTAACAAAATTGGAAAAGTAAAATTAAAATTTTCAAAAAATAATCGTTTTTCTTTGTTAATATAATCTTACGTGAAGTTAACATGGTGCTAGGCTAATGTCACAACATCTAAATCTAGAATTTACTTATCGGCATGATAAATTAATTTAGTAGCTAAGTATAATAACCCTCGGATTTATGGAAAGCTAAATAGTAAAATTAACATTAATTTATTGTTAAGTTAACCTAACCGTGCCACGTCATATTAGCAAGTAAGCATTGTCAATTTAACAATATTGGAAAAGTAAAACACAAATTTTCAAAAAAATCGTTTTTTTTATTAATTATAACTTACTCGTGAAGAACAAGGGCGACTAATTTAAAACGTTAATTTAATTTAAAACTGATTTGCTTATCCTGGTTTGCGTAGCTTGCCTATCCCGGTTGGCCCACCCTGAAATTCGATTTTTACTTTTCTTTTATTTATTATCATAATGAGCGCGTATAGAGAGTGGAAAAATCCGATAGCACGACAAATGTAAATTTTTTTCTCGAATGTACCATTAGGTTTTTTCCACTCTCTCAACAATCAATATGCGAATGCGACGCCACGAAAAAAAATGATACCCAAGGCAAGCCGTTAGTACGTTTATGCTCGGGGTCTTCTTTTAGTTAACTTTGGATCATTTGTAGTTATCTTTTTGGGTGTATATGCTGCAGGTTAAAATAGGATCGAGTTCAAATAAGGTTGAAACCGAGTTGAAATAATCATTTAATATTTCTTGTAAAAGGACGCTTTTAAGTTTTTTTTCTGGAAACAGTTTTAATTGAATTTTTTAAACGTGATTGGATTGAAAATTCGAACGTTCGAACATTCAAGAATTATTATTTTTTCATCATTTATTACGTTTATGCTTAGGGTTTAACCTAGTTTTAACCTAGGTTATCTTTTACTATAATCTGAGTCGAGCCATCTTTTAGTTAACTCGACTCGACCTAAAAAATTTGGTGGGTCTAGTCGAGTTAGCTCTAAAAAATATTTATATAATGCACATCCTCGCTTATCGAATAACTACGTCAATAACTACGAAAATATTGCGCCTTTTGAAAATAAAAAACTTTTCCTTTGTGTATATTCATTTCCTTATAAGTATGTAAGTTTATTAAATAAACATGTTTGAATGTATGTAAATGTAATACAATTTTAATTTTGTTCGTCATACAATTCGTTTTTCCGAAGTTCTTCCTGATGATCTTCGTATAGATTGTCTCGTTTGTGAATTTGTGATGCTCCTTGTCGAATGTTTGTTTTAATCGTTAAGATTTTTGAAAAATCAAAAGAAGATGATAAGTAAACTAATAAATCTATGTGTTAAATTCACTTAGCAATTAAGTAAAATAACATATCTATATGTTAAATTCTCTTAAGAGATAAGTAAAAGTTAGTATTTTATGTTTTTGCACATATGTATTGCTATATTAACTAAGATGATAAGTATAAATTAACAAATCTATGTGTCAAATTCACTTAACAGATAAGTAAAAATTATTATTTTATGCTAAATTAACTTAGCAGATTATTAAAATTAACCAAAGATTAAGTAACGAGGTGATCGCCATTATGATTTGGTAAAATTTCACCATAGTTCGTTTAATCGTGAAAAGTGTGGTGGTTCGTTTAATCAGAACTTATATAGATTTTATATTTTTAAATAAATTAATATTAAATTTAAATTAGTGCTAATCTTTTATTTTTAATATGGCGGATGTCGATAAATTACATGAAATATTTAAATCAAAATTTGAAAGTGAACTATATAATAAAATAAAATGTAAGTGTATTTTAATTTTATTAAATTAAACAAAAAGTTTAGGTTGTATACCGCGTGGCAAATATAATGCTTAAAATTATGTGTTTACGTTTATTTGCTTTGAGTGTTAATCGATTAGCTTTTTAATATCGCTGAAAATCTATATACTTTGTTTAAGTTTTTGCAATTAAACACTTGTCCAGCTTCCTGTTCAAGCGTTTGTGTTATTTAAATTTTAATTAAATTTTTTTAATATTACGCCACTCTGGCATCCTCGAAATCCAAACAATAAGAACATTATTTCGTTTAAGGTAAAAAATCATTTGCAAATAAAATTCAATAAATACTAAAAATTATTTGCATAACTATTAAAATAGAACAAAAATTAAAATGAAATCAAATATGAATTGAAATGCTGCACGAACTGCGTAGTAGCATGAATTTTTGAAGTACCTCTGCCTATTACTAAATTAACAGTTAATAATAAAATTTTAAGCATTTATTTCTGTAAAATTAATTTATAAATTTATAATTAATATATTGTATATACTATATGTAATTTAATTTAATATTTTTGCTAACCTATTCAAGTATGTCTAGCGGAATTAATATCGACTGTTTGCAATATATGCAAAAAGATTCAATAGCGCAGAGATTTGGGGCAGCGGAACTTGGAAAACGCATGAAATTCGAACACTGCCTCTTCTCATGGCAGAAACTGAGTGACGGTATTTTATACAAAGAGGAGCTATTGCATTCTATACATCGCATACCATTTTACAACTATACAAATTATCCAGACTCGCAACCTTCAACATCGCGACAAATTCGCTATCGCTCACCGTCAGTCGAGTTATCAAATACTATGGAGCCGCAACCATCAACTTCTCGGAAAATGAATGAAAACACTATTCAAACTTTGCCATCAGTATCTTATATACTTAGAGAAAGCGAAAGTGGTAAAGTGATAAAAGAGTTTTTTTCAAAATACGGATTTTTGGAACAGTTACACCGGGAAAGCTTATGCACTTTAGTAGTAGAGTACTACT